>JAANYP010008206.1:0-140000 GCA_020465985.1 Centrapalus pauciflorus
TCTTCATCAGATGATGAATCAGATTCCCCCAGCTTACATGTTCTGCCCAGAGCCCTTTTGGCGATCTGGTAAAGCCCCACAGAGTTTTACCCTTACCCCAACTTTCCTCAGCTTAGCCATGGCCATTAAGGTACTTAAAAACCCCTTAAGCCCTCTCATTACTTGGTCAGTATTGTTGGGTTGGATGACTGACCAACAGCTTGTGGACACACAGTCAAGCAAAGCTATGTGACCAGGTTTTGCCACACTTGACGCCCCTCAGCTTGGATTTGTCAAATGCCTTCTTTTTTTGCCAGCATTGAAAAACCTCCTGCATCATATTTCTTCCCAAACCTTTCTGTTTAACCTTTTGACAAGCATGGCTATTCATTTGCTCATTCATCTTGTTCAGCAAGGATCTGCAGGCATCTTCGTCTGACACCTCATCCTTTTTTTTTTTCATATATCATGCAGATCATGTTGAATGAACACATCCTTCACCTGATTTACAGGCGTCTCACACTAAGCCACAAAGGCTGCCACCTTTTTGGACATTCAATGGGCATTTTCTCTTTTGTTGCCTGATGTTCATCATTCAGTAAGTATCCCTACAGATGACTAGGATTCCATACTTCTGATAGTACCCCTGAGTTCCTTAGAAATTGTTGAGAAGTAGTTCCACTCTTCAGGTAAAATGTCCAGACAATTTGTTTTTCCCCAGGGGTAAAAGACTGTCCTTTGGTTCCCAACGCTTTGAGATCATCACTAGAGCAGTGGAAACCTGGTGTAACGGTTTCAGTGAGAGTTCTCCTTTGGTTTCAGAAATAGGAAAGAGTTCATACTGTCTAACAAGATTGTTGGATTCCTTTGCCCCAGTTTGTGATGTGGTCCATCCTTAGACGGTACAAAAAGTATCAACAATCTCCTTTGCTGTCTTCATTTTCTTTCCCACCTGCTTTAAAACACCTTCATCCGGGAGAGACGATGGACCCGTTTGTTTCTGTGCCTTTGCTCAGAGCCACCAATCTCTTGTTCTTTCATTCACGGACCATTGAGTGCTTTTAGCTTTCTCAAAGGTCTGATTTCGGGGCCGCTCCTTCACCCCCGCTGGAGTTATAGTTAGTCAAGAGGTTGGCACATAGGGCCCCTCCCTCCTATCTCTGGCAAGTTGTACATCCGATTCTCTAAGTAGAGCATTCACTTCTGCACTTCCAACCAGATCGTTTGGATGATTAATTTTGGAGTGCTTGCCCTCGAGCCTTGTCATAGTAAGAAGAAATTTTGCACACTGTTGTCCATTGGAAACTTGGGAAGAATGAGAGTATCTAGAATGGGACCCACACAAAACTCTAGCATGCTCTGATTACCAGTGTAGGTCCCGAGAGGTTCCCAAAGTATATAGTTATCCAGCTGAGAGGGGGGGTGAATACCGCAATTTAAAAAACTACACACCTCTTTTCTCAATGTTTGTAGTATTATCCACCCATACCATTTGTTAATTCCAAAACAAGCTTGAATGCGGAATAGTTCAAGCTGAGATGACAAATACAACAGTATGTTCACTAGTCTAAGACAAACTCAAACTAGTATACAATGAATACACTCACTAAGAAGCACTCACTGTGTTTACAAGACTTAAGGAAACAGCTTATGTAAAACAGCTTAGACACACAGATACTGATTTACACAGAAGGCTTGCATACATGAAAATCACACTTGCACGTTCACTCTTGGTTTCAGCACTTAGCTTTCTTCACACTTCTTTCTGTCCTTAGAAGCTTCCTTTTATACCCATTCAGAGGATCTAAGAGAAACATCTTCATTGGACGAAATGAAAAAGGAGAAGTCTTGTTGAAAAGACAACATAACCTTTTTTGCACTTTTCTGAAAAGCAGACTTGTCTTCACATGTGCAGAACTTTTGTCTTTTCACTTTGTCTACTGTTGCATTGCCTTTAACTAATTTAGGAATGTCAACTTTGCGTCTTTCTTCCTTGTAAAGGCCTATTTTGATATAAGAAAAAGGTCTGTCACCCTTTTTCAAATAACCTTTTGTCTTCATTTCACAAGAACACGTGGGCAAGGCTGAGCCAGTTGCTGTTTTCCACTTTGTAATTTCGACTTTGAAAACTGATCTTGTAGCCAAAAAACAATACCATGGATGACTTGAAACAAATTCCATAAAATGTGTTTAGCCTGTTCACAAAGAACAGGTTCTGTTCACAAAGAACAGAACACTTTAAAAATGCCCAAGCTACTCAACAGTGTAGAGCAGCGTAGACAGTTTATGTCCAGCCTGTTCAGCAGACAGAGCAGTTTGGACAAACTGTCTTAGTTGCAACACATGCAACATATAGAACAACTTTAGACTGATATTGCAAATCATTTTCAGGTTTCAATAAGGCATATAACAGGCCTTAAATTCAACCTTCAAATGCATCAACAGGTTTGATTATAAAATCTCCCCCTCAGATGTAGAACAGGTTTGACTGAGGCCTTTTTGTGCCTAACATAGCCGGGTCTAGAACAATAGACCATAAGGGCTAGTCAAGCTGAATCAATCTATCAAATGTCTGATCAATGATGTAAGCATATGTCTTAGAAGTCATGATAGCAATGAATCATAAAGCAAAGTCTGAAGCAATATTAAATGCAATATGAAAAGATAATCAAATAGCTATCATGATCCACTGGGCAACACCCATCCATGGTGTGCACAGGTCTCATTCCAGCTGATAAAGTGAATATCAATAAATCTATCAGCAACAATATATCTCAACCGGATCTATGCATGTTCAATCTGAATATCTATAACTCACAGGTCTGGTCTTTTGTCAAACAGATATAAATCTGCCACCTGAGTTATCTCAGGATTTTATCTCTGTCAGTCTATCTTCTTTAAGTCTTTAAATCTTTGTTCAGAATATACTGAACCTGTCCAGAATTATTCATATAAATCTCATGTCAATATCATCATCATTATAATGGAATTTCATCATCTCTTGGTCATTAGATCTTTAATTCTATCTGATTCTGATAACCGATCACTCATTGATCTTTCATTTGCTTATTTTCTTTATTCTTTCAAAATATTAAAACATTTCATGTTATTTCGGACCCATTAACTTCGGACCATCCGGATTGGCCATCCGAATTCGGACCAATCCGGATCTGACATACGGATTCGGATCATCAATTTAGGATTACCCCGGATTCGGACCATTAAGGACCCAAAATATTACATCCGAATTAGGATCAATATGGCACCGAATTCGGATCTTTCAAGATCCGAAACACTATATCCGAATTGGGACCATGGCCAGATCCGAAATTAAGATCCGAATTTGAGCATCATCCGTACCGAATTCGGATCCTTAAGTTTATATTTTTCCCAGAATTGTTCTTGTTGTTCATCATAATGTTCATACGGATTTTTCATAAAAATTCTCAAAACTTGATTTTATTAACATGCAATTACATGTATAGTTGTATTAACATTATTTGAGTACTTTTATATAATTATATTGATCAAAAACATCATAAATATAACAAGATCATCCAAAATCTCATCATTTTGTCAAAAACATATTTTTATCCAAATTTCCGATTTCTTTAATATTTTGAATGATCTAAACTAAAATCTTTGTTTCCTTATCATTTATTAACTTCAATTCATCATAATCTTTCATAATTTTATACATGCAACCACATTTTTCACAATTAACATTCTTGGTTTCGGTTTCTACTAAAACCGAACCAAATATATATAAAGATTGAAAATACAAGTGAATTTACCTAAAAATCTTGTGGATTGTTCTTGATGAATCTCTCTTGTAACTCCTTCTTGATTAAATTCTTCAATTAATTGCAAGCTTAATGATTTCTTTGTTTGATTTTGTTGAAGAACCGTATGGAGTAGAGAGAGATTAGTGAGAGAGAGTCTAGATTCTTAAAATGGTGTTTATGACCATTAAATTAGGTTTATATACTTCATTTCATCTATTTGTGTATTTAACCCACTAAATGTTTGTATTTTACATCTCTTGATTTTTATCATCCTAATTATATTATATCATAAATATAATATAAAATTATATTTACTTAATATATTTTTATTCTTAATCAATATTTGCAAATACACATAATATAACAAAATAAATTATATTATTATCTCAAAATAAACATTACATAACTGATAAAAAGTTAGGTTGTTACATAGCATTTCCGGTTAATCCAAGTTGAACCTAACTAAGTGTTATGTGGCATCAAATTTTTGTTGTTAAACAGAGTATGAGTCGTCAATGTACAATTTTCAAGTGTTTATGCTTAAACAAAAAAATTTATTGATGTATAATGCTTAAAATTAAAGTATATTGTTGTTTTTAGCATTAAATTAGAAGTATACTGATCTATTTAATTATACTTTGTAAAAATACAGAATGCTTTGATACGTGAGTATGCAGAGCAATACGAGCATTCATTCTCGTCAAGCAATCCAACCCCAGTAGAAGAGGCATCAGATTTTTACTCGGTTTTGGAGTTTTTTTACAAGGTTTTGGGGTTCCAGAAGGGGACATATAAAAGGAATCACACAAAAACCTTCGGGAAAGGCGACTTCTAGTGCTTACTTACATCCGAGGTAAATTACCTGAAAAAACTTATAATTGACGATAATTGGAAATATTTAATTGTAATGCGTCGTCATATGGTTTATATTAAGATACTAGTAATGAGTCTTAATAAGTTAGTTTGATACATGTTTCTTGTAATTGATGATAATGCTTTGATATTAGTTATATTTAGTTGGAACATGTCATAATGGGTATGTATAAATTGACAGGAGTTGGCCGGAATACCGGATTCAAATTAAAGTGATTGGAGATTTAGATATGGCCGTTGGCCATTGATGGAAAATTATTTATTAATTTGACAATCGTTAATAACCACGTGTAAATTATAATTAATATATATAGGAATGATATATGAATGAGTTACTTTGATACATGTTTCTTGTAATCGATGATAATGCTTTCATATTAGTTATATTTAGTTGTAACATGCCATAATGGGTATGTATAAATTGATAGGAGTTTGCCGGAATACCGGATTCAAATTATAGTGATTAGAGATTTAGATATGGCCGTTGACCATTCATGGAAAATTATTTATTAATTTGACAATCATTTAATAACAACGTGTAAATTGTAATTAATATATATAGGTATGATATATGAAATTTAATCAATGATGATATAATCCTGCAATAAATATTTAGTTAATAGTTATGTATTGTATTTTGATGCAATCTTCAGTTTAATGACCATCATTTAGAACACTTAACGTTTTAAACCAAAATTTGTTATAATACCCTTGATTCTTCTATATATAATAATGCTATTTGGAACCAAGAAAGCTGCAAACAAGCTTCTGTATTTTTTCACTCTGCTTTACTTCAATTCTCAAACCTAACCCTAGGCTGCCATGCCGAGAGGTAAAGTCCAGCTTAAATTCATAATCGATCAAATCGCGAGGAGAACCACCTTCACAAAAAGGAAGCCTAGTTTGATGAAGAAGATGAATGAGATATGCACTTTATGTGATATTGAAGCATGTGTCATCATGGATAGCCAATATGAGTCTGATCGACTAGAGCTGTGGCCTGACCGTGAAGGTGTCCAACGTGTTGTGGACAGGTTCATGTCGCTTCCTGAGATGGAGCAAAACAAGAATATGCTGAACCAGGACCACTACACCAAGAAAAGTATCAGCAAGGCTAAAAAGAAGCTGCAGAAGTATTTAAGGGAGAATCGGGCGAAGTATATGGCCAAGTTGCTTGGGAGACAGAGGCTTGTTAGCTACCTTGAACTTAAAGGGTCTAAAAGAACTTATAGCATTGGATGCGGATAACCTTTCAGAAATTGAATCAATGCTTGAGTTACGTAAGAGCGGGGTTCCTCCTGTAGCACGGAACACGTAGTTAACGTCACAACTGACAATATGGGAGTTGGAGAGGCTGTAGATGGCTATGTACCAGTTCTAGAGAATCCTGATGGAGGAGTGGCAGCAGAAGGCCAGGAGCCATTGGTAGAGAAGCATGGATCAGCTTTGGATGGAGGAGTGGCTGCAAAAGACTATGTACCAGTGGCACAGAACCCTGGAGCTTTGGATGGAGTGGCCAGGGCCGGCCCAAAGGGGGGGGGGGGGCGAACTGGGCCTCGGCCCAGGGCAGCAACTTGCTAAGGGCATAATAATTTTTTCAGTCCAATAGTTAGGTTAGGTCCAATGATCCATTTACATAAAAAAAAACCTAGCAGAGAGGGAGATGGAGAGACACAAGACATGGGCATGCAGAGAGCCAGAGAAGGGAGACGGAGAGACGGAATGAACTTCTATGGATTTAGTGCCAACTTTGAGAGCACTGCAAAAATGGCCGATACGTATGATACACCGCCACCTCTCAGTTCTTCGTATCCGCCGCCTCCGCCGCCTGAACCTGCCGGCGACGTTTCCCTTCTCCTCCAGCGCCGACTGTTCTCAGTTTTTCGTATCCGCTGATGAGAGCAGATGAAACAGGTAAAGAAAATGCAAGGGGATTTTATTTCTTGGTTGTGCCCAGAACAGTCGGAACTTAAACCCATGAGGGTGGTTGAGTTAAAATTTTAATTAATTAAATAGGGAGAGGGAGGGAGGGAGGGAGGGAGAGAGAGAGAGAGAGATGGAATTGACAGTAACTTAGTTTTAAAATTGAGGGATAAAAAGGAGCAAAACCCAATTTCCATGTGACTCATTCGTGTGTTTGCTTAAGAAAGAATCAGATACCCCCATTTCATCTATCTTCTTCGTATTTGTGTTTGTGTTTCAGTTTCAGATTGTTTTTATTTTGAATACTTTGCTTCCCCCTGAAGATTTCATTTGTTTTTATACTGTGATTTTGTGCTTCTAAATATATATTTTGTTTGCAATAAATTTTTTTTGCTGTAGTGTCTAGACTTGATGTCTATTGAATTATATGTTTTGTTTATATTCATTCTCCTAAACGCTTTATTTTGTAGCTTGGAAAAAAGTTTTATGGTCATCCAATAGTGTATGTTAAAAAAAATTGTAGAGGGCATTAGTTTTTATTTCGCCCTGGACATTAAATGTCCAGGACCGGCCCTGGGAGTGGCTATAGAAGACTATGAACCATTGGCAGAGAACCTTGGAGCTGTGACTGTAGAAGACTATGTACCAGTGGCAGAGAACGCTGAAACTTTTGATGGAGGAGTGGCTGGAGGAGGAGGATCAGTACCAGTGACAGAGATGCCTGGACCATTGGATGGTATACACGGTAGTACTACTGAAGGGTTCACCGACTGGTTTTCTATCATGGAGAAATTTGAGATGACGTCATTTGCTGATGATACTAATCCCTCAGGGTCAGGTGGAGCATCTTCGTCCAAATAATTGTGAAGAGAGAAACAGTTTCTTTATCATGAAAGATGCATGCGAATTGCATGTGGTTCTGTTATGTTTGCTTTTCCTTATGATTGTTGATTTTGTCGTTTTTTAGTCATAATTGTTGTTCAATCTGGTAATCTTTTCAGAAATCTATTGTTTCATTTAAACTATGAATTACCCATAACCAAGTTTTATCTATATGCTCATTTGTTTTATTCAATTTTGAAATACAAACCAAGTATACTTTATATTTGAAACTGCATCGGCTGGTGATGTGATCTAGTACATAATTTTAACTCTTCAATCAATGGCATTAATGTATACATACGTATATATGTATATTTTGTGTGCACATACGTACATATATACATGAAAATTTAATTAAAGAAATATGATACACATATAATGACATCAGGAGCTATTAATTAGGAGCATAACCTGAAAATTATATGCTCGAGACCCATGGGCCTATTTGTAGAGAATCATGGATCAGCTTGTCAATCATGCAATAACCTCTTTGTCGTGTTTAATAGACACTACTACAAAAAGGCAATCAAGCCCAGCTAAAATGAATAATAGAGCCCGGTTTTGCAACCGGAAGAGGGAATGGCTTGATTATAATTCAAATATAGCCCTGTTATTTTAACCGGGTCCAAAAATCTATATAGCCCGGTTTTATATGAAGGAACCGGATTTAAGTGTTTCATTGAGAAAAAAAACATATTATAGCCCGGTTGTGAAATAAACAACCGGTCCGATTCTTTATTTTATTTTTTTTTTTTAATTCATTTTCTAAACTATATAACCTATTTTTGCACAATTACTCCAGAATACGATGATAAACTATATCTAAATAAGACTTCGAATCTTATAAATTCCAAATACAAGAGAGAAATTGTACATATGTTTTAAAACTAAGAACAAGAAAATTATAACTAAAGTATCACTTGTTTATCATTACACACAAGAAAACCCATATATATAAGATCAGTGAGCATACGTACAATTACAGTAGCTACAACAATGGTGAACGCAGTTGCTGAGTGGATCTAGTGTTTTATCATGCAGTTCTGCAATTTGAAAAGTCAAATTTAAGTTACAAATAATATGTAAGAAAGTCAAAGAAATATGTAAGAAAGTCAAATAATATCAGTGTATGAGGAATTATAATGTAACATGTATCTTCAATACAAAATATGTAAGAAAGTCAAAGAAACAGATTTGGTGGAGTTATGGTCTGACTTGTGCTATAGAGCAGCCAACAAGCTAACGAGATCAGAAAGCTAGATCAAAAAGTATGGGAGCTAACAAAACGAATAAAATTCGCAGCAGGCCCTGATTACACAACATCACCAACTTGGGGAATCCAAGAAACAGCAACAGAACCATTACCCAAGCAACACCAGAACCTAAACCCCCTTGATGAGATCCACTTATCAACATCGTTTATCCCATTCAGACCAACAATTAGATTAATATTTAGTATCAAAAGCATAGTAATGGCAGAGTAAACCAAACATAGTAATGTCAGAGTAAAGCATAAGAGTTAAGAGTCTTCGAGTTGCAAGTGAATCATTAAGGAAAATGTACCAGCTATAGAATCGAATTGCAAACCTAAGCCAATGCCAAAATATCAGCTGTCAATTTCACTAGTTTGCTTATCTCCTCTTGGACGTCAACTGCAGTAGTCACAAAACGAAATTTAAACAGGATGTAGTTACTATCACACAACAAAACCAATAGTTCATTTCATATATTTTTAAAGTACAGTACCTTAGCAGCGTCACAAGAACTTCAAATCGGAGTTCCAAATATGTATGCATTTATCTAGCATTGAATTTGATTATATGAGCAGCAGAAGTTGCAATATATGTGTGTGTGTTTAATTTCATAAACAACCATCACAGAAGCAAGCAGAAAAGCAACTAGTACAAATGGAAGGCACATAGTCAACATGATATATAATTTTGGTACAGCAAGGAAAACATCATATTCACAAGAAACCCAAAAGAAGAACCTCATAATTCTTTGTGCACATATAATTGATTATCTCCCATGCACTACAAGAAATAAGCCTTTTAGTGACTAAAAAAAAGTGTCAGTAAATGTCCATGTTCAGTCACTAAATCCACCTAGGCCTTTTCCTTCTAAAAATATATTAGTCACTAAGGACGCCATCGCTAAAAGTCTTTGGTGACACATTTTTTCAGTCAATAAAGGCCATTAACTTTAGTGACTAACGTCTTTAGTAGGTATAGGATGATTTATAAATTGTTTGAATTCATCCTTTTTTACTTACATAATTTTTTAGTCAGTAAAGGTTATACTGAAACTTTCAGGTTGGATTGGTTAAAATGAACTTTTAGTGACTAAACATTTCAGTCACTAAATACTAAATTATAATTATTAGTTTATTATATTATATTTATTAATTATATTATATATATATATATACTAAAAGCAATTAATATTACATAACATACACCGGAAAAAAAAAAGTAATTTTATTACTTAAACCATATTGATTTAAATGAAAAGTTCAATATTTGTAGTACATAGTTGCAAAGGTCTAACTATAAAACTAGATACTAATTAATGAAAATCTTCGACAGTCAAATCATTCTTGATGTTAAAACCCTTGCAATTTTCTTGAAAAACTTCTAGATAAAGTACCATCAACCTGAAACAAAGAAAAAAACATGTTAAATAAAAGCATAAAAAATTCATAATCACATTAAGTATCATCACCTTAATGAACAAGAAGGTCACAATGCTAACTTTAGCAATAGAATTATGGAATTCTGATTCAAAAAAGTCAACGTTAATATGTTTCTGTGCATTACAGACTACCTACGAGAACTTCCGTTACGGAGCAGAAAACAGGTTCAATGTTTACAATCAAGGTTCAGATAGGCATCTTGCAACAACAAATTCTGAAAGGAACTTGAGTTGGGAATGTCTCCTGAAGTCCTTGTTATGAACTCCAAATGTAAATGAAAGCAGAATGTACTCTGCTCAAAGGCAAGGGTACCAATGTACTCTGCTCCAGAATGTAGTTTTTTCTTGAACAGAGGGCAGGCAGGCAAGCAGGACATTCTATTTCAAGTTTGAGAAAACTAGGATTGACATTCAAAAGTCAAACATAGGAAGTGAAAACTACTACTTAAAGAACACAACAATGCGAGGAATCAAGGTTGTAAAGGAGGCATTTTGACTCATTTACCTATAAATTGTCAAGGGGTCAATTGTGTTTAACGCAGAGTTCAATTCCTAACCGCAGCAGCTTTGTGTTTCTTTGTACAATATTTCCCAGTCTCATTTCTTGAACCTGGTAACACTGTAGATGCAGCCACCTCGCTAAGTTTTTCAGATTCATGTTGTCGTTTCTTCGTTGCTGTAAATGTAATTATGAACATATTAATATTAGTAATTCCTTTACAATTTGATACTTTTAACTTGTTTTCGATCTTGATTGTTCATAATATTGATTTCTTACTTTGATTCATTGATCATCAAGTATAAACTTTTATCAAACTACATAATAATCGAATATAAATTTTTTGTTCATTTTTAAGAATTAAAAGTAATTTATTTAATATTCAAAGTACAGCAAGGATAAACAACAAAGATGAAAACAAAGTTAAAAGCAAATAGAATCATCCCACAGAGGATTAAAAACTACAAAAAGGAAAAGATGCCTCTCTATCCAAGTTCATACGTGCACTGATGGATGCACCACAAACTACAATTAGTTTATTTATTTATTTATATTTCAAATAACATAGAAAATGGCAATAAATCCATTCACAAAGCATTGTTATAAACCTGATCGTTGCTTCCGTGGCGCAGTTGCATGATTAATCGTATCACACTGGTCAGTAAACTGGATTTAAAAGAAAAATAAAAAATAAATTATTTAATAAAACCTATATATAAAATTAAGAATAATTAACATCGATCATATATATAAAATTATAAAATAAAAATGGTTGCTTAAATCACCTTGTTAGGAAGCTTGACTCTCTTGGTTGTAGAATTGGTGCTGCTTGAGTGGGAAAGTGGATCCATTTCACCATGTATACCCACACAACTCAACCTTCGTAAATCTAATGTCAGAATCACAGTGGGAACCAATCAACCAACAACATCAGTTAAAATTGCAAACAGGAAAGCATATTCGACTCATATGGTTTCTTTTGACCTTTGTAGCTAAATAAACTGATCATATGATTGTGAATATGCAATGGTGTTATAATTAAGACATATATGATAATATGAAGTAATGAAAACAATATAGAAGAATCTCATTGAGGATGCATAGTTTTGCAAGTTACCAAATCTCTTTAGTTGCTTTCTCATTGATGTGGTCTCTTCTTCTGCAAGCATCACTGACCACCGGAAGTTGGATTACAGCACCGGAGGTCATACACAAAACAGGGTTCACTAGGATCGGCACCATTCTTGATGAAACGTCTAGGCCTGGGAAAGAGGCCAAAGTGGCCATTGAGATAGCAATTCAAGAATTCAACATCAAAACCAATCAGCGTTTACTTTTATATTTTCAATACTCTCGAAACAAGCCCATCCATGCAGCCATTGCAGGTAAATAATTATGCTTTTGCATTTATTTAGGATTTGTCATGAAAAAAGTTGTTTCTACTTTTTTCCTTTTCGGCTTTTGCATGAGTTCCTAAATATTTTTCTCAACTTTCTCATTAGTTTTTATTCAAATGACAAAGACCTTTAAAAATTAAAACGCCATTTGCAATAAATAAACTAGTTTATAAGTTTAGGGATTTATTTTCCCTATTCAAACAATAGTCTAAGCACATAACGGGAAAAATTCAAATAAGAAATTTCACATTGAAGAATTTTGGAGAACTAGAGTCATACCAGACACTAATTAACATGCCAGGAAATGCTGATACGCAGCCAAAGAACTTCTTGACAAACATAGCGTGGAAACCATTTTGGGAGCTCATACATGGGAAGAAGCATCTGCCATAGCCGAGGTTATCAGCGAAGCTGATCAAGATATCCCAGTATTTCTTTCGCTAGCTGGTACGACTATACCACAAGCCACACATCAAAAGATTAATGATAATCAATTGAATTTTTGTAATTCCACTGTTACACACAATTAGAAAACAGACCTGCACAGCAGCGGCTGTTTCCAAGGCTATCTTCTGACTCACGGCAGCATTGCTTTCAAAAATGTTAATAATTTGATCGACAGAGTTCTTCAGATACTGTGCAAAAGCATTGTATCAGCTAAAGATCTCATCCCATGAATAAGAGGATAGATATAATGAAAATAGAACTTACAGTCACGTAACATGGAGAAGCCTTGGCAACCATACTCCAATCCACTTTAGCATCAAAGGGCTTATAGCGAAAGACCCCAACTAATGAATCGTAGGATGTTGCACTCTGCATGAAAAGATCAGAACCCAAGTACTTTAACCATGGCCCGAGGGTACATACATACATACATATGTATGTGTGTGTATAAGTAATTGGAAACATATGCAAATGTATATTAGTTGTTGTTACCTGCTCTGACTTTCTATGTTCACGACACGGCTATCTGCTCACCTCTGCTGCACTACCTAATTGGAAACATATGCATATTGCAGGTTTATCAAGTTTATAGCAGTGCAAATAGGAAACAAACAAATCTTCTTTTTTATTGCAAATAGGAAACAAATCTTTTTTGGTGGACCTACATCAAGTTAAAAAAAGAAACTTGATACATCTATCTATCACTAGTATCAGCTGAATAATATATATCTCTCTATATCTTACTACTTACAATCAAGCAATTCTTCTAACAATATATGCATGTTATATGAATTCAATGCCACAGCAACAGTTGCAATCGAAACACATGGTCCCACAGCTCCCAACCTTTTCGGTGATGCAGCAACAGCAACATGCGTTACAGACAGGGGCGAACCTAGTTATGAAGGGTGGGTGAGTTAGCTTGTATACTTATGTTGAAGGTAGTAAATGTATTTTTCCCACACTTTAGAATCTGACTAAAAGTTACTGTGTAGAAAATTGAATACTTATGTTGAAGGCATTTTGAAATCAGAAACAGAAGCAAAGAGATGAAGAATTTTGTAGAAACATAATGGAATTGGAAGCAGAGTTAGCTTCTTCCAGTGAAATTCGCCAAAAGTAAAATCATAAACACTATGCATAAAAAAGAAATCGAACAAAGCCATTGTTATGAACCATCGATTAACAACAGAGAGAACTTTTACCTGAGCAGATTTCGTTAATTTTTAGGGCTTGGTTGATGCGAAGTGGTCATGTAGCTAGGTCTAGAGCAATGCGGGAGCAGAGGCGCAGGGAAGCTTGGTGGAAGAGGAAGCAGAGGCGGAGTCGCAGGGGCGTCCGGAGATGGGATCGCAGGGGCGGCAAATGGCCGGACGTGGGATCGCAGGGGCGGCAATGGATTGTAGAGAGAAGATGCAGTGAAGAGGAGGCCGCCAGGCTGGGTCGAATTCTTAGTTTAAAAGGCTAGGGTTTTTTTTTTTAAACAGAATCACCTACCAATAATTTTAGTCAGAATAGGTTTTAAAAACACATTTACTGATAATATATTAGTCAGTAAAAATTTCAGTCAGTAAATGGCTTTTTCCTTGTAGTGATGTTATAACTTGTAAGGATGTCAAACTCAAGGCACAAAATGACCAAAAGGAATGTAAATATGTTGAACTCACCTTACGTTCCTGTTCCGTTGCTTGTGTGCCTTCCATTGCTTAAGAATAAATTCAATGTCCTCTTTCAAGGGTGCCATTATTTTCTCCTTCCATTGGTTCAGAGTTGTCACAGCATTATATACTTACTCATCATCCAGATCCTTCTTCAGGCTTTTGATCTTCCATTTGTTCAGAGCTGGGCAAGAGTTATACCCTGTAGTGAGAAGGCGAAATCTTTAACTACAAGAAATTCGATTAAAAAACTTGCAGAAATTCAATTAAACCAGACACATTAATAGAATTAGCCCAAATAAGCAAATGACATTCATAATTTTCTAAAAACTTGAATACAATTAGAAGTGTCATATAAAATGAAATCCAGCCATAAATTTCAACCCAATATTAGGAGTTCAAGAATCATGGTCAAGCGGTACATAGAAAACAAAATTATCAAGTGTTTAGTTAGAGGATCTAAAGATGGACTTACCCCAACCAAAAATGCCAAAATAGAAATACGAACAAAAAAGCAAACCAAACCTCTCGAGGATGACATTAACCATGTGTGCATCATGCAATGTAAGGTCAATATGAGAGAGGGAGAAATACTTCACAAAGGAAATCCTAAAACAACATGAACATAATGAAAATCGTAGTAAGCATGCCCTAAATCTACCCTGCATCAAGAAGAACAAAATAAAATCAAAATGGAAAGACTCAATCCCACACAAAATCAAAGATGAAAATCGTTGGAAGCATGAAACCTAACCTGAAATCATTGTGGGAGTGATAGACTTCAAATCTTTGTGTGAAGTAGCCTTGAAATCGCGAGAGAAGGGAGTAGTTGGTGGAAGGTGCCTGCGTTGAAGTGTCGTCAAAGTCAGAGGGGGCATATACAGGTAGCCATGGCGTTGATGTGGAGGTCGGAGGTGGTCGTGGTCCTGTACGGGAGCAGAGGAGGAGAGGAATGGTTTACTCTTTCTTTCTAGGGTTAAGCTAGACAAAGAGAGCAGCGGGAGATGAAAATTTGGGGGAGTGTAGGGGCGGGAGAAGAATACTGGAAGGCATATCATTTTGAGGATGTGAAGCCCGGTTCTTCTATTCACAACCGAGTTTGATTAATGTTATGACATATTTTATACATATTTTTCCGTCATATTTTGCCTCGGATTTGGGTTATTTTGCCTCGAATTGTTTAAATACGGCCCTGATTTCTTTACTTTTGTGTTTTGCAATGTTTTGCAGTTCGAATGGTTGCCTGATTTTGAAAAGAACGGATTCTGGAGCTTAAGTGTCGAACTTACGGGCTGAGCCGGTCTCCCTTGCATATTTTCTGTTAACTTCATCGCGACCGCGCTGACCAGATCGCGCCCATGCTTTTTATCGCAACCGCGACGGACCAAGCGCGACCGCAATGTTAAGAAAATATAAAAGTCAGTAGCCGTTACGTTTTTTTTAGGGGTGCTATTTTTGATACGAACTTTTACACATAGTTTATGGTGCGATTGCTAGCTGTTAGTTAGTTTTCGATTTTCAGCTCAGTTTTGAGCGGATTAACCAAACATTCCGCTAGAAGGGTGGATTCAAGCATTCGATTGCAAGATTGTTTCGTTTTTCTTACGGATTTTGGTACACCCTTTCCGATTTACTTTCTATTATGATGATGTTTAGCGTAGATCTCCTTTATTTTATTGTTTTTAACATGATTAGTGAGTAGTTTAGCTAAACACTTGTTTGGTTACGTTTTTACATGGATTAGTGGAGTATTTGATGGTTTTGGTTGAAAAGTGTTTGATTCATTGATTTATTTTTTATTCATACGATTAATATGTGTAAAATTAGTAACAGTTAATTTTCTAGCATTATTGTGATCATGCTTAATCAAATTTAAGTGATTTATTAATTGGTTGTTATTTTTAGCATTATTGTGATTATGAGATAGTGGCTAGTTAATAAATTGGGAACTCATTGTATGCAAATTAATTCTTAGCAATATTGTGATTATGAGATAGTGGCTAGTTAATAAATTGGGAACTCATTGTACGCAAATTAATTCTTAGCAATATTGTGATCATAGGATTAATTTAATCTTTGATTTCTTTAGACTTATTAATGTTTATGCGACTAAACTGAATATTTAGAGTTATTTATGAGCGCTTGACGTGTAGACAGTTTTAATCTCTAAAAGCTAGATTTAGTTGATTTAAGTAATCGCAAAAGACATTTATTGTTAATTTTTAGGAATTGGGGAATATTGGAGAACTTCATACTTGATTTTCCTGAAGTTAATAAAATATGTCCATGAATCGGTTTTACATCAAAGTTTCAAACTCTTAAGCTTAAAGATTAAAACAGTTGGATTAAATTCCAACTTACTTTTCTTTGACAAAAAAACATCTTAAGTGTTTTTACACCCTTTTACTCCATTAATCCTAAAAGACGTATCCAAGTGAGTGTTGTTTTTCATATATCTGATTTTATTCTATTTTAGCTTTATAGTTTATAATATTAGTATTCTCATAGATAGTTTAGTTTTATAAATTTAGGGTTATAATCATCCTTAGCCCTTATCAATGGCTAGATATTAGTGAAAATCCTAGTATCGGTGTCTC
This sequence comes from Centrapalus pauciflorus, assembly GCA_020465985.1. Taxonomy (NCBI): domain Eukaryota; kingdom Viridiplantae; phylum Streptophyta; class Magnoliopsida; order Asterales; family Asteraceae; genus Centrapalus; species Centrapalus pauciflorus. Next base: position 16,732 of record JAANYP010008206.1, read on the forward strand.
GATCCTTTTTTGTCGTTCCCTGAGTTCGATAATCCCCGAGGTCAGCTTCTAGCTATACTATCTATTACTCATACACTGCCAGTGGTACTTGGTATAACTTAGTCTTTCTTCTTTCTTTTTATTTTAATTGCCAAATCCGCGTAAAGATCAAATGGCTCGTTGCCGGGGAGCAGCTGCGCTGACGATTGTTCCAGATGTTTATACACAATCGACACTCTATCGACGATGGGTATGCTCACGAGTGATTGTCGACATCTCCTAGGATGGGTTAATCTTGACGCCGTAGAGGGGCATGAGATGGAGACTCAGGCTGACGAGGCAGAGACTGTCGGGCGGGCTCGGTAGCTTCACCTTCACCCCCTCCTGTTGCCACATCCCAACAACCTTCCCAGCCTCCCCCTTCTTCCGCTTCTCAGCTTCCACATCCGTTTTGCCTCCCCTCATTTTCCCCATGAGGGTTGATGAGTCGACGTCTATTTCTCAGCGCGGTATCCTTATGGGTCTCGCGGCTGAGTTAGATGACTTCTATCGATATGCCGTCTCTTCCTCCCACGCTAGAGCCGATCATCTCCCTCCCCCTCTGATCTTCACGCGGATTTGGCAAATAAAATCAAAGAAAGAAGAAAACCTAAGTCATACCAAATACCACTGACAGTGTACCAATCGTAGTTAGTCTAGCTAGAAGCTCACCTCGGGGATTATTGAACTCAGGGAACGGCTATAAGGATTGAGAAACTGAAACTAGGGCTATCACTAATATCTAGACATTGATAAGGGATGAGGATGATTATAACCCTAAATACTTAAAACTATACTATCTATCAGACTACTAAAATTATGAACTATAACGCTAAAACACGATAAAATCAGATAAGATAAAAGCAACACTGATTTGGATGCGTCTTTTAGGATTAATGGAGTAAAAGGTGTAAAAACACATAAGATGTTTTTGATCAAAGAAAAGTAAATTGGAATTAAATTAAACTGTTTAAATCTTTTAAGCTCAAGAGTTTGAAACTTTGATGTAAAATTGATTCATGGACATCTTTTATTAATTTCAGAAAATCAAGTATGGAGTTCTCCAGTATTCCCCAATTTCTAAAAATCACAACAAATGTCTTTTACGATTATTTAAGTCAACTAAATCGAGCTTTTAGAGATTAAAACTGTCTACACGTCAAGCGCTCGAAAATAACTCTAATATTCAATTTAGCCGCATAAACATCAATCAAGTCTAAGGAAATCAAAGATTAAATTAATCCTATAATCACAATATTGCTAAGAATTATTTTGCATACAATGATTTCACAATTTATTAACTAGTCACTATCTCATAATCACAATAATGATAGAAATGGCAACCAATTAATAAATCACTTAAGTTTGATAACGTTTATAAAAATCAGCATTTATAATCAATAATCATGATCACAATAATGCTAGAAAATCAACTATAATACTGATTTTACACATACTAATCGTATGAATCGAAGATACATCAACCCCGCCACTATCACTACTTCCCAGCCTCACCGTTCACCTACCGAGTCAGACGTTTTTATCCAGTTTCCTGTCTTGCAGCCTGGTGCTTCCACTCACATACCCGTCCGCGGAGTCCGAGTCCCGAGCCTCAGCCGTCTCAGGAGCGCCCTCGTGTCCGTGGCATACGCATCATTGGCAGCCAGGATCCGCCTCCAGAGTAGTGATAGTTTGCAGCTCGGATATTTGTATTTTTCTTTTTATTTTTTATTTTGCTGGCATGTACTTATTTACATTATTGCATTTTTTTTTGTAGTTGGGATGTATATATTTCGCATTTATCTCACTTAATTCTGTTATGGTTGTTGATGTTTCTTGTGGTTGTTGTGGTTGTGATTAGTCGAGGCCGGACCATGGCAGCGATGTTTGCTGGCACTCAGAGCTTCATCAGTCTAGATCCGCCTGGCAGCATTCAGCGATTCAGGGAGTTTTTTCCTGTTCTTATTTATCGCTCAATTCCATACTCGTGCTTACTGTTTGACATTAAGGACACAGTCTATTTTAAGTGTGGGGGTGGGGTGATAAAAATTGGCATTTTTGAGTTCCGTGTCCAAAGCATCATCATTATTATGATCATGATTATTGATTATAAATTCTGATTTTTATAAACTAATCAAATTTAAGTGATTTATTAATTGGTTGCCATAATTCTAGCATTATTGTGATTATGAGATAGTTACTAGTTAATAAATTGTGAAATCATTGTATGCAAATTAATTCTTAGCAATATTGTGATTCTAGGATTAATTTAATCTTTGATTTCATTAGACTTGATTCATGTTTATGCGGCTAAATTGAATATTTAGAGTTATTTCTGAGCGCTTGACGTGTAGACAGTTTTAATTTCTAAAAGCTAGATTTAGTTGACTTAATTAATCGTAAAACACATTTATTGTTGATTTTTAGAAATTGGGGAATACTGGAGAACTCCATACTTGATTTTCTGAAATTAATAAAATATGTCCATGAATCGGTTTACATCAAAGTTTCAAACTCTTGAGCTTAAAAGATTAAAACAGTTGTATTAAATTCCAACAAACTTTTCTTTGACAAAAAAACATCTTAAGTGTTTTTACACCCTTTTATTCCATTAATCCTAAAAGACGTATCCAAGTGAGTGTTGTTTTTCATATATCTGGTTTTATTCTGTTTTAGATTTATAGTTTATAATCTTAATTAGTTTTCTCATAGATAGTATAGTTTTAAATATTTTGGGTTATAATCATCCATAATCCCCGAGGTCAGCTTGTAGCTATATAATGTACGACTGGTACACTTCGAGTGGTATTTGGTATAACTTAGACTTTCTTCTTTCTTTTGATTTTGAATGCCAAATCCGCGTAAAGATCAACTTAAAAAAAGACGGGAGCAAAGGAGTTCGGTTATTTACATATAAAACCTAGCTTGATTCCATTAGAAAAAAGGCATGGACAAAGAGCCCGGTTTTTTGGTGTATTTTGTAAAACACAGGTCTATTTAGGGGGCTATTTGGTTTGTTTTCTAGTAGTGACACTGTGCGCTAATGCAAGCTGCGGTAATCGTTTTAATAGTTAGTTGTGGCTATTAGTTTTATTAGATTGGGTTTTTTTATTATCTTCTTTATACCATTTAAAAAGGGAGGTTTTCCTCTTGTGTTGTGATTTAATCTTCAGTTTTAATGAAGGCTTTTCTTGTTATTTTTTCATTGATTTCTCTAAAGGTTACAACATATATATCAAAGCAACTATGTTGTCAAACACCTTACACCCCTTCTCCCTGCATTAAAGGTGTCATCGCAAGTAAAGACTCTAAATCATCTTATTGATCGATATTTGTATGCTCATAAATCATAAATATGATACCACAGATCCAAAGGAGCCCACAAGTTTTGTATTTCATATATGAAAAGAGCGTTGTAGTGCGAAAATCTTATCAAACAATGATTGAAAATAATGCATATTGTTATGACATATTTGTACATATTTTTTAGTAATATTTTGCATCGGATTTGGGTTATTTTTGCCTCGAATTGTTTAAATACGACCTGATTTGTTTATTTTTTGTGTTTTGTAGTTCGAGGGTTGCCTGAATTGGAAAAGAACGGATTATGGAGCTTAAGCGTCAAATTTACGGGTTGAGCCGGACTCCCCTTGGAATCCTGTTGACTTTGACCAAGCTGCCCTGATCGCGGCCGCGACCATTTCATCGCGACCGTGCAGCGGAACGCGCCCATGCTTCTTATCGCGCCCGCAATAGACTCAGCGCGGCCGCGATCCCAAGAAAATATGAAAAGACAGCAGCCGTTTCATTTTTTTATGCAATTTTTGGACGAACTTTTACACATAGATTAGGGTGCGATTACTAGGTGTTCGATAGATTTTGATTTTTAGCTTAGTTTAGATTAGTTTAGTGAATCATTCGGCTATTGGAGTGGATCAAAGCATTCGGTTGCGGGTGTTTCTCGTGTTTCTTACGGTTTTGGTACACTCTTTCCGAATTTACTTTTGGTTATGATTATGTTAAGTATGGATCTGGTTTATTTTATTGTTTTTATCATGATTAGTGAATAGTTTAGCCAAGCACTTGCTTGGTTACGTTTTTACATGGATTAGTGGAGTATTTGATGGTTTTGGTTGAAAAGTGTTTGATTCATTGATGTATTTTTTATTCATACGATTAATATGTGTTAAATCAGAATTATAGTTGATTTTCTTGCATTATTGTGATCATGATTATTGATTATAAATTCTGATTTTTTTTATAAACTTTATCAAATTTAAGCGATTTATTAATTGGTTGCCATTTCTAGCATTATTGTGATTATGAGATAGTGACTAGTTAATAAATTGTGAAATCATTATATGCAAATTAATTCTTAGCAATATTATGATTATAGGATTAATTTAATCTTTGATTTCTTTAGACTTGATTCATGTTTATGCGGCTAAATTGATTATTTAGAGTTATTTCCGAGCGCTTGACGTGTAGACAGTTTTAATCTCTAAAAACTAGATTTAGTTGACTTAATTAATCCTAAAAGACATTTATTGTTGATTTTTAGAAATTGGGGAATACCGAAGAACTCCATACTTGATTTTCTGAAATTAATAAAATATGTCCATGAATCGATTTTACATCAAAGTTTCAAACTCTTGAGCTTAAAAGATTTAAAACGGTGTTGGATTTAATTTCCAACTTAATTTTCTTTGACCAAAAACATCTTAAGTGTTTTTACACCCTTTTACTCCATTAATCCTAAAAGATGTATCCAAGTGAGTGTTGCTTTTAATATATCTGATATTATTCTGTTTTAGCATTAAAGTTTATAATTTTAGTAGTCTGATAGATAGTATAGTTTTTAAATTTTTAGGTTTATAATCATCCTCAACCCTTATCTATGGCTAGATATTAGTGATAATCCTAGTATCGGTATCTTGATCCTTATTGTCGTTCCCTGAGTTCGATAATCCTCGAGGTCAGCTTCAAGCTATACTATCTACCACTGGTACACTGCGAGTGGTATTTGGTATGACTTAGGCTTTCTTCATTCTTTGATTTTATTAGCCAAATCCGTGCGAAGATCAAATGGCACCGTTGCCGGGGAACGGCTAGAGATATTGTGAAAAGGTTTAGCTGGTAGATTAGTCGATCCTTCTTTTGGGATTTTAACCCTTGGAAGTTCTTTTCTTGGTTTTTCCTATCCTATATCTATTTAACCACCCTCTCATTGTTTGTGTATGGTTTATGACTCGGAATTCCAATCCGCATGTTGTAAGTCCATACAACGAACCTGAAAGAACCTTTCACTACCGTCTTCGCCATCCTTCTCATCCTTTCATTGAGATTTTATCTAGCTCATCTGAATCTACTGACCAACCTGTCCCTCCGCTGGTTGATAGAGGTCATATTGATTTAGTTGTCGTGTTACCTCCAATCTCTCCTTCTTCACCATCTTCTGATTCATCTGATTCTTCTTGTTCTTCCTCATCTGATAATTCTTCTGAGCCAAACATGGGCGACCGTCGCACCATGCTTGAGCTGAACCGACCGGTCACCGACGACTCGGAAGGTGCCATTGTCATTCCTGGGATTGATGCAGTCAATTTTGAGCTAAAGTCCAGTCTCATCACTTTAGTTCAAAATAATGCTCAGTACTGTGGCATAGCATCTGAGGTCCTTATGCACACCTGAAGAAATTCCGGAAAGCATGCGGTTCCTATAAGGTGAATCAAGTCCCGAAAGAGATCATTTGATTGATGCTATTCTCGTACTCGCTTACTGGACGTGCTCTCACATGGTATGATGCCCTTCCGTCTAATTCATTCATACCTGGGATGAAATGGAGACACAATTTCTAACCAAATTTTGTCCGACCTCACGTACCACTCCGCTTACGAGTGAAATTCTGGGATTCAGTCAGAAGCCTGAAGAGTCCTTACGTGATGCGTGGGAGCGGTACAAAGAATCCATGATGAAGTGTCCAAATCACAATGTGACGTTCAATCATCGATTTAAAGTCTTCTATGAAAGTGTGTACCCAATGTATCATTCTTTGATTAATTCCGCTTGTAGTGGATCTGTCTACAGATAGACACCTGAGGAGGCGGTTGAGATTTTAGATGACTTGGTGATGAGTCAGCATCAGACACCCAGTGAGTACTTCGGATGGGGAGCTTCAGATTCCAAGCAAGCCGATGTCATAGCCGCACTCACAGCAAAAATTGAGCAGGTCACGCAGAATAGTCAACCACAAGCCATGCCAGCTCCCATACAAGCCGTGTATCCATCATGTGATGCTTGTGGTGGCCCACATTCGAGCTATGAGTGCTAGGCGGCTTACTCTTACCCCAATCAGGAGGAGGTTTACTATTCATCTGGCAATTTTTGAGGTGGCATGTATAAGTATGCTCACCCGAACCCGAACTATCCAAACTATTCCCAGAATCAGCCACCTCCTGGTTTCATGAATCCGAGACCGCATATGCTCCAGAGACCCCAGTTTGCCTCTAACCAGGGTTATAATCAAGGGCAATCTTCTTCTTCCTCCCATGGTCATTTTCAGCAGCATACTCGACCGCAACATTTCTATGGCCAGTCTGGTAGCCCTTATCAGAATCCTCCACGTCCTCATGCTACACATCAGCCGCAAGAGATATCGAATTTAGAGGATATGATGATGAAGTTCATGGCTAACCAAGAGACTATCACAAGGAACCAACAGGCTGGTATAAAGAATTTAGAAGTCCAAATTAGACATCTAGCTAAAGCGCAGAATGAGCGACAGCCTGGTGGTCTTCTGTGACACCCTCTTGCTTTGATATTATAATTGAAATCACCAGGATCAGCATACAACCCAATGAATTATATGATAATTGAAATTGAATACTTAAATCAGAATTAAGCAAATCCACACTAAAGCAATAGAACACATGTCTACAGTGATTAAGTCTAACTATTACAACATCATAATTGTTTTACAAGTCATAATATCCCAGCCCCAAGTCACATTATCTGTGTACCAATAGCTTCTAAGTCTCCGGGATATTGAATTGATTTGCTTAAGTAGAAGGTCCTGCTACACTTTTGCCTTTGCCTGAAAACATGGTGAGTCAACAGTAAGCTAATTGCTTAGTGAGATAACAGATTATGCAAACAACAAATATTTCTTTACAAGCAATGCTTAACCATGGGCAGTGTAAGCCCCATGTATGTGAAAACAGGCAGTGTAAGCCTCAATGTATGTGTAAACCATGCAGTGCTAGCATGGGGTTGGCAGTTCAAATGCTGATTGGGGATGTGCCGAACCTGACGGGATAACGAGTGGGATGATCAGTCCCCGACAGTGGCCTGCTGTCAGCCCCAGTCTAGGTCGCATCAGATTGTGAAGTAATGATCATGCAGTGCAAGCATGATGTAAATAGATGCACTTTCAAATGAACGCTGGCTACATGTGTGTTACATGTCAAGTACGAGTGTGCATCATAACAACAAATTATGTACGAGTGCCAAATGATGTATATGAACAATGTGAACATGCCATTGAATGTATAAAACATGAATGCAAAAACAATAAATGTTCGAATGACAATCTGTTACTCACAGTGATTGGTATAGTGTGACTTGTCTCTGAATCAATGTGTGTTTTGATAACACCACAATGATCTGTAAAGTAAGTGTAATAGTGATTTTGTGTCAGTAATTGCTTAAAACTTGTATTCTGTAATTTTAAATGTAATTGGGTCTGAATTCGGACCACATCCGAATTCGGATGGTCCGAATTGTAGATGGTCCGAAATTGGTCCTTGGTCCGAATTGGGGGTGATCCGGATTGGATGGTCCGAATGAGCAGGGTCCGAAATTGGCTAGGTCCGAAATGGGTATGGGGTCCGAATTCGGATGGATCATCCGAGTTCATACTTAGAAAATTTCCAATATTTTCCAGAAATCATATTTTGACCATTTTTGCATGTTTGAGTATCTAAAATTGTAAATATGAACTTAAATACACTATTTCAACTTATATCATAACATTTATGTACCAAAACAACCCATTTGTGTCCATTTTCTACATATTTCGATGAACACACACACTAAAACACACACTTAGCTCAAATGCATACTTAGAGGTGGAATCTGATTCTGAAATTTTTTACATTGCATCACTAACACTCGATTTAAACATTCCCATCATAAATTCCAACATGCATTAGCATTTCGAACTAGAATCTTGTGATTCGGTTTACACCAAAACCGAACAAAACATATCAAAAATCCGTAAATTTGAGTAAATGTTACCTTGATTTGATACTTGCAGTTGTTATAGTTCCTTAATTGCTACTTGAATCCAGATTTCTAGCACTTGAATCCAACAATTTCGGATTTTTGGATGATGAATTGGTGGGTTTTTAGAGAGAGAAAGAGAGAGAGTCCAGAGAATTAGAGAGAGAGTGAGATTCTTGAAAATGAAAGACTCCTCTTTCTTTTATTCTCTATTTTGCTCTATTTGCACATTATACCCCTCAACTTCGTACTTTCTTATTTAACTGATATTATGATCGAAATTGACTTAAATTGATATAATCATTCAAAAGTACAACAATTTAAGTCCTTAAAATTGTAAATTACATATAATTGAAAAATAGGGATGTTACAGCATGGGCTCCACCACGCCTATACTTCATCCGCGAAGTCATGCTGCGCTAAACAAACTTGGGTACTTAGTCTTCATGTCTTCTTCTGATTCCCAAGTATGAGTAGCTCCCCGATGATGCTTCCACTTGACCAGCACCATCCTGATTTCCTTGTTGCGGAGTTTCTTGACTTTTGTTTCCAGAATACACTCTGGCTCATCAACGAACCTTAGTCGTTCGTCAATCTTAATGTCCGAATGATCAGTCCATGGTTCCCTTTCGGGCACCAGACTCTTCCTTAAATAACCAACATGAAATACCGGGTGAACGCCTGATAACTCTTCCGGTAAGTCCAAATGATAGGACTGATTACCAACTCTTTCTAGAACTTTAAAAGGTCCTATGAACCGAGGTGATAGCTTTCCTCGCTTTACAAATCTTGTAACACCTTTCATTGGGGATACCTTTAAGTATACCCAATCGTCCTTCTGAAACTCTATCGCTTTATGACGGCGATCATGGTAGTTCTTTTGCCGATCTTATGCCGTTTTCATGTATTGCCGAATGAGTTGGATCTTTTCGTTTGTTTCTTGCAATAAGGCAGGACCAGCTATTGGAGTTTCTCCTGTTTCCCTCCAACAGGTTGGAGTCCTACATTAATAGCCATACAGGAATTCGAATGGTGCCATTTTGATAGTGGAATGGAAACTGTTGTTGTAGGAGAATTCAACCAATGGGAGGTGATCTTCCCAGTTACCACCCAAATCCATGACACACGCTCTGAGCATGTCTTCTAGAGTTAAGATTGTTCTTTCACTTTGTCCTTCAGATTGCGGTCTATACGCAGTACTCATTGCGATACGAGTACCAAGACCGTTTTGCAGAGCAGCCCAGAAATTGGAAGTGAATCTACTATCTCGGTCAGAGACAATAGACTTAGGCACACCATGCCTAATGACGATTTCGTTTAAGTAGATCTGGGCAAGGCGGTCCAATGAATATGTTTCCCGAATGGGAATGAAATGAGCGGATTTTGTTAGACGGTCAACAATGACCCAAATGGCATCATGTTGACGACGTGTTTTGGGAAGCTTTGTTATAAAATCCATAGTAATATGATCCCACTTCCATTCCGGGATAGGAAGAGGTTGCATACTATCATAGGGTTGTTGGTGTTCTGCTTTGACCAATCTGCATGTTCTGCACTTCTCTACGTATTGGCCAACATCTCTTTTCAACCCTGGCCACCAGAAGTCGGCTTTCAAGTCGTTGTACATTTTCGTGCTACCAGGATGAATTGAGAATTTGGATTGGTGAGCTTCTGCAAGTATTACTTCTCGCATGTTCCCGAACTTAGGAACCCAAACTCTGCCATACACACCTTTGAGTCCGGTTCCATCTACTTGCATTAATGGCAACTAAACTCTGATGTTCTCGTCCTTTACATTCTCCTCTTTTAGAGCCTGTAGTTGAGCAGCTCTTACATCGTCTATAATAGTGGACGTCAGTATTGTGGAAGTCAAGGCATAGCAGTATGCCTTGCAGTACGCTTTTCTGCTTAGGGCATCGGCCACTACGTTGGCCTTCCCTGGATGATAGAGAATCTCACAGTCGTAATCTTTGATCAACTCCATTGACCTTCTTTGCCTCATATTCAAGTCCTCCCGACTGAATATGTACTTCAAACTCTTGTGGTCGGTGAAGAGCTGACACTTGGTTCCATACAAGTAGTGTCTCCATAACTTGAGAGCGAAAGTCACAGCAGTTAGCTCTAGATCATGAGTAGAGTAATCTTTCTCATGTGGTTTGAGTTGTCTAGAAGCGTATGCTATGACATTTCCTCTTTGCATCAGAACAGCACCCAATCCCATGCCTGATGCATCTGTATAGACTACAAAGTCCTCGTTCCCTTCAGGCAGGGCTAAATTTGGTGCTTCACTTAGCAGATTCTTCAGTTTGTCAAAAGCTATTTGTTGTTCTTCTTTCCAAAAGAAGGTCGCGTTCTTACGTGTAAGCTTTGTAAGCGGAACGGCGATCTTGGAGAAGTCCTTGATGAATCGGCGGTAATATCCAGCCAATCCCAGAAAGCTACGAATTTCTGAGGCGTTGCGGGGTGATTCCCAGTTCTGGATAGCTTCGATCTTTGCAGGATCAACAGCAATCCCAGCACCAGATATCACGTGCCCCAAGAATTGGATCTGAATTGAATATTGAGTAGGTACAAGTTAACAAAGAGTTCATAAGTGAATGTAAGGATCAAAGAATCGTTTGGGATGTTGAGACGTACCTGCCTCAACCAGAATTCACACTTAGAGAATTTGGCATAAAGTCGCTCTTTGCGCAGCAACTCTAGCAATTCTCTCAGATGTGTAGCATGATCCTCTTCTGTCTTTGAATAGATGAGAATGTCATCGATGAACACGATGACCGATTTGTCGAGCATTGGCCGGAAGACTCGATTCATGAGATCCATGAAAGCAGCCGGCGCATTTGTGAGACCGAATGGCATTACCAGAAACTCGTAGTGTCCGTAACGAGTTCTGAAAGCCGTCTTTGGAATGTCATCTGGGTGTACTTTGAGTTGGTGATAACCCGAACGAAGATCAATCTTCGAAAAGTAGCTTGTGCCTTGTAACTGGTCGAAGAGATCATCAATCCGGGGCAATGGGTACTTGTTTTTGATTGTGACTTTATTGAGTTCGCGGTAATCGATGCACATACATAATGTGCCATCTTTCTTCTTGACGAACAGAACAGGAGCGCCCCAAGGAGATGAACTTGGGCGGATAAAACCTTTGTCAAGTAGCTCCTGTAACTGCTTCATCATTTCCTGCATTTCCGCAGGAGCTAAGCGATAAGGAGCCTTTGCTATTGGAGCAGCTCCGGGAATGAGGTCAATGCAGAATTCCACTTGACGATCAGGTGGCAATCCCGAGATATCTTTTGGAAAGACATCTGGAAATTCTGAGACAACGGGAACGGTGGAAGGAGATTGAACTTCAGCCTTTGCATCAACAGCGTAGGCTATGTAAGCTGAACAACCCTTAGCAACATGCTTTCGGGCTTTTGCAATTGAAATTAGGCATAAGTCGCCTTTGTGTCTGTCACCATATATGCAAATGTCTCGGCCCTCGAGAGTGGTGATCTTAATCATTCTCTTCTTGCATACAATCTGGGCCTCATTATGAACCAACCAGTCCATACCTACTATAACATCAAACTCCCCAAACTCCATGGGAATTAGATCTATGTTGAATACTATATCCTCTACAAGTAATGTGCAATTGCTATACACTTTGTCTGCCTTAACTAACATGTTGCTAGCAGTCTCTATGTCAAGTACAAATTGAAGTTTTGAAGTAGGCATATTGAATTGACGAGCAAATGTAGTGGAGACAAACGAATGATTTGCTCCGGAATCAAACAAGATACGTGCAGGAATTGAGTTAACATAGAACGTACCAGTGACCACCTCCGGGTCATCCTTTGCTTCTTCAGCTGTGATTTGGAATGCCCTTGTTGGAGCCCTTTGAGATTGATCCCTGCGAGCCGTGGAAGCTACAGAAGATCTTGCTGTTGATTGTTGAGCATTCTGATCTCGTGGGGTTTTCGGGCAGTCCCTTGAAAAATGGCCAAGTCTGTGGCAGTTGTAACATGCATCGTCTTTTCGAGGACAATGCTCCCAATGATGGCCTTTCTGCCCACAGCAGAAGCAGTACATGTCTTGAGTCTTGCACTCCCCAGAGTGCGCTTTCCTGCATCGCCTGCAGTCCCTCATTTCAGAACTGGCCGAAAAGGCCCTTCCCTTCTTGGGTGATGAAGATTGTTGATGGGATTGAGGAGAGAATCGGGATGATCCAGACTCCCGCTGCCTTTTTGGCGGCGACGGTTGAGTCGGTGTTGCGGCGGCTGACCCGATAACATACCCAGACAATAAGACGATCTGCTCCACATTCCGAGCAGCCTCAAGTAAACCGGCAAAAGTTGTATACCGAACCCCACTCATGGTTTGGCGAATCTCATAGTCTAGTCCGGCCTCAAATCGGGCTATCTTCCTTTCCTCTGCGTCAACTTGATGCGGTGCAAACAGGCTTAATCGAGTGAATTCAACGGCATATTGTGTAACCGTCTTTGTTCCTTGGGTTAGGTTCATAAATTTCGCCTCTAGTCGGCGCTTCTCATTAGTAGGACAGTATTGCTGAGAGAATACTTCCTTGAACTCGCTCCATGACATGTGGGACACTACCTCCATCGTCAACACATGTGTCATAGCATCCCACCACATTACTGCGTCCCTTGCAAACATAGCGGTTGCAAAGCGGACCATGTCCTTATCAGCACAGTCGCTGATTCTGAAAGTTCGTTCGGTGGTGGTGATCCATTCCAATGCAGTCACAGCATCTCCAGTTCCATCAAAAGTAACCGCTCCGTTACTTTTGAAGTCCTTAAATCTACAGCCCCTTGATCTGTTAGAAGACCCAGTGTCTTGTCTTTCCTCTTGATCATCTTGTTGTTGCTCTCTGTTCTTTCGTTTGTCAGCCTTACGTTTGGCTTCGGCCTCATCTCTGGCCCTTAACTGATCAGCAAATGACTGAGCCTGCTCAGCCATTCGTTTGGATTGTAATTCATTGTTCTGTTCCATAAGAGCTTGCATCATCTGGAACATTTGCTGAGGAGTCATATCGTCTCCTGACATGTTCTGAAATATAACAACTTATATTTAGAACATTTAGTTGTAAGTCCTAAGTGTTTACAGTTACCCTTTATTTGTCCCCGTGTGCATGTCAATCCTATCTTAGTTCGGATCATTTCCTAGGAGTCCATTCTAATATCATAACCTAAGTTTGAGTCCAAGTCCTCGCGGACACTTGAAACCTCAAACTAATGCTCTGATACCAAAACCTGTGACACCCTCTTGCTTAGATATTATAATTGAAATCACCAGGATCAACATACAACCCAATGAATAATATGATAATTGAAATTGAATACTTAAATTAGAATTAAGCAAATCCACACTAAAGCAATAGAACACATGTCTACAGTGATTAAGTCTAACTATTACAACATCATAATTGTTTTACAAGTCATAATATCCCAGCCCCAAGTCACATTATCTGTGTACCAATAGCTTCTAAGTCTCCGAGATATTGAATTGATTTGCTTAAGTAGAAGGTCCTGCTACACTTTTGCCTTTGCCTGAAAACATGGTGAGTCAACAGTAAGCTAATTGCTTAGTGAGATAACAGATTATGCAAACAATAAATATTTCTTTACAAGCAATGCTTAACCATGGGCAGTGTAAGCCCCATGTATGTGAAAACAGGCAGTGTAAGCCTCAATGTATGTGTAAACCATGCAGTTCTAGCATGGGGTTGGCAGTTCAAATGCTGATCGGGGATGTGCCGAACCTGACGGGATAACGAGTGGGATGATCAGTCCCCGACAGTGGCCTGCTGTCAGCCCCAGTCCAGGTCGCATCAGATTGTGAAGTAATGATCATGCAGTGCAAGCATGATGTAAATAGATGCACTTTCAAATGAACGCTGGCTACATGTGTGTTACATGTCAAGTACGAGTGTGCATCATAACAACAAATTATGTACGAGTGCCAAATGATGTATATGAACAATGTGAACATGCCATTGAATGTATAAACATGAATGCAAAAACAATAAATGTTCGAATGACAATCTGTTACTCACAGTGATTGGTATAGTGTGACTTGTCTCTGAATCAATGTGTGTTTTGATAACACCACAATGATCTGTAAAGTAAGTGTAATAGTGATTTTGTGTCAGTAATTGCTTAAAACTTGTATTCTGTAATTTTAAATGTAATTGGGTCTGAATTCGGACCACATCCGAATTCGGATGGACCGAATTGTAGATGGTCCGAAATTGGTCCTTGGTCCGAATTGGGGGTGATCCGGATTGGATGGTCCGAATTAGCAGGGTCCGAAATTGGCTAGGTCCGAAATGGGTATGGGGTCCGAATTCGGATGGATCATCATCCGAGTTCATACTTAGAAAATTTCCAATATTTTCCAGAAATCATATTTTGACCATTTTTGCATGTTTGAGTATCTAAAATTGTAAATATGAACTTAAATACACTATTTCAACTTATATCATAACATTTATGTACCAAAACAACCCATTTGTGTCCATTTTCTACATATTTCGATGAACACACACACTAAAACACACACTTAGCTCAAATTCATACTTAGAGGTGGAATCTGATTCTGAAATTTTGTACATTGCATCACTAACACTCGATTTAAACATTCCCATCATAAATTCCAACATGCATTAGCATTTAGAACTAGAATCTTGTGATTCGGTTTACACCAAAACCGAACCAAACATATCAAAAATCCGTAAATTTGAGTAAATGTTACCTTGATTTGATACTTGCAGTTGTTATAGTTCCTTAATTGCTACTTGAATCCAGATTTTCAGCACTTGAATCCAACAATTTCGGATTTTTGGATGATGAATTGGTGGGTTTTTAGAGAGAGAAAGAGAGAGATGATTATTACGCGAAGATGATTATTACGCGTAGTGGTAAGGAAACTGTAGGGCCATCATTTCCTCCCCATTCTGCTTCTCCCCCTCTTGATTCTGTTGTTCATGAGGACGATCCGGAGACTATCACAGACCATGTGCACATTCTTTGTACACCAAGTACCGCACACGTCCTACCTCTAGCGATGCCTACAGTTAGTCCTAATAAGCCTCCTATTCCGTATCCGAGCATATTGCAAAAGGAAATCAAGGATAAGCAATATGACAAGTTCCTTGGATTGTTCAAACAGTTACATATCAATATTCCTTTCATCTATGCGATTTCTCAGATGCCGAGCTACGCGAAGTTTTTAAAGGATCTTCTCTCAAAGCGCAAGAAGCGTGATGATTCTGGCAGTTTCACTATATCATGTCATATTGGTAACCTGCATGTTGCGAATGCCCTCACTGATCTAGGAGCTAGCATCAATCTTATGCCCACATCTCTATATGCTAGACTCGGTCTCGGAGATCCAAAGCCCACTCGTATGAGTATTCAGTTGGCAGACCGATCAGTAAAATTTCCTCGGGGTATCGCGGAGAACATGTTGGTGAAAGTTGATAAGTTTGTATTTCCGGTAGACTTTGTCATCATGGATATGCATGAAGACAGCTTTGTTCCTCTCATTCTAGGGCGTCCATTTTTAGCGACATCCCGTGCGATGATTGATGTTTTGGATAGGAAGTTGACCCTTAGGGTGGGAGATGAGCATGTCAGTTTTGATGTTGACAAAGCTATGCAGAGAGCTGATGATACTGTGGAGTCGATTTGCTTTGTTCGCTCCTATAGCTCTTCTGACAGAGAAATGCATTCTGAGATTGATGAGACGCTCATTAAGTCTTTGTTGATTGGGTATGAGAGATCTACTTCTTTTGAAGATGGAGAGTCTATCGATGATGATATATCTCTATGCTCATTGTCTCTTGATTCTGATCATATTGTATGTCTCTCTGATTCCATTGATATCTTTCCTTTGTGCACGATAGAGTCATCTCCTGCTCATGAGGAGATTGTTACGTTAGATCCGAAGGAAAGTATCAAATCCAAATCCTCGATTGAAGACCCTCCGACTCTTGAGCTGAAAGAGTTACCAGCACATTTAGAGTACGCTTTTCTGGAGGGGTCATCTCAGCTTCCCGGTTATTATAGCTAAAGATCTCTCACTTGACGAAAAAGCGAGATTGATTCAGGTCTTGAAATCCCACAAGCAGGCCATCGCGTGGAAATTTCTGATATCAAGGGTATCAGTCCTGCTTATTGTACTCATAAGATACTGAGGGAAGAGGATTTCAAGCCTGTGATTCAACCCCAAATGAGGGTCAATCCAAAAATTCACGAGGTCATCAAGAAGGAAGTGTTGAAGCTTCTTGATGCTGGTATGATATATCCAATCTCTGATTCGCCTTGGGTTAGTCCCATTCATGTGGTCCCAAAGAAAGGGGGGATGACAGTCATTCCTAATGAAAAGAATGGACTGATTCCATCGAGGACGGTCACGGGATGGCGAGTTTGCATCGACTATCGCAAACTCAATGATGCCACCCATCAGGATCATTTTTCATTGCCCTTCATTGATCAGATGCTCGAGAGATTGTCAGGGAATGAGTTCTATTGTTTCCTTGATGGTTTTTCGGGTTACTTTCAGATCCCCATTAGCCCCGAGGACCAGAACAAGACCACTTTCACATGTCCCTACAGAACGTTCGCATACCGGCGTATGCCATTCGGTTTATGCAATGCGCCTGTGACGTTCCAAAGATGTATGGTAGCTATCTTTAATGATATGCTAGAAAAGAGTGTGGAAGTGTTTATGGATGATTTTTCTGTGTTCGGTAGTTCTTTTTCATCATGCCTTGTGAATTTAGATAGTATGTTTGCCCGATGTGAGGAAGCCAATTTGGTCCTCAATTGGAATAAGTGTCACTTTATGGTGCGAGAAGCGATTGTTCTCGGGCACAAAATCTCTGCTAAGATTGAGACGATATCTAAGTTGCCTCACCCTACTTCTCTTCGAGCGGTTAGAAGTTTCCTTGGGCATGCCGATTTTTACCGGCGGTTTATGAAAGATTTTTCATCAATTGCCCGTCCCATGACAAGACTTTTGGAAAAGGATGCCACATTTATTTTTGATGATTCGTGTGTGCATGCCTTTGATACTCTTAAGGAAAAGCTTGTTTCTGCCCGATCATGGTGGCTCCCGACTGGGAGTTACCATTTGACTTGATGTGTGATGCCAGTGATTATGCTGTGGGGGCAGTGTTGGGGCAAAGAAAGGAAAACCGTTTCCATGCTATATACTATGCTAGCAAGACTCTCACTGATGCTCAGCGAAATTATACTACTACTGAGAAAGAGCTGATAGCTATAGTATATGCATTTGAGAAGTTTAGGTCTTATCTGATCCTCTCAAAGACAATAGTTTTCACAGATCCCTCTGCTTTGAGATATCTTTTTTAGATGTAGGATGCCAAGCCCCGTCTGATTCGAAGGATTCTGCTCCTTCAGGAGTTTGACATCGAAATCAAAGAGAAACGTGGGGTCAAGAACTTAGCTGCCGATCACCTGAGCCATTTAGAGAATCCTTCACTTCTTCCTCTTGATGATTCTGCGATTAAGGCGTCCTTCCCAGATGAGTCCCTTTGTTCGGCACATACAGTTGACGAATGCCCTTGGTTTGTGAAATTCTTCAAGGATGTGAAGAATTATTTTTAGGGTGACCCTTACCTCTTCCGAGTTTGTGCTGATCAGATTATTCGGTGTTGTGTTCATGGTGATGAGGCGATGCAGATCTTATACGCATCCCACATCGGTCCCACCGGAGGACACCATGGTGCAAATACCACAGCTCAGAAGGTATTTGATGCAGGATTCTACTGGCCCACAATCTTTCAAGATGCTAGGGACTATGTGAAAGCTTGTGATGCTTGTCAGAGAAGTGGAAATATATGGAATCGCCACGACATGCCCCTCGCTAACATTCAGATCTGTGATATACTCGAAGTGTGGGGTATTGATTTCATGGGACCATTCCCGTCCTCTCGTGGGTGTAAGTACATCTTTGTTGTTGTCGACTACGTGTCGAAGTGGGTTGAGGCACATGCGCTCCCCACTAATGACGCACGTGTAGTCCTTTTCTTCCTGCGAAAGCTATTTGCTAGGTTCGGTCCTCCTAAAGCTATCATTAGTGATAGAGGTACTCATTTCTGCAATTCACAGTTCTCTAAGGCCTTGGAGAAATATGGAGTTACTCACCGGTTAGCGACTCCTTATTATCCACAAACCAATAGCCAAGCTGAAGTGACCAACCGTGGTCTTAAGCGTATCTTAGAGAGAACAATAGGTGAGCATAGGAGTAGATGGGCTGACAAGCTCGATGACGCGCTTTGGGCATTTAGGACTGCACACAAAACGCCTACCGGACTTACACCTTATAGGCTAGTTTATGGCAAAGCGTGTCACCTCCCAATCGAACTAGAGCATAGGGCATATTGGGCTTTACGTTGGTCTAATCTTGATTTGTCGAGTGCAGGTGATGACAGGAAGTTGCAACTCAATGAATTGGATGAACTGCGAGAGGACGCCTACATGGATGAGTCTATCTACAAGGCGAGGATGAAGAGAAGACACGATGAGAGGATATCTACCAAGGAATTCAGCGTGGGCGACAAGATTTTATTGTACAATTCACGTTTGAAGTTGTTTCCTGGTAAGCTTAAGTCTCGATGGTCGAGGCTATTTACTGTTTCCCAAGTGTTCCCATATGGGACGATCAAATTAGAACATTCATCGGGAAACTTTAAGGTAAATGGGCACCGGCTAAAGCTTTATAATGATTCATCCATCGAGCATGTTTGTGAGGCTACGCTTAGCCTGGCCCCCGTCTCAGTTTGATTATCTTGGGCCCGAGTCTAGCTGGAGGCTCAAGCTTGCATTCTAGCGCTTGCGGGAGGCACCCCGTTAATAATAATCACTTTATTTTATCATTTATAGTTAGTTGTGTCTTTTGTTTTTGCATGTTCATAAGTTGAAGTCTTTCTAAGACGGATTCATTTGCGTTCTTATTTCGTGTCTTTGATTGTTTTTAGGTTAAATAAGTCCCCATTACATTGATTATGTGTCTTAGGTTTGCATGCTTGATGTTAGTGGTGTTGTCTTCAAAGCATATATGCTTATTTACTTTCTTGCAATTGCCTCTTGACATTTTGAGTCTTATTTAGCATTCTTTAATTCTCAATTACTTGAGTTTCGTAGCTTAATTCCTTTTACTGTTTAGCTTAAATAATGCCTAATCATATCGTCTTTGAGTCACTTGGCTCTTTGTTACGTTATTTCAGGTTTTCGGTTGCCAAATTCAATAAAATTGTGAAGTCAGTTTGACTTTTTAAAAGTCAAATCTGAATTTTTCATGTCTTAGTCTTTTGCATTTAGTAGTCCATAGTTTTAGTTGAATTGCATTTCATAAATTCTCTTGCATTTAGTCATTTAGCTAATACTAGATATTTGATATGCGTTGAGTTTTAATTTTATCATAATTGCTTAGCAATTGTCGCATGCATTTTCGTTAATTTTAGTCTTAATTTTCGTCAAATTTGAGCTGAATTTGAAGTCGCAATAAAAGTGTTAAAGTTTTGATCACTTTTAGAGGGTTGTTTCCAAACAAGTGTGGGGTAATAACTATTTTGGTTAAGTCCTTTAGGTTGAATTTGGAGATTTATATCTCTGGAATTTGCTTATTGCTAACTGATATAATAAATTCTGAAATTTGGTCATCGCGACCGCGCTGATATGGTCGCGCCCGCGCTCAAATGAGCGGGAAAAAAAAATAAAATATCTGAAGTTATCGCGGCAGCGCTTGTCTGAACGCGACAGCGCTCGAGTTTTCTATATAAAGCTCAGATCGCGGATTCATTCTCTTCTTCCCGCACTCTTAAATCTCTCTCGCGATTTTGTTCCGGTTGTCGACTTTTGCGATTCTTGCTACATTTCTTGCATTTTCAGTTTGATTTCATCATAATAATCAGGTGAGTTCTCTTATTCTTCTTATTAATCTTTCGTTTATCTAGTTATTTAGTTGTTTTCTTGGTTTTTGATGAATAAATCCGAGTTTCGTGATGGATAAATGTTATTTCCGTTCTTTATTTCTTATTTAGGGTTTAGATATCAGTTTAGCTTTATAAATTTAGTTAGATTTCGATTCTTTTTGTTTACTTCATACTTGTACATGCTTCTTGTTTCCGTTATCTTACATTTCAAATTCTATATCTGTTTGAATCTACTTAAATGCTCATTTAGGGTTTTTAGGTTGTTTAAATGCTTTAGTTATAGTTATTTTTAGTTTAAATTTTATGCTTTTCTCGGTTTAAATGTTGAAATAAGTGGTTTTCGTTACTGTTTTGATCGTGTGTCCATCGTGGTTGGCCATCGCTGTCGTGGTCGCATCGCGGTCGCGACCGCGATCGAAGAAAAAAACAAAAAAAAACATAATATATATATATTTTTCTAATTAATAATAATTCCATTTATGTTCTTTGTCATTGTTAGATATATTTTAGTTTAATATTTTTTTTGTTAATGTTTTTGGATTTTAGTTTTTAAGTAGTTTAATATTTTTAGTGTTAATTTAGTAAATTTTAGTTTCTAATTTTTAGGTTTTAAATTTTAGTCTTTGTTAATTTTTGTCATTTTTGTTTTAGGATAGTCTAGTGTTATTCTTAATTTCTAGTCTTTATTTTAGTTTTTAATTTTATTTTCAAGTCAATTTCTTTAGTTTAGTTTAGTAGGATAGTTCTTTTTATAAGCTTTTCATTTTTTTAAAATTTATTTTTGTTTAGTTGTAGTTCTTTTATTATTTTTGCTTAGGTTTTTATTTTAGTTTTCTAATCCAGTTTATTTTTCTTTATTTAGTTTATTTAGGATTTATTTAGGGTTTTATTTAATTTTCTTACGTGATCTTTAGGTTTTCTTACGTTCCAGTTTAGTTTCTGTTTCCTTTCTTTCTTTATTTTATTTTGTTTCTTTTATTTTCGATTATATTCTAGGGTTTCTTAGTATCGAGCTTTTAGAGGTTATAGTAGTTTTTCTTTATTTGTATGTTAGCGTGTTTAGTTTATTTTCTCTATTATTTTTCTTGCAGATAGTTATGGCTGCTGCTGCCGCTGCTCCCCCGCCGCCGCCCCCTCCTGCTGGTGGTGACGGAGGTCGTCGCCCTTCTGTGGGGCCCATCGATTGTATTATCATTGGGGACCCTAAGGACCAGGCGAAGCATTCGCACCTTGAGTCCAAGGCCTTGGTTCCCGCCTACGGAGTCGTGTGGGGTGCGATGGAGTCGCTAGGTATTGCTGCTCACTTGCGAGGGATCTTGGCTCACCCTCCTATCGGCACATCTCGGCCCCCTGCTTTGTTACGCCTTCTAGAGATTGACAAGCCGGTCTACAGGGAGCTCATTCTCGAGTTTTTATCGACGTATTTCTTCAACGTCTCAGTGTCTGATTATGCATTTGCTTCGATCAGCTTTCGCTTGGGTGGCGTGGAGCGTCGCGTCTCTCTCCGTGAGTTCGGCATTCTCTCGGGATTGTATACGGCAGAGGAGGTCAATGACCCGGCTTTTGCTACCGCAGTCCACGATTCGGCTGAGGGTTTTTCGGAGGCTGTTTTTTGGACTACCGTTGCTTCGGGTGTTTATAATTCACATAGCTCGAAGGCAACGGCCTTTCGTGACCCGATGCTTCAGATAGTTTTTCGAATTATAGCTTCGAGCATCGCGTGTCGGAAGGATCCGGGCACGGTGTCGCATCGGGACCTGATGATGCTTAGTAGGCTACTTGATCGGGACTGCACGATACAATTTGCTTTTTGGCTAGCTACGTTTTTTTGCGGGTGCCGCCGGTCGTGTTAGGACTAGCCCGATAGTAGGAGGGATGTATGTTACACGATTGGCGCGTAACCTTGGGGTTTTTGCTGACGCTGCTGTTGAGCAGGAGTTGACAGTTGTTCGGGACGCGCAGAGGATGGTCTACGGAAATTGACTCTCTTGCTACGATGGGTATGCTCAGGCACGATCGCCGACGTCTCCTGCATTGAGTTAATCCCGACGCCGTAGAGGAGCATGAGCTGGAGCCTCAGGCTGATGAGGCAGAGATTGCCTAGGCGGGCTCGGTAGCTTCACCTTCACCCCCTCTCGTTGCCACTTCCCCATTACCTTCCCAGCCTCCCCGTTCTTTCTCTTCTCAGCCTTCCACCTCTGCTTTGCCCCCCCCCCCCTCGTTTTCCCGATGAGGGTTGACGCGTCGACATCTATTTCTCACCAAGGTGTCCTTCTGGGTCTCGTAGCTGAGGTAGATGACTTCCGTCATTACCTCATTTCTTCCGACCATGCCAGAGCCCACCATCTTCCTCCCCCTCCTCCTCTCCGTCTGATCTTAGTGGATTTGGCTAATAAAATCAAAAGAATAAAGAAAGTCAAAGTCATACCAAATACCACAGGCAGTGTACCAGTCGTAGTTAGTATAGCTAGAAGCTGACCTCGGGGATTATCGAACTCAGGGAACGGCAATAAGGATCAAGATACCGATACTAGGATTATCACTAATATCTAGCCATGGATAAGGGTTGAGGATGATTATAACCCTAAATACTTAAAACTATACTATCTAATAGAATACTAAAATAAAAAACTTTAACGCTAAAACAAAATATATCATATATATATTAAAAGCAACACTCACTTGGATACGTCTTTTAGGATTTATGGAGTAAAATGGTGTAAAACCACTTAAGATATTTTTGGTCAAAGAAGATTAAGTTGGAATTAAATCCAACCGTTTTAAATCTTTTAAGCTCAAGAGTTTGAAACTTTGATGTAAAACCGATTCATGGACATATTTTATTAATTTCAGAAAATCAAGTATGGAGTTCTCCAGTATTCCCCAATTTCTAAAAATCAACAATAAATGTCTTTTACGATTAATTAAGTCAACTAAATCTAGCTTTTATAGATTAAAACTGTCTACACGTCAAGCGCTCGGAAATAACTCTTAATATTCAATTTAGCCGCATAAACATGAATCAAGTCTAAGGAAATAAAAGATTAAATTAATCCTATAATCACAATATTGCTAAGAATTAATTTGCAGACAATGATTTCACAATTTATTAAATAGTCACTATCTCATAATCACAATAATGCTAGAAATGGCAACCAATTAATAAATCACTTAAATTTGATAAAGTTTATAAAAAAAAAAATCAGAATTTATAATCAATAATCATGATCACAATAATGCTATAAAATCAACTATAATTCTGATTTAACACATATTAATCGTATGAATAAAAAATACATCAATGAATCAAACACTTTTCAACCAAAACCATCAAATACTCCACTAATCCATGTAAAAACGTAACCAAGCAAGTGCTTGGCTAAACTACTCACTAATCATGTTAAAAATAATAAAATAAACGAGATCTATACTGAACATAATCATAACAGAAAGTAAATTCGGAAAGAGTGTACCAAAAACCGTAAGAAACACGTGAAAAACCCGCAACTGAAAGCTTTGATCCAGTCCAATAGCCGAATGATTTACTAGACTAAACTAAACTAAGCTGACAATCAAAATCTATCGAACATCTACTAATCGCACCCTAATATATGTGTAAAAGTTCGTCAAAAATATGCATAAAAACAACGAAACGGCTGCTGCCCTTTTATATATTCTTGGGATCGCGGCCGCGCTGAGGCCATCGCGGGCGCGATAAGAAGCATGGGCGCGATCCACCGATCGCAGGTCAGCGCGGTCGCGATGAGATGGTCGCGGCCGCGATTAGGGCAGCTTGCTCAAAAGTCAATAGGATTCCAAGGGAGATCGGCTCAGCCCGTAAATTTGACGCTTAAGCTCCATAATCCGTTCTTTTCGGATTCAAGCAACCCTCGAACTACAAAACACAAAAATAAACAAATCAGGGTTGTATTTAAACAACTCGAGGCAAAAATAACCTAAATCCGAGGCAAAATATGACTGAAAAATATGTACAAAATATGTCATAACAAATAACCCCACACTTGAGCGTTGCTTGTCCTCAAGCAAACCTGCTCAAGAATATCCTAAACTAAGCATCATTTCACATATCTCTCTCAATTATAACGCGCATCTAGACTCTATAGCAATAAAGATCCGTAAAAGAAAGTAATAGAAACTAACAATCACAAGAAAGAGCTATCTAAACCAAGAGACGCAAAAAGCTATGAAATAACATGTCAGATACTTTCGAACCTAGCTGCATGAACTAGCACCTCACAAGGATATCACTCAACACTCATACGTGTATAGGCTAATGTGTATATATGCACAAACATCCACTCCGTGCCAAAAATGTCAACAATATAAGCATAGGCTTGAAAGTAAATCACTTCTTCATCACATGTAATGAATGCTTAGCACATAAAGGACTTATTGGATGTAAGGAGGCTTAGGCTAAGGGACTGGATAATATGGGAAAAATGGGTGAAAACAACAAAATACGGAAACGATCTGATTAAAGAAACAGCAGCTAAACATAACTAGAAGAAGCAAAAATGCACAAAATAAGAACCATAAAAACAAAAACTAAAAGCTATCTATATACAGTGCCGAAGCATCCCTCAACTGGAATAGAATCATCATAATTCCAATGAATTTATTATTTGTTTTCTTTTCTCTTTCTTTTTCTTTTTCTCTTTTCTCTTTTTCTATTTTTTTGTTTCTTTTCTTTATTTCTGCTTTTCTCAGAATAATATCCTTGGATTCTAAGACCATATAAGCTGTCATGACCGATGCTCAAAAACCACTGTCAATACATAACTAGAACCGGTGCTCAACGATTTAGATCAGCAAAGACCGTATGAAAAAGCAACGGGGAGCACCATATAGCTAACATACTATCAAAATACTCAGACATATGCATAAACGTTCAAATATGAAGAAAATAAACTAAACCAAACAAAGACAGGCAAAAACTACTGCTGCTTCTCAATTAATATCTTGAATAAGGGTAAAAGCAAGCAAAAAGGCTAATAAAGGCTAAATAATATGGTTGTCACCGAAATGAAAGGTAAAAGGCTCAAAAGGGCGACTATGGGAAATAAAAGGGTGAAAGATGAATAAAAGAAAGCTAAAAATGGGATATCCTAGAGTTGCCTTTATATGTGTGCCATGTTTTCAAAAATTGTGATTTTGACATGTATTTAATTACAAGTTCTACTTCTATCAGTCAACACAGGCATAAACACACATCAAACGAAAATGAGCATAATGATGATGCTATACGGCTCAAAATCACACGCAAAGAATGTAAAGGGTAATATGTGTTATATCCATGCTATTTCGGTTCACAAAGTCACAACATGTCGTCAAACGTCTCTCATTGTTCAAATAGCATCAAACTCACAATTCGAGTCTCGCATACAGTCTAAACAGAACAATATTACTAAAGAGTCTAACGCGCATCAAAATGAGAGAAAAATTTGAAAATTTGCCAAATATAATATTCAAATGCATAAAATGAATTAAAGCAGGCTAACTTTGGACAAACAACTCAAAAATGCTAATTTTTATCACCCCACCCCATCCTTAAAACAGACAGTGTCCTCAATGTCAATCAGTAAGCACAAGTATGGAAATGAGCGATAAATAAGAACTGAAAATCTCCATGAATCGCTGAAAGCTGCCAGGCGGATCTAGACTAATGAAGCTGAACTGAGTGCCAGCAAACATCACTGCCATGGTCCGGACTCGACTGATCACAACCACAACAACCACAAGAAACACCAGCAGCCATCACAGAAATAAGAAAAGTAAATGCGAAATATATACATCACAACTACAACTAAAAATGTTGTAATGTAAATAAATACATGCCAATAAAATAAAAATAAAAAGAAAATACAAATATCCCAGCTGCAAACTGTCGCTACTCTGGAGGCGGAGGCGGATCCTGGCTGCGAATGATGCGCAAACGAATGACACGGGGGCGGGTCTGAGACGGCTAAGGCTCGGGGGACGTACTCCGCCGACGGGTATGCGAGCTGGAAGCACCAGGCTGGGAGGCAGGAGACTGGATAAAAATATCTGTCTGAAAGGGCTTAGACTCGGTAGGTGAACCGTGAGGTGAACGGTAAGGCTGGGTGGTGGTGATAGTGGCTGGGGTAGGGACAATAGGGGTGTCAAAAGGGAGGGTAAGGGGAAAGGATGAAGAAGACGGAACAGAGAATGGGAACGAAGGGGGAATGGGGGCAAATGGGGAAGAAGATGGGCCGGGGGTAAGAAGAGGATAAGAATAGTCATAGACATAGGAAGAAAAAGGAATGAGGAAGCGACGGGGAGAGGGAGGGGGAGGATGATGGTGGGCTCTGGCATAGTCCGAAGAAATGAGGCAGCGATGGAAGTCATCTAACTCAGCTGCGAGACCAAGAAGGACACCATGCTGAGAAATAGATGTCGACGCATCAACCCTCATCGAGAAAACGAGGGGGGGCAAAGCGGAGGTGGAAGGCTGAGAAGAGGAAGAAGGGGGAGGCTGGGAAGGTAAAGGGGAAGTGGCAACACAATGGGGGGAAGGTGAAGCTACCGAGCCCGCCTGGGCAATCCCTGCCTCATCAGCCTGAGGCTCCATCTCATGCTTCTCCACGGCGTCTGAATTAACCCAACCCAGGAGACGTCGGCGATCGGGCGTGAGCATACCCATCGTGGCAAGAGAGTCAATCCCGTAGACCATCCTCTGCGCGTCCCGAACAACTGTCAACTCCTGCTCAACAGCAGCATTAGCAAAAACCCCAAGGTTACGCGACAATCGCGTAACATACATCCATCCTACCATCAGACTAGACCTGACGCGACCGGCGGCACCCGCAAATAACCCAGCTAGCCAAAAAGCGGACTGTATAGTGCTGTCTCTATCAAGCAGCCTGCTAAGCATCATCAGGTCCCTATGTGACACCGTGCCCGGATCCTTCCGGCACGCAATGCTCGAAGCTATGATACGAAAGACTATCCGAAGCATCTGGTCACGAAAGGCCGT
This sequence comes from Centrapalus pauciflorus, assembly GCA_020465985.1. Taxonomy (NCBI): domain Eukaryota; kingdom Viridiplantae; phylum Streptophyta; class Magnoliopsida; order Asterales; family Asteraceae; genus Centrapalus; species Centrapalus pauciflorus. The sequence goes on from JAANYP010008206.1 coordinate 44,007, forward strand.
AGCCTTCAAGCTATGTGAATTATAAACACCCGAGGCAACGGTAGTCCAAAAATCAGCCTCCGAAAAACCCTATGTCGGACCACGGACTGCGGTAGCAAAAGCCGGGTCGCTGACCTCTTCTGGCGTATATAACCCCGAGAGAATGCCGAACTCACGGAGAGAAACGCGACGCTCTACTCGACCCAAGCGAAAGCTGATCGATGTAGATGCATAATCAGACACTGAGGCGTCGAAGAAGTACGTCGATAAAAACTCAAGAACGAGCTCTCTGTAGACCGGCTCGTCAATCTCAAGAAGGCGCAGCAAAGCAGGGGGCCGAAATGTGCTGATAGGAGGGTGAGCCAAGATCCCCCGTAAGTGAGCAGCAATCCCCAGCGACTCCATCGCACCCCACGCGATTCCGTATGCGGGAACCAAGGCCTTGGACTCAAGGCGCGAAAGCTTCGCCTGGTCCTTCGGATCTATGGGGCCCCGCAGGAGGGCGACGACCTCCGTCACCACCACCAGGAGGGGCGGGGGCGGGGGAGCAGCGGTAGCCGCAGCCATATCTATCTGCAAGAAAAAGAATAGAGAAAAAAATAAACTAAACACACTAACATACAAATAAAGACAAACTACTATAACCCCTAAAAGCCTAAAAATTCGAAACTAAGAAACCCTAAAATAAAATCGAAAATAAAGAAACAAAATAAAATAAAGAAAGAAAGGAAACAGAAACCAAACTGGAATATAAGAAAACCTAAAGATCACCTAAGAAAATTAAATAAAACCCTAAATAAATCATAAATAAACTAAATAAAGAAAAATAAATGGAATTAGAAACTAAAATATAAACCTAAGCAAAAAGAACTAAACCTAAAACAAAAATAAATTTAAAAATGAAAAGCTTATAAAAAGAACTATCCTACTAAACTAAACTAAAGAAATTGACTTAAAAATAAAATTAAAAACTAAACTAAAAACTAGAAATTAAGAATAAAAGTAGACTATCCTAAAACAAAAATCACAAAAATTAACAAAGACTAAAAATTTAAAACCTAAATTTTTTTTTTTTAAAACCAAAATAACACTAAGAATTAACTAAAAATACTAAATTACTTAAAAACTAAAAATCTAAAACATTAGAAACCTAAAATTAAATAAAAGAAATACTAAATAAACACTAAACTTAATCTAACAATTCTAAAATACTAACATAAAATAAATCCAACTATTACAAAGAACATATATGTAATTAATATTATTTTAAAATTTTTTTTTTAACTGATCGCCGTCGCGACCGCGATGGCCAACACGGCCGCGAGGCGACCAAGACAGCGATGGACACACGATCAAAAGAGTAACGAAAAACACTTATTTCAACATTTAAACCGAGAAAAACATAAAATTTAAACTAAAAATAACTATAACTAAAGCATTTAAACAAACTAAAAACCCTAAATGAGCATTCAAGTAGATTCAAACAGATATAGAATTTGATATATAACATTATGGAAACAAGAAACATGTACAAGCATGGCATAAACAAAATGAAACGAAAACTAACTAAATATTATATAAACTGATATCTAAACCCTAACTAAGAGCGAAGAACGGAAATACCATAAAAAGCAACAAGAATCACAGATTTAATCACCAAAAAGCATGAAAACAACTGAATAATCGACATAAACGAAAGATTAATAAGAAGGATAAAAGAACTTACCTGATTATTAGGATGAAAACAAACTGAAAATGCAAGAAACGTAGAGAGAATCACAATAGTCGAAGCTGGAAAGAAAATCGCGAGAGAAAAGCAAGAACGCGGAGAAGAAAATAATGAATCCGCGATCTGTGGTTATACATAAAATCTGAGCGCGGTCGCGTTCAGCCAAGCGCGTCCGCGATAAAGCCAGATATTTTATTTTTTTCCCGCTCATTTGAGCGCGGGCGTGACCATATCAGCGCGGCCGCAATGACCAAAATTTCAGAATTATTATATCAGTTAGCAATAAGCAAAGTCCAGAGATTTAAGTCTCCAAATTCAACCTAAATAGCTTAACCAATTCAGTTATTACTCCCCACTTATTTGGAAACAACCCTCTAAGATTGATCAAAACTTTAACGCTTTTATTGCGACTTTAATTTCAACTCAATTTTGACGAAAATTAAGATTAAAATTCAACTAAAATGCATGTGACAATTGCGAAGCAATTATGATAAAATGAAAACTCAACGCATTGCCAATAACTAGAATTAGCTAAATGAACAAATGCAATAGAATTTATGACATGCAATTGAATTAAAACTAAGAACTAACTAAATACAAAAGACTATGACATGAAAATCTCAGATTTGACTTTTAAAAAGTCAAACTGACTTCACAATTTTATTGAATTTAGCAACCGAAAACCTGAAATAACGTAACAAAGAGCCAAGTGACTCAAAGACGATATGATTAGGCATTATTTAAGCTAAACAGTAAAAGAAATTAAGCTACAAAACTCAAGTAATTGAGAATTAAAGAATGCTAAATAAGACTCAAAAAGTCAAAAGGCAATTGCAAGAAAAAGTAAATAAGCATATAAACTTTTGAAGACAACGCCACTAACATCAAGCATGCAATCCTAAGACACATACTCAATGCAATGGAGACTTATTTAATCTAAAAACAGTCAAAGACAAGAAATAAGAACTCAAATGAATCAGTATTAGAAAAACTTCAACTTATGAACATGCATAAACAAAAGACATAGCTAACTATAAACGATAAAATAAAGTGATTATTATTGACGGGGTAACTCCCGCAAGTGCTAGAATGCAAACTCGAGCCTCCAGCTAGACTCGGCCCCAAGATAATCAAACTGAGACGGGGGACAGGCTAAGTGTAGCCTCACAAGCATGCTCGATGGATGAATCATTATAAAGCTTTAGCCGGTGCCCATTTACCTTAAAGTTTCCCGATGAATGTTCTAATTCGACCGTCCCATATGGGAACACTTGGGAAACAGTAAATGGTCCCGACCATCGAGACTTAAGCTTACCAGGAAACAGGAAACAGCTTCAAACGTGAATTGTACAATAGCACCTTGTCTCCCATGCTGAATTCCTTGGTAGATATCCTTTCATCGTGTCGTCTCTTCATCCACGCCTTGTAAATAGACTCATTCGTGTAGGCGTCCTCCCGCAGTTCATCCAATTGATTGAGCTGCAACTTCCTTTCATCACCTGCACTTGACAAATCAAGATTAGACCAACGTAAAGCCCACTATGCCCTATGCTCTAGTTCGAATGGGAGGTGACACGCTTTGCCATAAACTAGCCTATAAGGTGTAAGTCCGGTAGGCGTTTTGTGTGCAGTCCTAAATGCCCAAAGCGCGTCATCGAGCTTGTCAGCCCATCTACTCTTATGCTCACCTATTGATCTCTCTAAGATACACTTGAGACCATGGTTGGTCACTTCAGCTTGGCCATTGTTTTGTGGATGATAAGGAGTCGCTAATCGGTGAGTAACTCCATATTTCTCCAAGGCCTTAGAGAACTATGAATTGCATAAATGAGTACCTCTATCACTAATGATAGCCCTAGGAGCACCGAACCTAGCAAATAGCTTTCGCAGGAAGGAAACGACAACACGTGCGTAATTAGTGGGGAGCGCCTGTGCCTCAACCCACTTCGACACGTAGTCGACAACAACAAGGATGTACTTACACCCACGAGAGGACGAGAATAGGCCCATGAAATCAATACCCCACACTTCGAATATCTCACAGATCTGAATGTTAGTGAGGGGCATCTCGTGGCGATTTGATATATTTCCACTTCTCTGACAAGCATCACATGCTTTCACATTATCCCTAGCATCCTGAAAGATCATGGGCCAGTAGAATTCTGCATCAAATACCTTCCGAGCTGTGGTATTTGCACCATGGTGTCCTCCGATGGGACCGATGTGGGATGCGTATAAGATCTGCATCGCCTCATCACCATGAACACAACGCTGAATAATCTGATCAACACAAACTCGGATGAGGTAAGGGTCATCCCAAAAATAATTCTTCACATCCTTGAAGAATTTCTTTCGTTGCTGATGAGTTAGTCCTTTAACAAGCACATTACCCACCAGATAGTTTGCATAGTCCGCAAACCAAGGGCATTCGTCAACTGTATGTGCCGAATAAAGGGACTCATCTGGGAAGGACACCTTAATCGCAGAATCATCAAGAGGAAGAAGTGAAGGATTCTCTAAACGGCTTAGGTGATCGGCAGCTAAGTTCTCGGCCCCACGTTTGTCTTTGATTTCGATATCAAACTCCTGAAGGAGCAGAATCCACCGAATCAGACAGGGCTTGGCATCCTGCTTCTGGAAAAGATATCTCAAAGCAGAGTGATCGGTGAAAACCACTGTCTTTGAGAGGATCAGATAAGACCTAAACTTCTCAAATGCATATACTATAGCTAGCAGCTCTTTCTGAGTGGTAGTATAATTTCGCTTAGCATCAGTGAGAGTCTTGCTAGCATAGTATACAACATGGAAACAGTTTTCCTTTCTTTGCCCCAACACTGCCCCCACAGCATAATCACTAGCATCACACATCAACTTGAATGGTAACTACCAGTCGGGAGCCACCATGATGGGGGCGAAAACAAGCTTTTCTTTCAGAGTATCAAAGGCATGCACACACGAATCATCAAAATCAAATGTGGCATCCTTTTCCAAAAGTCTTGTCGTGGGACGGGCAATTGATGAAAAATCTTTAATAAACCGACGGTAAAAACCGGCATGCCCAAGGAAATTTCTAACCGCTCGAACAGAAGTAGGGTGAGGCAGCTTAGATATCGTCTCAATCTTAACTCTATCGACCTCAATGCCCTTAGCAGAGATTTTGTGCCCGAGAACAATTCCTTCTCGCACCATAACGTGACACTTTTCCCAATTGAGGACCAAATTGGCCTCCTCACACCGGGCAAGCATACTAACTAAATTCGCAAGGCACGAAGAAAAAGAACTACCGAACACAGAAAAATCATCCATAAACACTTCCACAGTCTTTTCTAGCATATCATTAAAGATAGCTACCATGCATCTTTGGAACGTCGCAGGCGCATTGCATAAACCGAATGGCATACGCCGGTATACGAACGTTCCGTAGGGACATGTGAAAGTGGTCTTGTCCTGGTCCTCGGGGCTGAGAGGGATCTGAAAGTAACCTAAAAAACCATCAAGGAAACAATAGAACTCATTCCCTGACAATCTCTCGAGCATCTGATCAATGAATGGCAATGGAAAATGATCCTTACGGCTATGGCAGCGGCTTGCTTGGAGTGCGGCTATGACAATTTTTGAGTGAGCTGCTCTATTTTTGTTGTGAGTGCGGCTATGGCAGCGGCTTGCTTGGAATATGAAGCTCCCTATCCGAAGTACTCACTGGGTGTCTTATGCTGACTCATCACCAAGTCATCTAAAATCTCAACCGCCTCCTCAGGTGTCTTTCTGTTGACAGATCCACTACAAGCGGAATCAATCAAAGAAGGATACATCGGGTGCACACCTTCATAGAAGACTTTGACTCGATGATTGAGCGTCAGATTGTGGTTTGGACACTTCATTATGGATTCTTTGTACCGCTCCCATGCATCACGTAAGGACTCTTCAGGCTTCTGCCTGAATCCCAGGATCTCACTCGTAAGCTGAGTGGTACGTGAGGGCGGACAAAACTTGGATAGAAATTGTGTCTCCATTTCATCCCAGGTATGAATTGGATTGGACGGAAGGGCATCATACCATGTGAGAGAACGTCCAGTAAGCGAGTACGAGAATAACATCAATCGAATGATCTCTTTCGGGACTTGATTCACCTTATACGAACCACACGCTTTCCTGAATTTCTTCAGGTGTGCATAAGGATCCTCAGATGCTATCCCACAGTACTGAGCATTATATTGAACTAAAGTGATGAGACTAGACTTTAGCTCAAAATTGACTGAATCAAACCCGGGAATGACAATGGCACCTTCCGAGTCGTCGGTGACCGGTCGGTTCAGCTCAAGCATGGTGCGACGGACGCCCATGTTTGCTCAGAAGAATTATCAGATGAGGAAGAAGAAGAAGAATCAGATGAAGGAGAAGAAGGCGAAGAATGAGAGATTGGAGGTAACTCGACAACTAAATCAATATGACCTCTATCAGCCAGCGGAGGGGCAGGTTGGTCAGTAGATTCAGATGAGCAAGTTAAAATCTCAATGAAAGGATGAGAAGGATGGCAAAGACGGTTGTGAAATTCTTTCAGGTTCGTTATATGGACTTACAACATGCGTATTGGAATTCCGAGTCATAAACCATACACAAACACTGAGAGGGTGGATAGAATAAGATATGAAATGGGAAAAACAAGAAAAGAACTTCCAAGGGATCAAATCCCAAAAGAAGGATCAACTAATCTACTAGCTAAACCTTTTCACAATATCTCTAGCCGTTCCCCAGCGACGACGCCAATTGATCTTCGCGGATTTGGCTAATAAAATCAAAAGAATGAAGAAAGCCTAAGTCATACCAAATACCACTAGCAGTGTACCAGTCGTAGTTAGTATAGCTAGAAGCTGACCTCGGGGATTATCGAACTCAGGGAACGGCAATAAGGATCGAGATACCGATACTAGGATTATCACTAATATCTAGCCATGGATAAGGGTTGAGTATGATTATAACCCTAAATACTTAAAACTATACTATCTAACAGAATACTAAAATAATAAACTTTAACGCTAAAACAGAATAATATCAGATATATATTAAAGCAACACTCACTTGGATACGTCTTTTAGGATTTATGGAGTAAAATGGCGTAAAAACACTTAAGATGTTTTTGGACAAATAAGATTAAGTTGGAATCAAATCCAACCGTTTTAAATCTTTTAAGCTCAAGAGTTTGAAACTTTGATGTAAAACCGATTCATGGACATATTTTATTAATTTCAGAAAATCAAGTATGGAGTTCTCCAGTATTCTCCAATTTCTTAAAATCAACAATAAATGTCTTTTACGATTAATTAAGTCAACTAAATCTAGCTTTTAGAGATTAAAACTGTCTACACGTCAAGCGCTCGGAAATAACTCTAAATATTCAATTTAGCCGCATAAACATCAATCAAGTCTAACGAAATCAAAGATTAAATTAATCCTATAATCACAATATTGCTAAGAATTAATTTGCATACAATGATTCACAATTTATTAACTAGTCACTATTTCATAATCACAATAATGCTAGAAATGGCAACCAATTAATAAATCACTTAGATTTGATAAAGTTTATAAAAATCAGCCTTTATAACCAATAATCATGATCACAATAATGCTAGAAAATCAACTATAATTCTGATTTTACACATATTAATCATATGAATCAAGAATACATCAATGAATCAAACACTTTTCAACCAAAACCATCAAATACTCCACTAATCCATGTAAAAACGTAACCAAGCAAGTGTTTGGCTAAACTACTCACTAATCATGTTAAAAATAATAAAATAAAAGAGATCTATGCTGAACATAATCATAACCTAAAGTAAATTCGGAAAGAGGGTACCAAAAACCGTAAGAAACACAAGAAAAACTCGCAACCGAAAGCTTTGATCCACTCCAATAGCCGAATGATTTACTAGACTAACCTAAACTAAGCTGAAAATCAGAATCTATCGAACACCTACTAATCGCACCCTAATCTATGTGTAAAAGTTCGTCCAAAAATTGCATAAAAAATAACAAAACGGCTGCTGCCTTTATATATTTTCTTGGGATCGCGGCCGCGCTAAGGCCATCGCGGGCGCGATAAGAAGCATGGGCACGATCCACCGATCGCAGGTCAGCGCAGTCGCGATGAGATGGTCGCGGCCGCGATCAGGGCAGCTTGCTCAAAAGTCAACCGGATTCCAAGGGAAACCGGCTCAGCCCGTAAATTTGACGCTTAAGCTCCATAATCCGTTCTTTTCCAATTCAGGCAACCCTCGAACTGCAAAACACAAAAATAAACAAATCAGGGTTGTATTTAAACAATTCGAGGCAAAAATAACTAAAATCCGAGGAAAAATATGACTGAAAAATATGTACAAAATATGTCATAACACTGTCGCTTCCTCATTCCTTCCTCTTCCTACGTCTATGACTATTCTTCTCCTCTTCTTATCCCCGGCCCATCTTCTTCCCCGACTGACCCCATTCCCCCTCCGTTCCCATTCTCTGTTCCGTTTTCTTCTTCTTTTCCCCCTACCCTCCCTTTTGACACCCCTATTATCCCTACCCCCGCCACTATCACCACCACCCAGCCTTACCGTTCACCTCACGGTTCACCTACCGAGTCTGAGCCCTTTCAGACAGATATTTTTATCCAGTCTCCTGCCTCCTAGCCTGGTGCTTTCAGCTCGCATACCCGTCGGCGGAGTCCCTCTCCCGAGCCTCAGCAGTCTCAGACGCGCCCTCGTGTCGTTCGCTTACGCATCATTCGCAGCCAGGATCCACCTCCGCCTCCAGAGTAGTGACAGTTTGCAGTTGGGATATTTGTATTTTTCTTTTTATTTTTATTAGGATGTATTTATTAACATTATAGCATTTTTAGTTGTAGTTGTGATGTATATATTTCGCATTTACCTTTCTTATTTCTGTTATGGCTGCTGGTGTTTCTTATGGTTGTTGTGGTTGTGATCAGTCGAGGCCGGACCATGGCAGTGATGTTTGCTGGCACTCAGTTCAGCTTCATCAGTCTAGATCCGCCTGGCAGCTTTCAGCGATTCAGGGAGTTTTTCCGTACTTATTTATCGCTCATTTCCATACTTGTGCTTACTGATTGTCATTGAGGACACTGTCTGTTTTAAGTGTGGGGTGGGGTGATAAAAATTGGCATTTTTGAGTTGCTTGTCCAATGTTAGCCTGCTTTAATGCATTTTATGCATTTGAATCTTATATTTGGAAAATTTTCAAATTTTTCTCTCATTTTGATGCGCGTTAGACTCTTTAATAATATTGTTCTGTTTAGACTGTATGCGAGACTAGAATTGTGAGTTTGATGCTATTTGAACAATGAGAGACGTTTAATGACATGTTGTGACTTTGTGAACCGAAATAACATGAATATAACACATATTACCTTTTACATTCTTTGCGTGAGATTTTGAGCCGTATAGCATCATGATTATTCTCATTTTCGTTTGATTTTAATTACATGTCAAAATCACAATTTTTGAAAATTTGGCACACATATAAAAGCATGTGTAGGATATCCCATTTTTAACTTTCTTTTGTTCATCTTTCACCCTTTTATTTCCCATAGTCGCCCTTTTGAGGCTTTTACCTTTCATTTCGGTGACAACCCCGTTATTAGCCTTTTATAGCCTTTTTCCTCATATATCTTGGTTGAGAAGCAGAAGTAGTTTTTTCCTGTCTTTATTTATTTTAGTTTTCTTCATATTCGAGCGTTTATGCTTATGTCTGAGTATTTTGAGAGTATGTTAGCTTTATGGTGCTCCCCGTTGCTTTTTCATAGGGTCTTTGCTGATCTAAATCGTTGAGCACCGGTTCTAGTTATGCATTGACAGTGGTTTTTGAGCATCGGTCATGACAGCTTATATGGTCTTATAATCTAAGGCTATTATTCTGAGAAAAGCAGAAAGAAAGAAAAGATATATATATATATATATATAGGGAGGTTCCATTGAGAACTTTTGTGCATCGAGGCACAAAAGAACCTCCACTGGCCCTTGGATGAAAAGAATGTGTGGGTTAGATTAAATGACAAAAGGGTAATTAAATAGAAAGTTTTATGCATCAAGTGCACATAATGAAATTCGCGGAGGGGTAAAACAGGAATTATGCAATCCTTATTTAATTATTACACTTCCGAAATTAACAACAATAATACAAATTCAAAATACATCAAAATACATGCATATCGTTCGTCTCTTCCAAAAATAAATCATGCATATCGTTCATCTCTTCCAAAATCAAAATACATCAAAATACAAACATGAATCGTTCATACAAACATAAATCATGCATATCGTTCATCTCTTCCAAAATCAAGAGGGGGCTAAGAGAGGAGAGAGAGAGAGAGAGAGAGAGAGAGAGAGAGAGAGAGAGAGAGAGAGAGAGAGAGAGAGAGAGAGAGAGAAAGAGGGAGTGGTTTTAAGAAAGAAGTTAATGGTGATTTTCATACCAAATTTAGCTATTAATTATCTTAAAAACATTTAAATTCAAAAATAAATTTCATACATTTAATATCCCCTAAATGCCCTTTGTGCACCCTTGGTAGATAGTCCGATGCACAAAAGTTCTCAATGGTGCCTCGATGCACAAAAGTTCTCAATAGAACCCCTATATATATATATATATATATATATATATATATATATATATATATATATATATATATATATATATATATATATATATATATATATAAGAGAAAAAGAGAAAAAGAAAAATAGAGAGAAAAGAAAAGAAATAATAACTTCCTTGGAATTATGATGATTCTTATTCAGTTGAGGGATGCTTCGACGTTGTATATAGATAGCTTTTAGTTTTTGTTTTTATGGTTCTTATTTTGTGCATTTTTGCTTCTTCTAGTTATGTTTAGCTGCTGTTTCTTTAATCAGATCGTTTCCACTTATGTTGTTTTCACCCATTTTTCCATATTATCCATTCCCTTAACCTTAGCCCCCCTTACATCCCACAAGTCCTTTATGTGCTAATCTTTCATTACATGTGATGAAGATGTGATTTACTTTCAAGCCTATGCTTATATTGTTGACATTTTTGGCACTGAGTGGATGTTTGTGCATATATACACATTAACGTGTATGAGTGTTGAGTGATATCCTTGTGAGGTGTTAGTTCATGCTGCTAGGTTCGAAAGTATCTGACATGTTATTTCATAGTTTTTTTATTGCGTCTCTTGGTTTAGATAGCTCATTCTTGTGATTGTTAGTTTCTATTACTTTCTTTTACAGATCTCTATTGCTATAGAGTCTAGATGCGCGTTATAATTGAGAGAGATATGTGAATTGATGCTTAATTTAGGATATTTTTGAGTAGGTTTGCTTGAGGACAAACAACGCTCAAGTGTGGGGTTATTTGTTATGACATATTTTGTACATATTTTTCAGTCATATTTTTCCTTGGATTTGGGTTATTTTTTACTCGAATTGTTTAAATACGACCCTGATTTGTTTATTTTTGTGTTTTGCAGTTCGAGGGTTGCCTGAATTGGAAAAGAACGGATTATGGAGCTTAAGCGTCAAATTTACGGGCTGAGCCGGTCTTCCTTGGCTGTTGACTTTGACCAAGCTGCCCTGATCGCGGCCGCGACCATTTCATCGTGACCACACTGTCCTGCGATCAGCGGATCGCGCCCATGCTTCTTATCGCGCCCCCGATGGACTCAGCGCGGCCGCGATCTCAAGAAAATATAAAAAGACAGCAGCCGTTTCATTTTTAATGCAATTTTTGGACGAACTTTTACACATAGATTAGGGTGTGATTACTAGGTGTTCGATAGATTTTGATTTTAGCTTAGTTTAGATTAGTTTAGTGAATCATTCGGCTATTGGAGTGGATCAAAGTATTCAGTTGCGGGTGTTTCTCGTGTTTCTTACGTTTTTTGGTACACTCTTTCCGAATTTACTTTTGTTATGATTATGTTTAGTATAGATCTGGTTTATTTTATTGTTTTTATCATGATTAGTGAGTAGTTTAGCCAAGCACTTGCTTGGTTACGTTTTTACATGGATTAGTGGAGTATTTGATGGTTTTGGTTGAAAAGTGTTTCATTCATTGATGTATTTTTTATTCATACGATTAATATGTGTTAAATGAGAATTATAGTTGATTTTCTAGCATTATTGTGATCATGATTGTTGATTATAAATTTGATTTTTTATAAACTTTATCAAATTTAAGTGATTTATTAATTGGTTGTTATTTCTAGCATTATTGTGATTATGAGATAGTGACTAGTTAATAAATTGTGAAATCATTGTATGCAAATTAATTCTTAGGAAAACTTGTGATTATAGGATTAATTTAATCTTTGATTTCCTTAGACTTGATTCATGTTTATGCGGCTAAATTGAATATTGAGAGTTATTTCCGAGCGCTTGACATGTAGACAGTTTTAATCTCTAAAAGCTAGATTTAGTTGACTTAATTAATCGTAAAAGACATTTATTGTTGATTTTTAGAAATTGGGGAATACTGGAGAACTCCATACTTGATTTTCTGAAATTAATAAAATATGTCCATGAATCGATTTTACATCAAAGTTTCAAACTTTTGAGCTTAAAAGATTTAAAACGGTGTTGGATTTAATTCCAACTTAATTTTCTTTGACCAAAAACATCTTAAGTGTTTTTATACCATTTTACTCCATTAATTCTAAAAGACGTATCCAAGTGAGTGTTACTTTTAATATAACTCATATTATTTTGTTTTAGCGTTAAAGTTTATAATTTTAGTAGTCTGATAGATAGTATAGTTTTTAAATATTTAGGTTTATAATCATCCTCAACCCTTATCTATGGCTAGATATTAGTGATAATCCTAGTATCGGTATCTTGATCCTTATTGCCGTTCCCTGAGTTCGATAATCCGCGAGGTCAGCTTCAAGCTATACTATCTACGACTGGTACACTGCCAGTGGTATTTCGTATAACTTAGACTTTCTTCATTCTTTGATTTTATTTGCCAAATCCGCACGAAGATCACATATATACTTTCATAGAACCTTGCGCCACACTTTTTTGTGTTCAATGATATGACATACTGTAAGTTAGTTGTGGGTCCCTTAGGTGTCTTCGTGGCAATACTGACTAGAGGATCAACGTGATAAGAAACTAGGTCAATAAACTAAAATCACCTATATATGAAAACCTTTCCTATTAGTCAGTGATCTCTCGGTATTTATATTTATATCATAGTTAAAGGTCGGCATTGAATTAATTGTGTTAATTAACATAGTTACTATTCTGGTACATATATATGGTTCAACTTGATCGTATCCATAAACTTATGAGCTCAGCTTACCGTTCATTAATGAATGTTGATAGGGACATGTAGCACCAGAAAATTATCTATCATTTCTTGGTTCTCGCCGAACAAGGTTGAAGTCTAAAGCACCTAAGTTCTGAATGTGTGTTGAAAGTAAGCCTAAACTCTATGTTGTTAAGGGCTGTAAAATAACAGCCCATCGAAAATATATAATGCCCATCGAATAGGTGCATTTGAATGGGAATGACCCTTTGTTGTGACTTTTAAGCATGTATATATATGTATGTATGTAAGTCAGTGGTTTTAAAGTTTTGAATAAGAAAATGTTTTTTAAAAATATATTCATTCTGTTTCTTATTCATCCATCGATGTTTTATTCATCCATCGACGTTGCTTCTGCTGCCAACAAAATCTTCCCCCTTAAGCCTAAACTTGAACAAACACCAAAAATATATATGCAGGAAATTGCTGCACCTTGTCATGAATATGTTGAAATTCAATTATTTGCTGAAAACTTGTTACTGCATCCAAACACTTCCTGAAATTATTATGGGGAGCATCGTCCATAACACAACTGTCATCAACATCCAGTTTCTTTTCCAGTGGTATGTATGTTCCAACAATCTTTCACCAATTTTTGGATCAACCATCCACCAATGTCTCTTTAATGGTGGGAAACACACATAAACTATCCATCTAGATCTTTTCATGATGGGATACTCATGCAGGCCATCAGGCCATAATGTTCCTGGAGGGCCAAGACACAAGAGGGGGTAAACCGAAAGGGCCATAACTTTTGACTCGGGCCTCCATTTGGGGCTCGTCAGACGTTTGTTGGCTCGAGTTCCACGCAATGACAAACAGCCAAAGGCGGTTTAAGTTCGTCTCGGGGTGAAAGTTACAGGCTTTTTAGTGAGTTTTTATGGCTTTTTGGGTTTTCTTGTGGTTCCCTCGGTGTCGACCAGCGGTGAAAGTTACGGGCTCAAGTGGTTAAGAACCATAGAGGGACGAGGTCATATAACACTTGTTATAAAAAAGTAACTTACGATAAAAGAATTATATTTATATCTATATATATATAGACACACAGACACACCACATATATATAGATACACACTCACTACAAAAAAACGATCTTTAGCGACACACTCAGAGACATTTTTAGTGACGTTTTTTATGTCAGTGACATCTTAAGTGACGTCAAAGGAGGTGTCGCTATAAGTGCATCGCAGATTTTAGTGATATCAAAATGTACGTCGCTAAAATTCTTGACACCTTTAGCGACTCCTGGTAAAAGTGTCGGTAGTGATGTCATTGTTTGTGTCGCTGTTCTTGAATTATGTCACTAGTGGTGTTGTAATCTGTGTCACTGCTATCGAATGTTGTTACTAGTTGTATCACAATTCGTGTCGCTATTTTTGAATGACATCGCTAGTTAAGTTATTCTTTATGTCACTATTCGTGGATGATGTCGCTACTTAAAAAGCTATATGTGTCACTGTTAACGAATGTTGTTGCTAATGACATTACTGTTTGTGTCACTGTTCTTGAATAATGTTGCTAGTTGTGTTGCTATCTATGTCGCTATTTTGAATCTTGTCGCTAGTTGTATCACTATTTATGTTGCTATTTTTTATATGATGTCGCTAGTTGAGTTTTTGTATGTCATTATGTGTGTCTCTATTATTTAATGATTTCGCTAATTGTGTTATTGTTTGTACCGCTATTCTAGATTAATGTTGCAATATGTGTCCCTATTCTTGAGTGATGTCACCATTCATGTTACTATATGTGTCGCTATATTTAATTTATGTCACTATGTGTGTCGCTATTTGAGTCACTATCTTTAAATGATGCTAATTTTATCATTATTGTGTCTATATTTGTATTGTTATTCATTTCTAGATGTCCCATATTTCAAATTTGGATATTTGATTACCAAATTAAACATCTAAACATTATGACAAAAAAATAGAATTAAATGAAACCAAACTCATTAAAGATGGAAGGAAGTCGCAAACAAAAAGAGATATAAACCTCAAGTAAAAAATGTAGCTAAACATCACAAGCTAATACAAAGCCCTCCAGGAAAAAAATTGAAATACATTTAAATCTGATTTTCCAAATAGCATCACTTGTTCTCGAATCTTCAGTCGTTGTTCATCTTCGTGATTCCAACATCTATAACAATTACAAAGACAACATATCATAGTTATGTTGGCAAAAGCATGTAATACTTGAAGCAAACGATGGTACCTCAATCTTACAGTTTAATAAAATAAAAAAGCTACTAAGCTAGGAAACGATGAATTACTTACTTAGGACCAGTGGTATATATATATTAATAAACCCAAATTGTTCTCTAAGTATATATAAAAAACAAGTTTGTAGTTCAACACATTTTAGTAAACTGGTTCTTGATGCCCATACTGTTGTTTTTAAAGCATTTATTATTTTTCCAAATCAATACAATGGTTGTTCTATGTGTTTAGTTATTATTCAAACTATAACACTACAAGACTTCATATGTTTTATAGTATGGTTGGCAAGTTGGGACCGAGCCGTTTCTAGACGGGAACCAGTCAAATACCAACCAATTGGATTCGTTAGATTCTTGGTTCCACTATTTTTAAAATTTTTATTCCTAGTTCAGTCCAGTTTCATTTTGTTGGATCCCCTTAGGCAAAATTTAAGACCAAAAAATGATAAATATATTAGTATAAAGCATTTATTATACGGAGATGTACTTCCCTCCATCTATACTTGTACGAAAGATAAGATCTACTTGCAACTACTACTAAGCCTCAAAAGAAGATCAATTATCATGTACAACAACATATATGATCTAACTACTGAAACGAATACATTGAAATATGAACAGTACCGACCAAACAAGCATATACAAAATCCCCATCCGATCATGCCTACGTATTCCATTGTTGATCTTACAACACCCTGGTGCACTTGGTATCATCATCATATAGTTAATTGCCACATACAAATTCAAGCTTATAAAAAAAGCTAACCTGCAACATGTTCTTATGACTCTTAACATAGAGTTTGTAAATCCAGAGTGAAGATCAGCTAAAGATTAATAAGTTGTCTAGAAGAAACATTCAATAGGTATTAGTAAGCTAGCATTCTCAAGTGTTATGAGATAAAAAATTCCGTACAAATTACAATGTAATTTCAACTCAGTTTAACCAAGAACTCCCATTAGTTAAAACAATATATGCATGAAGAGAACCATTTACATATAGTGAACACCAAGTCACCAAGGATACAGGAAAATGTTCCATTTACGATATGCACAATACATTATACTAGTATCCACTTGGAATCGATGTATAAGCAGCAATACTTAACAAATATGAATGAAAAACTCCACAATTATTTTAAATGACATTAAGGCTTGACGAAGAACAAATTTCAATAATTCTTCTTCATAAAAAACATTAACATATGAAAAATCTATCTCTAAAGTAATTTGAGCCAATCTATTGATTAACTCGATACGAATTCACGATCATAGATTTCGAAATCGAAAACAGAGCTTGAAATTGAGATACCTCGCTCAGTATCATGTTAGATGCTAAAGTTTGCAAAATATGTACTATAAATTAAAATGCAATTTTAAATTATTCCAACTTTCCTATGCCAAATTGAATCAATCGATGCAAAAAAACACGTTTGTAAAATAGAGACGATTACCTAGTAACTAAGAATTGATACTTCAAAATAAATAGCAGATATTAGTAAATCAATCCTTCGGGGCTTCACCTTAAACTCAGTTTTTACGGTACGAATGTCGTCGGACACTTGTCCGCCGCTTAAACTCTGATTATATTATGAAATCAATTAATAAACGAAAACTATAAATGTGATGAGCACCTCTAATCGGCTTTAGAAATTACTTAAACGTCTCTGATCAAATTTAGGAAATTACCTTAATGTGCGATTGAGAACCAAAAAAAGAATAAATCTCGGACAGATTATGCGATATTATGCGATAGATTAATAGCCAGTGGAGTATGCAAGAACTGCGGCGTGTGTGAACGGTGGTGGTCGGCAGGGTGTTAGAGGAACCGCAATGATTGAAGTCGAAAGTCGGAGAGAGTGAGGCGGCGTCAAAAGGTGAGATAGAGACGAGGGATTGTAGATAGGTTAAAATACTATATTTACTAGGTTAGATCTGAGAGATATTTACTTGGTTAAATTATATTTATTTATAAGAGGCATGATGTTATTATATAATAGGTTAATTATAGATAATAATAATATATTTACAATAAATATCATATTATTTATATAATAATATAAACAATGGTAAATAAACACTAACGAAGTTAAGTTAACGTTCATGAAAAGAAATTATAAATGATCATAAATTTCTCTGTTGCACTTAATTTCACAAGTATAATGATACATATAGAGTCTTGTATATAAATCTTACAAAATCAAATACATAGTTGGTAACATGTGTGCATATGTTGCAAATTTAACGACACACCTAACATCTTATACATTAATGTCACAAATTCAGTGACACGTATAGTGTCTTGTACTTGAATGTCACAATCCCAGTGACATCGTTAGTGACTTGTGTACATATGTCACAGATTTAGTGACACATCTTGCAACTTATACATGAATGTCACAAATTCTACCACACGCATAGCGTCTTGTGTATAGATGTCACAAATCAATAACACACTTACTGACTTGTATCCACATGTCGCAATTTCAATGACATAGGTAGTGTCATCTATATGATTGTCCCAGATTTAGCGACACACTTAGTGTCTTATATATGAATGTCACAAATTCAGTGACATGTTTAGCATCTCATATGTGTATGTCACAAAAATAGCGACATGTATAATTTACATGTATGTCTCTAAGAGTAGTGACACACATAGCAATATTGGTGACGTTTTCATCACGAAACATGTCACTAAAATTGTCACTAGTTTGTGACACTCAAATGCATGACATAAAAAATGTCGCTAAATGAACTTTTTCTTGTAGTGACTCACGCACCCATATATAGAGTCCATGTTCAAAAAAGTAACTCTCAAAATCAAGTGCACTTGAAGATTACAACATTAAAAAACTTTTTATCAAACTTTTTTCTCATATCCATGTTTAAATTAATGTTATATACATGATATATCAATTTCACAACAGTTTATACTTTGGGTGTCATAGAAAATTACGTGAATATTCAATGCATATTTATGAGATTGGTCATCCAAGTGAATGATCACACACAATTCAAATAATCTTTTTTTACCACTCACAATATTTATGACGTTGCTCGTTTTGATAAAAAAAAAGTCTTATAATGTTGTCTTATACATGTTTATTAAAAAAAGGGTAAATTACAAATTTCGTCCCTGTGGTTTATAGCAAATTACGGATCCCGTCCCTCTATAGAAGAAATTACAAATTCGATGTCTGTGGTTAACATTTTGTTACGGATTTAGTCCTTTGACCGGTTATTTTTTTAAATATGACAATTTTACCCTTCTTTAAATAATAAAAATAAGTAATGAACTTTTATTTATTTTACAAAATTAAAAAAAAAAATAAAAAAATGATTAAAGCTCTCTCTCTCCCTCTCTCTCTCTCTCTCTCTCTCTCTCTCTCTCTCTCTCTCTCTCTCTCTCTCTCTCTCTTCTTCTTCTTCTTCTTCTTCTTCACCACACCCAATTACACCACACCCAATTACAGAATCCCAAACCACTATTTTTCAATATCTCACCATCACCATCGCCATTACCTTCTCCGGCTCCAGCTCCGGCTCCAGCTCCATCGGAATCAGATGAGGAATCGTTTAATTCATTTTACGATTCACAACATTCTACGAATCCAAGAAATTCGAATGCGTCAATCGGTTCCGACACATTAGAACCACCACCAAAAACCGTTCCACCGCCACCCTCACCCCACCACCACTGCCGCCGCGTCGGTTGCCGATCTCTACCGTGAAAGAGACGTTGAAAACCTTCAAATCTGCACGGAAATCGGATTCTTCCACTGGATCATTCTCTGAGATCACCGTCTCCTTCGACGTTCTCCGATTGATTTCTCCTTGTAATTTCCTTGTTTTTGGGCTCGGCCACGATTCATTGATGTGGGCATCGTTTAACGCCGGTGGAAAAACGTTGTTTCTCGAAGAAGATCCGATGTGGGTACAGACTGTTATCAAGGATGCGCCGGATCTGAACGCGGCCGTCGTTAAGTACCAGACGAAGCTTTCCGAAGCCGATGAACTTTTGAGTACGTACCGATCGGAGCCGGAATGTGCTCCGGCAAAATCTTACATCCGGGGGAATAAACGGTGTAGGTTAGCATTGACGACTTTACCCGATGAGGTGTACGATAACGAATGGGATATGATAATGATCGATGCGCCGAGGGGTTACTTTGCGGAGGCACCGGGAAGAATGGCGGCGATTTATTCGGCCACCGTGATGGCGAGAAACAGGAAGAAACCCGGTGTGACGCATGTTTGTGTATAGAGAGAGAGAGAGCTTTAATCATATTTTTATTTTTGTTTTTTAATTTTGTAAAATAAATAATAGTTCATTACTTATTTTTATTATTTAAAGAAGGGTAAAATTGTCATATTTAAAAAAATAACTGGTCAAAGGACTAAATCCGTAACAAAATGTTAACCACAGACATCGAATTTGTAATTTCTTCTATAGAGGGACGGGATCCGTAATTTGCTATAAACCACAGGGACGAAATTTGTAATTTACCCTTAAAAAAATATATGTTAATAATCATTCACATATTAGAGTACACTGAAATCTTATAGGTATCGTGATTAAGTGTGATGTAACATTTACTTACTCACATAAATACACGCGGCATTTCCTGGTTAACTATTCACATATATACACGTAGCATTTCCTGGTTAATCCTAGTTGAACCTAAGTTGAACCTAATTAAGTGTCATGTGGCATCAAATTTTTAATGTTAAACGGAGTATGAGTTGTCATTGCACCATTTTCAAGTGTTTATGCTTAAACAAAAAAATATATTGATGTATAATGCTTAAAATTAATGTATATTGTTGTTTTTTGCATTAAATTAGAAGTATACTGATCTATTTAATTATACATTGTAAAAATACAGAATGCTTTGATACGTGAGTATGCACAGCAATACATTCTCGTCAAGCAATCCAACCCCAGTAGATGAGGCATCACACATCGGATTTTTACTCGGTTTTGGAGTTTTTTTTACATGGTTTTGGGGTTCTAGAAGGGGATATATAAAAGGAGTTGGCCGGAATACCGGAATCAAATTAAAGTAATTAGAGATTTAGATATGGCCGTCGACCATTGATGGAAAATTATTTATTAATTTGACAACGTGTAAATTATAATTAGTATATATAGGATGATATATGAATGAGTTAGTTTGATACATTTTTCTTGTAATTGATGATAATGCTTTCATATTATTAGTTATATTTAGTTGTAACATGCCATAATGGATATGTATAAATTGATAGGAATTGTCCGGAATACCGGATTCAAATTAAAGTGATTAGAGATTTAGATATGGCCGTTGACCATTAATGGAAAATTATTTATTAATTTGACAATCATTTAATAACAACGTGTAAATTGTAATTAATATATATAGGAATGATATATGAAATTTAATCAATGATAATATAATCCTACAGTAAATATTTAGTTAATATTTATGTATTGTATTTTGATGCAATCTTCAATTTAATGACCATCATTTAGAACACATAACGTTTTAAACCAAAATTTGCTATAGTACCCTTGATTCTTCTATATATAATAATGCTATTTGGAACCAAGAAAGCCGCAAACAAGCTTCTGTATCTTTTCACTTTTTCACTGCTTTACTTCAATTCTCAAACCTAACCCTAGGCTGCCATGCCGAGAGGAAAAGTCCAGCTTAAATTCATAATCGATCAAAATGCGAGGAGAACCACCTTCACAAAAAGGAAGCCTAGTTTGATGAAGAAGATGAATGAGATATGCACTTTATGTGATATTGAAGCATGTGTCATCATGGATAGCCAATATGAGCCTGATCGACTAGAGCTTTGGCCTGACCGTGAAGGTGTCCAACGTGTTGTCAGGTTCATGTCGCTTCCTGAGATGGACCAAAACAAGAATATGCTGAACCAGGACCACTACACCAAGAAAAGTATCAGCAAGGCTCAAAAGAAGCTGCAGAAGTATTTAAGGGAGAATCGGGCGAAGTATATGGCCAAGTTGAAGTCAGATTGCTTGGGAGACAGAGGCTTGTTAGCTACCTTGAACTTAAAGGATCTAAAAGAACTTATAGCATTGGCTGCGGATAACCTTTCAGAAATTGAATCAATGCTTGAGTTACGTAAGAGCGGGGTTCCTTCTATAGCACGGAAACAGGTAGTTAACGTCACAACTGACAATATGGGAGCTGGAGAGGCATGTACCAGTTCTAGAGAATCCTGATGGAGAAGTGGCAGCAGAAGACCAGGAACCATTGGTAGAGAAGCATAGATCAGCATTGGAAGGAGTGGCTGCAGAAGACTATGTACCAGTGGCACAGAACCCTGGAGCTTTGAATGGAGTGGCTGTAGAAGACTATGAACCATTGGCAGAGAACCTTGGAGCTGTGACTGTAGAAGACTATGTACCAGTGGCAGAGAACCCTGAAACTTTTGATGGAGGAGTGGCTGGAGGAGGAGGATCAGTACCAGTGACAAAGATGCCTGGACCATTGGATGGTATACACGGTAGTACTACTGAAGGGTTCACCGACTGGTTTGCTATCATGGAGGAATTTGAGATGACGTCATTTGCTGATGACACTAATCCCTCAGGGGTCAGGTGGAGCATCTTCGTCCAAACAATTGTGAAGAGAGAAACAGTTTCTTCATCATGAAAGATGCATGCGAATTGTGGTTCTGTTATGTTTGCTTTTCCTTACCATTGATGATTTTGTCGTTTTTTAGTCTTAATTTTTGTTCAATCCGGTAATCTTTTTAGAAATCTATTGTTTCAATTAAACTATGAATTACCCATACCCAGTTTTATCTATATGCTCATTTGTTTTAATCAATTTTGAAATACGAACCAAGTATACTTTATATTTCAAACTGCATCGGCCGGTGATGTGATCTATTACATGATTTTAACTCTTCAATCAATGGCATTAATGTATACATACGTGTATATGTATATTTTGTGTACACATACGTAGATATATACATGAAAATTAAATTAAAGAAATATGATACAGATATATAGATTTCAGGAGCTATTAATTAGGAGCAAAACCTGAAAATTATATGCTCGAGACCCATGGGCCTATTTGTAGAGAAGCATGGATCAGCTTGTCAATCATGCAATAAGACTGTTCGTTAATGCAAGCAGTTGTAATCGTTTTAATAGTTAGTTGTGGCTATTAGTTTTATTAGATTGGGTTTTTTTATCTTATATATTTATACCATGTAAAAAGGGAGGTTTTCCTCTTGTGTTGTGATTTAATCTTCAGTTTTAAGGAAGGCTTTTCTTGTTATTTCTTCATTGATTTCTCTAAAGGTTACAACATATATATCAAAGCAACTATTTTGTCAAACACCTTACACCCCTTCTCCTTGCATTAAAGGTGTCATCGCAAGTAAAGACTCTAAATCATCTTATTGATCGATATTTGTATGCTCATAAATCATAAATATGATAACAGAGATCCAAAGGAGCCCTCAAGTTTTGTATTTCATATATGAAAAGAACGTTGTAGAGCGACAATCTTATCAAACAATGATTGAAAATAATGCATATACACTACAAGAAAAACATGAAAAAGTCAAGAACACCTTCAGCGAGTCGTCGCCAAAACCTCACTAGACGCCAAAATAAATTCACTTTTTGACTTTCTCTGGTAAAAAAAAAAAAAAAAAGCTTTCCGCGACGACAAAGTCGTCGCAAAAGGTCAAAACATTTTTTTTTAATTTTCTTTTGGTTCCAACAAAGTAAGTCGTTGCAAATACTAATTATATTTTTAAAAAAAAAATTTGGCTCAAAAAAAGTATTTAGGCGGTGAAAAAGCCGCCCTTTTTTTAAGCCTTCTGCGACGACACGGTAGACTTTCTGCGACGACAAAGTCGCCGCAAAAGGCTGGCGAGGATTTTAACCCTACTGCTCAGCCTTTTCCCATTCTGCGCAACCACCATTTCTTTTTTCTTTCTCTCCCTCTCGATCGGAGATTGCTTCATGCTTCATTCCCCCATTTTTCTTGGATAACTCCGGCAAGGTTTGATTTTTCCGGCCGTTTTTCCGATCATCTTCGAGTTCTCCGATCATCTTCGAGTTCTCCGGTCATCCTATTGAGGTTCTTTTTCTTTCTATTTTGTATTTTGTTTTTTTACATAATCTTACATCTTACACCACTATTCTTGAGTTTTAGATATCTCGGACAATATTTGATTTTTCCGGCCGTCTTCTCCGGTCAACTTCGATTTTTAAGCATCTCCGGTCACATTTTTCAGGTTTGTATTTATTTCTATTTATCTTTATCTTTTTTGTTTTTTATATAATGATCGATTGTTCTTATGTATAAATATTACATAAATGTTTCATTGTTTTTATGTATAAATATATTTCATAAAATGTATCATGAACTAGAATATTTTATCAACTATGTTTTTTTTATTTATTGTTTTTGGCCTTGTAACAATGAATTGCAATATCTTAACAAAATAATAATTAATATTCAATATTGATTTACGTTTATATATAAATATATTATAAAAAATGTTTCATGATAACTAAATCTATATAGCCCTGTTTTGCAACCGGGTCTGAAGAGGGAATGGCTTGATTATAATTCAAATATAGCCCGGTTAGCCCTGTTTTACATGAAGGAACTGGATTTAAGTGTTTCATTGAGAAAAAAAACATATTATAGCCCGGTTGTGAAATTCACAACCGGGTCCGATTCTTTATTTTGTTTTAAAAAAAATTCATTTTCTAAACTATATAACCTCTTTTTGCACAATTACTCCTGAATATGATAATAAACTATATCTAAATAAGACTTCGAATCTTATAAATTCCAAATACAAGAGAGAAATTGTACATATGTTTTAAAACTAAGAACACGAAAACTATAACTAAAGTATCACTTGTTTATCATTACACACAAGAAAACCCATATAAGATTCCAAATAACTAATGAGTAAGCATACAATTACTGTAGATACAACAATGGTGAATGCAGTTGCTGAGTGGATCTAGTGTTTTATCATGCAGTTCTGCAATTTGAAAAGTCAAATTTAAGAATATGTAAGAAAGTCAAATAATATCAGTGTATGAGGAATTATAATGTAACATGTATCTTCAATAAAAAATATGTAAGAAAGTCAAAGAAATAGATTTAGTGGAGTTATGGTTTGACTTGTGCTATAGAGCAGCCAACAAGCTAACGAGATCAGAAAGCTAGATCAAAAAGTATGGGAGCTAACAAAACGAATAAAATTCGCAGGAGGCCCTGATTACACAACATCACCAACTTGGGGAATCCAAGGAACATCAACAGAACCATTACCCAAGCAACACCAGAACCTAAACCCCCTTGATGAGATCCGGTGATCAACATCGTTTATCCCATTCAGACCAACAATTAGATTAATATTTAGTATCAAAAGCATAGTAATGGCAGAGTAACCCAAACATAGTAATGTCAGAGTAAAGCATAAGAGTTTAGAGTTTTCGAGTTGCAAGTGAATCATTAAGGAAAATGTACCAGCTATAGAATCGAATTGCAAACCTAAGCCGTTGCCAAAATATCAGCTGTCAATTTCACTAGTTTGCTTATCTCCTCTTGGACGTCAACTGCAATAGTCACAAAACGAAATTTAAAACAGGATGTAGTTACTATCACACAACAAAACCAATAGTTCGTTTCATATATTTTTAAAGTACGATTATATGAGCAGCAGTAGTAGTTTGGGCGCTATGTGGAGCAACCCTCAGATTTGCTCTGAATTCTCTCGGATTGCTTTTTTTTTATCATCTTGGCCCTGAAATACAAACTTGGAGTAATAATATGGATTTTACAAAGTATCGGTGCTTAAAAAGATCATAATATGACTCAGAAACCATATAAATTATAGACTTATCAAATCTCCCCAACTAAACTTTTGGTCGTCCCCGAACAAGCTTTTGGAATCAGAACTAACCAAGTAACGAGGATGTATTGGCAGTGAGTCTAGAAATTTTAAGTTAAGCTAGCCTTCGTACTAATGTATTAAAATTCTTAACATGTAAATTAAAGACGTTTTCAGTTAAAATATACTTCTATTAGAATTTATATAATGTATCTCACTTTTGAAAATACCCTTTTAGCTCAAGGTTACGATACTTAAAACATGTGGGTCTTCCGACCATCTTTTTCCTCTTTGCATGTTTACAACAAATTTTCTTTTTAACACCATGCTTCTAGCTATATTCTTTCCACTACATTAGCTAGATGGTCCATGTAAGAGATTTCGGTCAACTGCTCCCAAACCAAATGGTTTTAGGGGATTAGGCATGAGTAATACCCCTACGGACTTAGTTTCTCGAACCATCTAAGCTATAATCATCTTGCTTTTGAGGTTAAATCATGATTAAGTTCTCCCCCTTATTCCATTAGTTTCCAAAATCTTTTGACACGTTACTTATATTTAAGCCCAAATACATTTTAATGTACTTGAATTCATTTTACATGGCAAAAGTTTTAATTATTACTACGACTCTTTTCTTAATTATAAAATATCCGCCAATTCCCTCGCACATGTATTTTCTAAGTATCATCATGTTCCACGGCCTGATCGGAAAACAAGACTCAAATGGGGAATAAATGATAGACTTCAAAAACATTGTAAACTCTAAATAGGACTCGACTAAGAACTAAAATTAAATGAAAATTACAATAAAGAAATTAAATGCATAACAAACTAAAATTGTAACAACCTAACTTTTGATCAAGTCATAAATTCAGTATTTGAACCGATAATGTAATATTATTACATTATTTGAATTATAATTTAATTAAGTTATGAAATATTTAATTAAATTATATAAATATTTATATTATGAATTAATAAATTATTAAAGATAATTAAATAAAAGAGATATAATATACAAAAATGAAAGTGGGTTAACTAGCAAATATAACTAGATGAAGTATATAAACGTAATTAAAATTATTTTTATTCATTCCAAAAATCAGTCTCTCTCTCTCTACTCTCTCTCTACACTCTCTCTCTACCTTCTCTCTAAATTATCTCCCATACCGACCGGCCGATTATCAAGTTTTATATATCATCGGAAAGATCTCGGAGAATACTACACGAATCTGCTGTCACATATTCGATTTCGTACGAAATTTGAGGTAAAAATCGATTTCTTAAGTTTTTATATATTTCAGTTTTGAACAATAAATTCGAATTTATTATTTTTATGAAATTTAAAGCTATTTTTATGGACTTTAACTAGAATTTGTATAATATAATCGAACTTAGGTTTATTACGTAACATATTCGTGATTTTAGGCCTAGAAATTCATGATTTAAAACTGTAAAATATGAACAAATTCGAAATGCCAAGAACAAACTCGAATTTGTGGAACAAACTCGAGTTTGTAGTTAAATTCGAGTATATGTTCGAATTTATCAATTAAATTCGAAGGTAGGTAGATGTTAATCATTAAAAAGGTTTGAAATTAATGTCCATTCGAATTTGAGCTTATATAATTGAAGAATGCATTCGAATTTAGTCAAAGGGTTGAATTTGATGATAAAGTCAAAGATAGCTTTTCGAATTTAACCCACATTCGACTTTGGCTATTTAGTTCGAATTTAACTTATATGTTTGAGACCCTCATTCGAATTTAATATCATCAAATTTAACAACGTGATTAGAATTTAACATATATATATATATATATATATATATATATATATATATATATATATATTATATATATATATATATATATATATATATATATATATATATATATATATATATATATTCGAATGGTATGCATTGAATTTATCACCCATGTTCGAATTTAATTATATAAATTCGAAACCCACTCCCTAAATTCGAATATATTGAATAAAATACTTGGTCGACGCATAAAATTAACAAGATAATTAGCAAAATGATTATATATATTAATATATATATGTATTGACCTTTTGATAATATTAATAAAACAAAGAATGATTTATGAATAAACAAGTTATCAGAATCAGATATAATAAAGATTTAAAGACTGAAAGATAATGATATTGATATGATTTTGACACGATAAATTCTGGACAGGTTCAGTGAAATTCTGAACAAAGATTTAAAGATTTATAAAGTGGGTCAAAGATTTGATTTGACAGAGAACAGATTGAGATAAAATCCTGAGATAACTCAGGTGGCAGATTTTACATCTGTTTGATAAAGACCCAACACTGTGAGTTATAGGTATTCAGATTTAACATACTTGAATTTCCGGTTGAGACATATTGTTGATGCTAGTTTGATTGACATTCATATTATCAGTTGGATTGTGACCTGTGCACACCATGGATGGGTGTTGCCCAGTGGATCATGATAGCTATTTGACTTATCACTTCATATGATATTGCTTTTACAGTTCATTTCAGATATTGCTTTAAGATTATTGCTATCATGACTTGATTACATATGTTTCATCATTGCATATACTTGACATATTGATTCAGCTTGATTAGCCCTGATTGGTCTATTGTTCTAGACCTGGCTTTTTCACCAGTTCTATTGAACTTGGTAATGACCTCCGATGTTCCGCCACGTTGATTTAGTGGTAGCTAGCCTAGTATGTGGCTGATCCCCACGATTTAAGCGTGAACGTGGCCTGAGCATCATCCAACTCTATGACTTCTATGTCTCAATCATGAGGGCTGTAGCGGCAGCCAAGACATATCACGCTAGATTGATGATCCGCTTGACATGCATGTTAATTTGAAAATCTATTTACTCACTAAGCATTGCTTACGGTTGCTACATTAACATTTTTTTTACAGGAAAAGATAAAGGAAAGTCACCTGCCGGACCTAGTTCTTAGGTCTTACAAAGATCAGATCAGAAGTTTTCATAGACCTCTACTCAGCAACCCCTTTTGGTACTAATTGGGTGATGATAATATAATGGTCTCGGTAGATTTATCTTGATTATATGATGACTTGAATTAGATTAGACTTGTGCCCTTTATAAGTTTAATTTAAAAATAGTAAATTGTATTAAACTTAAATCCTAATATGTTTGTACTGTAATTTAATATTCCGCAATTAATTACTCTATCTTAGTATGATTGATATCGTATTACATGATGTGGGACCTAGACTGGTGAGAACCGCCTCGCAAGGGGTGGTCTTCACAAAAATAAAATAAAAGACAGAAAACTAAAGAATAAGGAAGGATAGTACCCGATCATTCAAATGGAGGAGGCGGCGGAGGAGGACCGACGACGCTGTTGAAGAAGTCGATACACGGGTTCTGGCCATGGGTGAACTGTGCAGTTGGCGAAACCAAGTGATGATGCATCGGGTCTAGGAGGTCCTTCCTGCCATGCGCCGGATAGCGCTGATAAGTATCTACGACAGGGTTATACGTCTGGTAGTCGGGCATTGTATAATCCTCATAAGACTGATATGGCATACCGGCTACGGAGTCCTCAAGATGTCGGACTCCCTCCCAATATGCCCAGTCATGGTGCTAGTAGTAGGCATTTTGGTATCCGAGGGCTCTCTGCCCATCCTGTAACTGATCTACCCAACCCGCTAAGTGATCGACCCTATCATAAATATGGGTCATACGCCCATTCATCTCATCTAGCCTCTGGCTCACATCCTCTCGGAACTCGCCCTGACTCACGACTATATCCTCTATCCGCCTCATCATGCGGTCAAAATCAAAAGTGTCATTACCTCGATTGCGCGAGGTAGACGCACCTAGGTTCAGCTCAGAATGCCGAACTCCCGCCTCATTGGCTGCCTTCTCCTCTCTCTCTCTCCTCTCATCCTCAGTATAGTCCTCGATACACAACTCATTTGTCTCTTTGTCGAATATCTCGAACCCTTCGTCAACTTCCCTAAAAATCAAGGTAGGGAACATGGCGGCCGTAATGAACGTCGCCGAAAGCCCGTCCTCTCAAGGAACTTGGAGATCAACCAATCATGGGGGATGATTGTCCTCTCTCTCGTGTCGTACATGACCCATAAATCATTCATAATTGTCCATGCAAAGGACAGTCTGGGCCTACCCTTAAGAAGGGCGTGAATGACTGTGATATCACTATGCCTGACTTTGGTCAGGTCGCTATCACGAGGTAAGATGTTATTCACAAGAATCTTGTGAAGCACCTTACACCTAGAAAAATAAAGTCTTTCGGTTGTAGGAAGTGGAGGACTAGGACTCCAAAATGGATGGGATAAAAACTCTATCAACTTGCTCTGTCGGCTCCCCCTGACCAAGTCATATCAGTGAAGGTGAATTGGGCCTCATTCCTATACTCGTACCTCGGCTGGTTAGACCCTTCGTAGCCTACCCCAACATCTAAATTAAATAATTGGCGAATGAGTTGTGCGTCCATCGCCACGTCCCTACCATGGACGGTACCTATCAACCTAAAGTCGTTCGCTGATCCGTCTCCCTCCGTAGGGTAGACATCCACTCGACTACATCGGATTGATAAATATCATTGTCGCCCATATCTAACACACTTTCCCACCCCAAATAGTCAAATAGGTATGGGATCCCGTAATCCTCAAAATCACTCCTCTTAACTCTCTTTTTAGTTAACACTTTATTTGAATAATTCTTATATAAAAACAAGTGTGTTCTAATGTGTTCGGGGTGTTAGGATAATAGGAGGTTTGGGGACCAATCTATCGGGACACTAACATTTTGGGTTCGTTGCCTCGATCTCCTTGACATCTACAATTTGTGCCAACCAACCACAATATGTATGAGATAAATTAGATAATGTAACCTATAATTACAATTTGCATAATTACGCTTACTTAAAAGATGCAACTATATATATACTCTTTTACGCTCACATTTTGCTTCGTATATATATAGTCTATAATTTGCCATTATTTTAAGCACTAAACACATATCATGTTTTCAATAAAAACCATTTAGCACATAAAATTAATTAATTTTTTTAAGCTAGTCACCTAGGTTTTAAAACTTTAGCAATATATTTACATTTAGGCTACCAACTTTATAACTTCAAATTAATTTCTAGAAATTAACCATGGGAAATTAACAAACTTATCACATAAACACATATATCATAAAACATATATCAAGGTTATCATCAAAATCATGCAATTTCGCATACTTTGACTCTAAAAAGTCAAAATTACCATGAAAACTCCATGGATGACCATGAAGCTCAAGCTTTCATTTTCGCTCAAAAAGTATGAAATAAGTTGCACTAACACAATAAAAACACTAACCTTGGTGATTGGAAGCTTAACTTGTACAAATCTAGCTTTTTTCTTCCACACTTTCTCTACCCAAAAATCTTCAAAATGGATGAAACTACCCACCAAGAGGTGAATACTAGCCTAGATCTTTGATATTTGTGAAAATGTAAGTGTTTTGAAGCTTAAATTTGCAAATTTCAGGCTCAAAATTGATGTTTTTGGGAGAGAGCCGCACACCCAAGCGTAGCCTATTGTTCTAGGGTTGTGAAAATAGTGAAATGGGGCTCAAATCTGAATTTTAAGTCGACGGGACGCAAGGCCAGCGCCATGCCTGTGCCCCCTGCACCCAACTCTACTAAAATTTCATTTTTTTTACTATTTTGGTACGCAGGGCCGTAAATCTTTCTAATTTTTGATATGGAATATAGTCTAAAAATTTTTGTGAGGGCTAAATTTATTAATTAATTTTATCATTATAACCTACCCTCCCCAACTTAGACTTTTATGACGTCCTCGTCACATCAAAATAAATTTGCGGTTAAGAACATAGAAAGATAGATCAGTACATATTCCTTATTCATAATAATTAAACTTAAACAAACAAATAACTAAACAAACAAAATTTAACTTTTATAATTCAACTTAAATAAACATCACACTTTAAAATAAAAATCAAATACTATTACAATCCAAATAAACGTAATAAACAAACCAAACAAAATAAATCACCACATCAGAAATAATTTAGAACATACTTAATGTTTTAGCACACGTAATTAAAATAAATATTCGATAATTATAAAATCATCATTCGGCTTGAGGTGTGACAATCTCTTCCAACTCTCCGACAGTGATCTGAAGATTGGTGAGCCAGCCTGAGTGACTTTGAAACAGCTTCGCATGTTTATTTTGCTTTTTTGCAACTTTTCAATGTTCTTCACCAATTCTTTGTTTGCATTTAGTATGCTACCCATGAAGTCCTTCAGAATGTTGATTTGAGATCTCATCAAGTCTTCGATTGTTACTTTTTCCCATGATCTTTCATATTCTTTGTCGTTTTGTCCTTCAAGGGTTGTCGGGTACAATGAAGGGGATTTGGGTTACTTTAGAGGTTTTTGGACAACGAATTTGATAGCCTAAATGGTTTTCTCAAAGACTAACCCTAACATTGTGACTCTAGTGAACCAAATCTCGTCTGGGTTGAGGTATTTAATTGGCAATTGTTCCGACACCACTTTCTTAATAATGAATAGTTCAGTTAGCATACGGCACTAGTGTGGATAATTCATCCTTTACCCTAGGAAACTACTTTCCCACAAATTTTCCATTATTATGTATCCTAAGGATATGGTCCCGTATCCAGTCATTAACGCATGCACTAACATTATCTCTTGGGATCTAACGACAGTGGTGTCTTGACTTCTAGGAAGCAAGTTGAGGGTAACAAATTTCCACAGAATTTTAGCTAACGGGAATAAATCACCTCTATTAAAGGCGGTATAGGTACGGGCAGTTCTAATTGAAATACCAAAAACGCGTGCTATCATTTGATCCCATTGATTAGTCCATTTGTTAACTGTACGCATTCTATCCCCCTGGGTATTAGACAATGTCCAGAACTCCATAGGACGAGGTGTTTCTGTGTCAATTAAGAATTCTTCATATAATTTTTCTGTAGAGATTAACACCTCTTTTTTTTCCTACCCTTCCCAGTAATTCAAAGTCATGCTCTTCAGATCTCTGAATCCTACGCATTGTGGCAAACCACTGTGGATTAAACTAGTATGAATATACAGAAGCTCCCATTGTATGACTTTAGCCCATCCTAGCCTCTCAAAACACTCTAATATTTCAAAATTATCAAAATCAGACTCTTTTAGGGTACGCTCTATGAGAAACCTAGGGGGTTTACCATTATTAGTGTTTGGTGAAATTTCAGGGAATTCCACATTGAGTGGTTTTTCGAAACGGGCATCCCTAGGGTCGTGGGTTCTCATTCTAGGTTTTTGGGAAGTTCCGAGAGAGTTGTCGTTTGCATGAAACTGGGTTGACATCTAAAAATAATGAAAAAACAAAGGTTTAAAAGATGTGGGATTTTTACATAACGGGTTAATATTGATTTAAACCAACAAACTTTTATTAATTTATCAGTTAAGTCCCTAAACTTTTTTTTCGACCAGTTATGTCCTTTTTCTTTTTTATTTTTCGTAATTTGACCCTTTTACCCATTATAACAGGTTACATGCTTACATGTCAATAAGATTTTTTTTTTCATATGTGTGTTGATTATATGTCAATGACGTGTCATTATTATTATTATAAAAAAAATCAAATCACCCCCTTAAATCAAAACCATGAGATAGATTCCCTTAAATCAAAAAGTCATATTCGTGATTTCATCGGCCTCCTCCGACAAAATCATTATTGTCGTCTCAGTCTCCGACGAAAACATCACCGCTATCACGTTAGAAGCAGATTTCAGCTTCGTTTGTGGTTCATCGATTTCAAATTGGGTTTCATTCGTGGTAATCAAAGCAAGTTTCAAGTTCGTTTGATTTCATAGATTTGGGT
The DNA here is from genome assembly GCA_020465985.1 of Centrapalus pauciflorus. Classification (NCBI taxonomy): domain Eukaryota; kingdom Viridiplantae; phylum Streptophyta; class Magnoliopsida; order Asterales; family Asteraceae; genus Centrapalus; species Centrapalus pauciflorus. The sequence continues at coordinate 77,099 of JAANYP010008206.1, forward strand.
TTCGTTTAGGGTTTGAATCGAATTGTTAGAGTTTATAGATTCAGGTTTCGATTGGATTTCTAGGTACCAGTTCAAAGTAGAGTTCATAAATTTTTAATCGGTTTCCATCGTCATTCATCGCTTTCTTCGCCTTTTAAGTTACGAGTTTAAGGTAAGGGTTGCGATCGATAGTGTGGTCGATCGTTCAAGGCAAGAGGGTCGTCTTGTTTGTTCATCGTGTTCCTTTTTTCCGGATCTATTTTGCTATAAATTTTTCTTCAAGCGATTTTCGATTTAATCTGTGTGGTGTAATTATATGAATGCTTTTTTATTGATCATTCAGATTTCCTATTCCAAATTTCAATTTTAGGGCATTCATTCATTTCCTGCTTCATCTCGTCTCATTGGTGTTCTTCAAATTTGTCTTCTTCTTCATCTTTATTTGATTTGGTTTGAATTGATGGAAATCGAATGGGGTATTTGAAATGGAGGTGGTAGCGTCATTGGTCGGAGTATTGATGGATTCGGTTGGAACCTTTAGTAATTTGGTGATGATAATTTTATATATATATATTGCCGATGGAGCAAAGAGAAAAAATCTCACGTGGCACAATATTAGTGGTTAAAATTCAGAAATTTAAGGCTTATTTGACACAATATGATTGGTTAAAATTCAGAAAATTAAGGTTGTTGATTTGGCGCAATATAATTTGTTAAAATTCAGAAAATAATGGGATAACATCATCAACAATTCAATCAATACTAACAAACCTTCATAAAATAATGGGATATTTATTTACTTATACAAATTACAATTAAACATTAATTATTCAAAATTATTATTTTTATAGCTTTATAAAATAGATATGAGATTATTCTAAAATTTTCATTTATTTATATATATATATATATATATATATATATATATATATATATATATATATATATATATATATATATATATATATATATATATATTAAAATTTTAGTTTATAGATAAAACAGTTTATTATATTTTATTATAATAAACAAAATATTATGAAATATATTTTTATATATCGTTTGTTTACTTTTTTTAAAATTTAATAAATTTATAAGCAAATGAAAAAAATTATTAAATATATAGATAAGTATTCATGGGATAAAATTTACATTTAGATTTAAATTTTATTGATGATTCAGTTTAATAAACATATAAAATACGACAGATAAACATATCAAAGTAGTTTTTTAATTAGCATATATTATAAAATAGGTAAAATACATGTGATATTTATTATTTAGAAAAAAATTATGTGTTAGCTTACTTTTTTACTACGAGACATTTTTATCGTCCCGACCTTTGGGTCAAAATTGTGTCATCCCTAATGTAACACCCACAATTCTCACACAAATGCCACGTTAATACAATACACAGGTGGCAATATCGCAATCATCTCATAATGCACATGTCATAGGATTAGCGGAAAACACTGTTAATTAAAACTTTAACACATAAGCTGTCATACATCAAGTCACATGCTGATACAACACATACACACTGAATTGTCTGGTAAACGCTAACTACTGGAAGCTATCATAATGCTGATCTATTAACAGAAGTCAACAAGCACCCACGATCTCTGAACTATTTCGGATGCTGCTGTTGCTGTGACTGCGGTCCCACGGTATGGCTGCCTGACACACGGAAGACTCGAAAACATAAGCTGGACAGCTCGTGAGTACGCGAGGGTTAGACTCTGCACATAACACATATAACATGCACAACACAGATATCTCGATACACATAATACAGCTCAATACACAACACATATCTCTGCTCAAAAGGGGACGCCGTTCCCCAGCTAACAGGCCGCACATAGCAGCGGTTAGCTCACAATAGGCACAGGAGCGACCTGGCAATAAACACTGCTGTATATATATATACAGTCTCATATCTCGTGACTGGTTAGGGTCAGTCAGCCTGCGCGACCACATATCGCGGACACCTGCAACTCAAACACATATAGCATGTATAGGGTAGAGAAACTCATACCTGCGCGCTATCACAGTCTCATACACACATATATATCACAATCACGTAGATGACTCGAAAGAATGCACGTGCGTTTGAAAAGAACTCGAGTACTCACCGATTACCCGAAACTTGATTGAAACCCGAAACTCTAATGCGGCTCGGCACGTGATCGACTAGAACCTGCAACCATCACGGATCTCATATATTAATGCAGGCTCAAGAATCGCACAACTCAAATCAAACATCATTTCATAATTAAATTAAACTCGAAACATATTCCCAAACGGATAATCGATCCCCGAAATCCCCTCACGAGATTCCCACCGAGACTCGAAATCCCAGATAATTCAACCCGACACTGCCCCAAAGGAACCCGACCAATTAACGACCCAAGACTCCCTCATATTGATCAAACCGGGTTTCCCCTGCAGGCTGCGGCTCGCGCCGCGCCCCCCTGCACTTCGCGCCGCGCCCTTGCTTCCCTACGCGTCGCGTCGCGTCCCCCTGCGCGTCGCGCCGCGACCAGGCGCCTGCTCCCAACCTTGCTCTTCGTTTTCCATGGCTGCACCAGAGGTACTTAATCCTCCTTACTCGATTTTCAGCAACCAAATACCCAAAACTCATACATATATGACCCATACAATTCCAGAAATCAAATCCCACATATACCCATACATATTTCAAGATTTTAGCTACCAAAACAAGAATTCATACCTCAAGATCCTCAAGAACACAAGGGGTGATGAAGATGGTTGAGATTAACACTCAAACACAGCTGAATTTGGCTTCAATCTTCTGCTGGAACTCCACACAATTCACACACACAGACCTTTAGGTTAATTTCTCATAAATGGATAAGGGAGGAGGAATAAAAGGGGCTCAACATATATACGTCTCTATCTTTAATCCGGTCCCGAACCCATTAATCCGGACCCGATATCACTTTTTCACAATTAATACCATTTGAACCCAATTAAATCCACGATCTCAATGATTATAATAATCCACTAATTATTAGCTCGGAGACACGTATCACTCGGTCTCAACACGTTTAATCCACGAAACGGAATTTAATTGGAACAACGCAATAATATTAAAATAACGAGCCAATAAATTAAATCCACGTACCAGGCTCAAATCCGGGATGTTACACCTAATTCAAACATCTGAAAAAACGTCGCATCGATATACTTTTTTTCACATTTAAAGCTTCTCATTATTTTGTGTTGTTTATGTAATAATGTTTCAAAATTAACACATGTATTAATATTTTTTCAGGATACCATGAATAACAATGAAGATCTCCGTTAATAATGAAGCGATAATGTTTTACATAAATCTTTAGCCAATGAGATATGTCATTTGCCGTTTAAATTGTTCAATGTGATTTTATTAGGATTTATAAAATTTGTTTATTATAGCTGCTTTTGTTTGATAACATTCTATTAATTGGTTTGAATAAATTGTTATTATAAAATTATGTTAGACGATATTGTAAGTAATACTTTGCAAATACGTGTTTGTATATTAGTTGATGGAAAAATGATGGGTTTTCATTTTATTGTAAATTATTATTATAATTTTTTCTCTATATACTTCATTCTTATACACGATTTTTTTAAATAAAATCAGTCTTTTGATTAACTCACATGTATAAAACTAGATATGTATAGACTTCAAATATAATTATGTGTAATAATTAATATTCATGATTAATATATGTAACAATTTCCTCGCAAACAATGTATAGTTTTCTTTAAAAAAATAAATTTTTGTTGTGTCATCAATTAATTATAAATACCAATGGGGTTTAGCCCATTTGGTATTAGAGGTGACGTGTAAGTGTTGGGTCACAGGTTCTACTCCTGTCGGAGACAAGTTGAAATTTAGGCAGTGGAAGTAACTTATGAAGTCCCCATTTGGATAAAAAGGTAGTTTAGGAATAGGAGTATGTTAATTTGTCATTAAAAAAATTAATTATAAATATTAGTTTCATCACACATCACCCGAGAAACGCACGGGTATTCAACTAGTTTTTATTATGATAATGATAAATTGAATATTAATTCATTTATACTTAAGCTAAATAAAATGTAATCCTAGTTTGGGAAAAAATGACCGGCAAAACGGGTTACCGGTCAAAAAGTAGGGACAACATCAGTAAAAATAAAAGTTTAATGGTTAAACTCAATATCAAAATAAAGAAAAATAATTTAAAAAATCAAAAAAAATGTTTAGGTACTTAATCAATAAATTGATAAAAGTTTATTGGTTTAAATCAATATTAACCCTTACATAAATGATGCATGATAATTTTAAACACCCCTTTTTCGACAATAATTAAACTAATCCTAAGTCTCACCAACAATGTGAGCCCAGTCTAACCCTATCAAATGCATAAACTTTAAATAATCAATAATCAATAAAAATGTAACCTTTTACGACGAAAAGTTTATAAATTATAATAAATACGGAAAAATGCATAATTTTTACAAAAGTTTTGCAAAAATAATTTTATATCAATGAAATGAATATTTGAAAATTATTAATAACTTTTTTCTATAAAAACCACATAACTCCCAAGAACTCAACCCATGCATGCATGATGAAACTTAATGAAACTAGGGTAGAATGAAGTCAAAGGGATTCTAGGGAGTATACCTTGCTAACCTTTGAGATAAACAAGCGTCGGATCGAAGAATTGACGTAGAAAAGATGAATTTTTGATGTTTTTAGGCTTAGAAAATCCACATCGCCGTCTTCTGGACTGGAATTAGGGTTCTGGAATTATGGGGATGATCTTTACTATTTTTATAAAATTTTGAGCGCGTCGGGCCGCAGGACAAACGCAGGCCTGCGCCCGGGCCTTTGGATTTGCAATATGGGCCGTGCACTGGTCTTGGAACTCTAATTCTTTAATGTTTTTAATTTTTATGGGTATTCTCTCCAACTTACGCTCTTATTATCGGGTTAAAATAGTTCTGCTACGTGCTTAAAAGTTTTTATTTTCTGATGTGGGGTCTTATTATTTAATTTAAATCCTAATTTCTAAACACAGCCAAGTTCAGGAGGATGAATCCTCCCCAATTTAATTGGGTACACACAAGTAACACAAATAAGCAAATAAACACACTTAAAAACAATTAAATTCAGATAATCAAAATACTCTGGGTTGCCTCCCAGAAAGCGCTAAGTTTTACGTTTTCAGCCAGACGTACTGCTCCTAAACTAATTAATTAACCTTAGGATCTTGTAATCTGATGAGTTCAGATACTAACATATCATTGGTGGCCCATTGAACATATAATTTAAGTCTATGTCCATTTACTTTAAAAGACTTACCAAATTTAGGTCCTGTATTTTTACCGCACCGTGTGGGTAGGTATTCGTTACAATATATGGACCTGTCCATTTACTTTTTAATTTACCAGGAAATAAACTAAGTCTTGCGTTAAATAACCAAACTTTATTTCCTTTGGTAAATATTTTATTTTTAATCATTCTGTCGTGGAAAACCTTAGTTTTCTCTTTATAAATTCTAGCGCTTTCGTAGGCTTCTCTACGAATTTCTTCCAATTCATTTAATTGGAATTTCCTATCAACACCCGCATCATGTAAATTAAAATTAGTGTTTTTGATAGCCCATAGAGCTCAATGTTCTAATTATACTGGGAGATGGCAAAGCTTACCATACACAAGTCTGTATGGGTACATACCGATTGGTGTTTTAAATGCGGTTCTGTATGCCCATAGAGCATCCTCTAATTTTTTAGACCAATCTTTACGATCAGGTCTGACAGTTTTTTCAAGGATTCTCTTGATCTCTCTATTAGGTATCTCGACTTGTCCGCTAGTTTGCGGATTATAAGGCGTTGCTATTCTATGGTTAACTCCATACTGTTTAAGGATTTTAGAAAAATGTTGATTAATAAAATGTGACCCTCCGTTACTGATGATAGCCCTTGGAATACCGTGTCGTGCTAAAATATTTCTTTTAACAAATTTGCACACAACCCGGTTATCATTAGTGCGTGTAGCTTCTGCTTCCACCCATTTGGAAACATAATCTACTGCAACTAAGATGTATTCATATCCAAATGATTTAGGGAATGGTCCCATAAAATCAATGCCCCATACATCAAATAATTCGACAATTAATATCGGGGTCATAGGCATTTCATCTCTTTTTGCGTTGCCACCAGTTTGATGGCAGCTTGTGCATCCCTTAACAAACTCGTACACATCCTTAAATATTGTGGGCCAGAAAAACCCATACTGCAATATCAGGTGGCCAGTTTTCTTTGCGCTGAAATGGCCACAACATGCATATATGCATGGCAGTGTTTAAGAATATCTTCGTGTTCCGAGTTTGGGACACATCGTCTTATAATTTGATCTGCTCATATTTTAAATAGATCAGGTTCATCCCAAATGTATTGCCTTGCTTGAGCATAGAAATATTTTCTCTGTTGTGAGTTCCAGTGCTCTGGCAATCTTCCTGTTACGAAATAGTTAACTAGATTCGCAAACCAGGGAATTTGAGATACAAATAATAATTTTTCATCAGGGAAGGAGTCCCTGATTTGATCAGTTGAGTTTGTTGGGATTTATTGAAGCCTTGATAAATGATCGACAACAACATTTTCTGTGCCTTTTTTATCTTTAATTTCTAAGTCAAATTCTTGCAATAGAAGGATCCACCGAATCAATCTAGGCTTGACATTTTCTTTGCCAATAAATTTCTTAAAGCACTGTGGTCAAAGTACACAATTACGTTTGCCCCCCAAATATAGGATCTGAATTTATCTAGGGCAAACACTACAACTAATAGCTCTTTTTCCGTAGTGGTGTAATTGATTTGTGCCTCATTAAAGGTTTTACTTTCGTAGTAAATCACCAATGGCTTTTTCTCAAATCTTTGTCCTAAAATCACTTGCATCACACATTATCTTAAATGGTTGAGACCAATCCGGAGATTGTAGAATTGAAGCTTAGGTTAATTTTGATTTAAGCTTCTCAAATGCTTTCATACAAGCATCATCAAAATTAAACTCGATATCTTTTGATAGAAGAATGCATAATGACCTTGAGATCTCACTGAAATCTTTAATGAATCGTCGATAAAAACCAGCGTGGCCTAAGAATGATCTTATTCCTTTAACGTTGGTTGGGGGTGGAAGTGAGGAAATTAATTGAACTTTTGCTTTATCTACCTCCATTCCTCACTCGGACACAATGTGACCTAAGACTACCCCTTCCTTTACCATTAAATGGCTTTTCTCCCAACTTAATACTAAGTTGGTTTCAGTGCATCTCAAATGTTTTATCAAATATGGAAAAATCGTCCATAAATATTTCAAGAGAACCACCCACCATATTTGAAAAGATAGCCATCATACATCGCTGAAATGTGGCGGGTGCATTACATAGTACAAACGGCATCCTTCGATAGGCAAAGGTGTCATAGGGACAAGTAAATGTAGTTTTCTCTGGATCCTCTGGATGGATTGGGATTTGATTGTAACCAAAATATTTATTAAGGAAACAGTAAAACTTCTGTCCTGCTAATTTTTCCACTATTTGATCTATAAATGGTAGCGGAAAATGATCTTTTGAAGTAGCAGCATTGAGTTTTCTGTAATCTATACAAACTCTCCACCCAGTTACAGGTCGAGTAGTTATTTTCTCTCCTTCTTCAGTTTTATTTACTGTAATTCCCGATTTCTTGGGCACAGTTTGGGTTGGACTTACCCACTTACTATCAGATATAGTATATATAATTCCAGTGTCCAACCATTTTAATACTTCCTTCTTAACAACCTCTGTCAAATTAGGATTCAACCTCCTTTGTGCATCCCGAGCTGGTTTAGCTTCTGGATCAGTAATGATTCGGTGCATACACAAAGTGTGACTAATTACTTTTAAATCAGCTATCGTCCACCCTACTGCTTCTTTATATTTGACTAGCACTTGCAATAGAGCTTTTTCTTGCTCTACAGTCAGATCTGATGAAATAATGACAGGCAATGTGTCATTCTGACCTAGAAAGGCATATTTCAAATGAGATGGCAGCTCCTTCAATTCTAGAACAGGTGGTTGCTCTATTGAAGGTTTGACTGACTTAGGTAAATCAATAGGTAATTTTTCAGTCCTATGGGTCCACGGTGGTTGTTTTGACTTTAGTGTGGATTCTATGACTACTTCTAACTTATCACACTCAGTATGAATTAACTTGGCCAGCTCATTTTCAGCAAAGAATAACTCAATAGCATCTTTGGTGTTGATTAACGAACTATGTTGCTGCGCAAGTTCGTCTACCATGTCTATAAGATAACAATCTGAATCAATAGCAGAGACACTTGAAGCATTAAATACATTTAGTCTTAATTTCCTATTACCAAATGCAATATCCACTGCTCATGTCCTACAACTAATTTTGTGCATTAATCGTGGCTAAGAAAGGTCTGCCTAGAATAATAGCCGGCTGATTATCTCATATTGAAGTTTCGGTGTCCAATACTAAGAAGTCAACTGGATAGTAAAAATCTTCAACTTTTACTTTGACATCTGATAAAATATCTCGTAGGCACTTGGTTGAACCATCTGCCAGTTATAAGATAATATCAGTTTTCTGTAACTGACCTAGATCATGTTTATCAAACAAATTTCCAGATAAAATATTAACACTAGCTCCAAGATCAAGCAATGTCTTTTTAATCTGAACATTGCCTATTGTCACTAGAAATCAATGGTGATCTAGGATCTTTCAGCTTAGGAGGTAGAGAACTAGAAACTACTGCACTCAGCTGTTCAGTTAAATTTTTTAGCTTTGGGAGCGAGACCTTAAACTTTCTTTTCTGAGTACAGAGATCTTTCAAAACTTTGGCATAACATGGAACCTATTGAATGGCCTTTATCAGAGGAATATTGATCTTTACTTGATTGAATAAATCCCAAAGATCCTCTGGTTGTGGGCCTCTTTTGCCGTATGGAGAAGACTTTGGATTTTCTAAAGCAGCAGGATAAGGAGGAGGAATTGAAGTGTCCTGACTCCTATCCGCCTCCCTAACTTTGGGCGTTGGAATATCTACTTTAATTGGCTCTTTAAAAGAAACCTTCTTAGGAATCTCCTTCTTCTGTGGAACCTCTTTCTCCTCATACACGGCTTCAGTGTCGGTATCTTCTTCTGCCCCTTTCTCTTTAGGCATCTCTATTTTATTGTCTACTCTCTTCCACTCCTTAATGTGGTTATCTTAGCTACTTCATTAACTTCGTTAATCTCGTGTTTCTTAGATTTGTTATGGTGATGAGCGTGTGAAGTGTTGGTACATCCCGTGTGACGATAGCAGTCTAAGTTGTCTTACATTGTGATTTAGCATATGTTTGGTATATATATTATGTATGATTGATTTTTATCAGTGTTTGTATGTTTGAACTTGATGTAACGTATTACAAGAAGTTCAAACATAAAGCTCAAAGATAAAATCAGTCATAAGGTAATATCATAAGTTTCAAACACTTAGTTGTTTATGTAAAAGGCTAGATTCGAATCTCTTAAGGGGATACATTCGAATCTGAGATAGATTCGAATGAGACCATAGATTCGAAAATATGTTAGATTCGAATCTGTCAGATGGACAGATTCGAATGGGCCTTAGGCCAGATTCGAGGTTGGCCCACAACAGACTCGAATCAGGGTCTATAATTAGGGATAGACTCGAATGATTAGGAGACCTTTGGCAGAATTCGTGAGGAATTAAGCGATAGGCGATCTCGAGTTTATCAGCTAGGTGAGTCCCGTCTCGGAGAGAATTAGTACGTAGGATCGTTCGTGTGTCGTTCGTTCAGCGTCTAATAGTCTCCGTGTTTCCGTTGGTTGAGAGTTGTCCGTCTGACCGTCAACGAGGATTCCGCACTCGTTAACGGGTCCGCGTCTAGATAGATCTGTCAGTAGTAGACCTTACAAGTGGTATCAGAGCCTACGGAGTGTTCGTGGTGTTCTTCGTGTTCATCAGAAACATTCTAGGTTTCTTGACGCTAGTTGGACGGTTTTTCTCTCAAAAACGTGTTTTTGGGCTGAGCAAATTCATATTCGGGAAACACTTTGTGGTTTTTCACGTTTTTGGTCGAAATCATTATTTTTCGTTTGAAAAATAGTGATTTAATCCGTAAAACGTCAAAAAATCAGAGTGTTAGCCGTTTTTCGAGTTTGCGGCGCTCGAATCTATAGGACTAATTAGGGTTTTACTTTATTTTCGAGTCTAACCAAAATACGCTCCTATCGAGTCATTTTCAGTCAGTTTCGAGTCTGTGGTGTGTCGAATCTGTTAATACATTCGAATTGGATCTCGAGTCTATATTCTTTCGAGTTTGTTTCGAGTTTGTTATTGTTTCGAGTCTGAGCTTCGATTCTGCTGATTTTCGATTCTGTTTGTGCCTTCGATTCTAAGGGTCCTCGAGTCTAGGGGTTCTTCGAATCTGACATATCTTCGATTCTAAGGGATTGTTCGAATCTGACATTATTTCGAATCTACTTGACTTTTAAGACTTAATCGAATTTAATTTCAAAAGATTAAATATTAATTAGTTTCGAATCTATCTAGATTCGAATAAGTTAATTTAAATCAGTTTCTAATTAAATTAATTAAGTTCAAATTCAAATTCTTTCAGAAAAGATGTCGAACCTTCAGAAATTCCTTGAAATGGATCACGAAGTTGGGAAGGCCAATGCACCACCTAAGCTGATGAAAGTTGAGGATTACTACTGGTGGAAGGATAGATTCACTGATTTTGTACGATTCAACGATATGCGCATGTGGGTGTGCATTGATGAAGGGTACATTCCACCAGTATCTGAGGTAGAAGGCCGTCAAAAGGTTCTGTCATATCAAATGATGAAAGAAGATGACAAGAAACTATTTGAAGCCGAAAACAAAGCTTTCTCTATTATCCGAATGGCGTTACCTCAAGATATCTTGCACACATTTCGGACTCAGAGGACGTCGAAAGAGCTTTGGGAGTCTCTTCAGAAACGGTGTGAGGGTAATCCACGGGTACGTAGAAAGCGTACTGAGCTGTTGACCCAACAGTTTGCAATCTTCAAGGCTCTTAAAGATGAACAGTTGGATGATATTATCACACGATTTTATCATCTGATAACAGAGCTTGAAAGTCATGGCATTGAGTACTCGGACAGTGACAAGAACAATAAGCTTCTTGATGCCCTACCAGCCAAATGGGCTATGTACGTGGCTATGATTAAGCTAAATGAAGATAAGTACTATGCTCAATCACTGGATGACATCGTGGGAACGTTGAGGGCATATCACTTCGAAATGATAAAGGCTGAGACTGATTATGAGCAAGTCCAAAATCCGGCTATGTATTTTGGAAAAACATCAAAATCATCAGTGACAGCTGATCAGAAGAGTGCTACAGCGTTTTTCACCGGAGAAACGTCATCGCCACCAGAGTCCGAAGACTCACTAAATCGCGCGTTCTTAGGGTTAGGAAGATCGGAAGAACCGCAATCTCAAGTCAATCAGGCATCTACAAGTCAGAACTATTCAAAGATGCCAATGAGCGCAAAGTCGGCGGAAGAACATCTGAATCTGCTTGCTTCGTTTGTAGCCGCATATGGAAATTGCGTTCAAGGGAAGATTAATGATCCGGCTCTTTGGGATGAAGATTACGATCAGGTCGACCCTGATGACTTAGAGGAGATGGATCTTAAATGGCAACTGGCCATGGTAACCCAGAGGGTTAAAAGATTCATAAAGAGAACTGGGAGGAATCTCCAGATGAATAACAAGGGGATAGGATTTGATAAGTCCAAGGTCAAATGCTACAACTGTCAGGGATTGGGACATTTCGCGAGGGAGTGTCAAAGACCGAAGGTAGAGTCATACCAGGGGCAGAGTCAGCATCAAGGACAGTACCAAAGTCAGTCCCAACAGAGATATCTTCCGAGTTCTTCATCTGGTCAAGCCAATCTAGCGGGTCTGATATCAAATGTCACTTCTGAAAGACAGCTAGATGGTTCTTATGACTGGAGTTCACATCCGGAGTCCAATGCTAGAGCTTTTATGGCTGAAGTTACGGAAAATGGTTGTGATGAGGATGAGCAGACCACAAGGGACAGCAGTCCGATGTGGGTAGAGAAAGCGAATGATCAGACCGTGCTGGAGTTTGCTGCTCAGATGGCCAACGTGGAATCTGATAACTCTAAGGTTAGTCTTTCTAATTCTCTATTTCGTGAATTATATGCTTTATGTGTTAATTCTAATGATAGGTTAAATCTAGTTTTAGACTCACATAAGACCATAGCTGCTCAAAATGAATAGAAAATGCTAGCCTAAATGACATAAAACAAGATTTAAAGGAAAAACTTAAGGCTGATGCTCAAGATGTAATCGTTCTAAAAGACAAACTGAGTGAGCAGTGTGTTAGGATAGAACTTATGTATGAGCACGTAGAAGCCTTGACCAAAAGTCTGAAAGACAAGGACATAGAGCTAGCCGAGACAAAGGTTAAGGTAGCAGAGGCCAATAGCAAGTTGGAAAAGTTTAGGAATTCGAGCCTAAACCTAGGGAAAGTCTTAGATGCCCAAAGACAGTCTAAGAAGCCTGTAGGTCTAGGTTTTCACGAAATTCCTCCACCTTTCAATGCAAATTATGTGCCTCAGCCTCAGGAGAAAACTGACAAGTCAGTAGTTTTAGAGGACCTACCTGAACCTACACCTGAGCCTAAAGTTGAAAATACACCTAAGGTGACTGACTCAACCGTCAAGGTCAAGCAAGTGAAATTTGTGTCTTCCACCAGTGAAACACCTGCAGGAAAACAGAAAATTTCATGGGCTGACCAGGTCGAAGAGACAGACACTGTAGATGTACCAAAGGCATTAGACACTAGTGAGACACCTAGATCTAAGGGACCAACCAAAAAGTCCATGGATAAGATGTCTTGCTTTAGATGTCACGCAAAAGGGCATGTTGCTTCTCACTGTCCAGTTAGGAAAGCTGATGTTACACCTAAGACAGTGAACCCAACAACTGTTAAGCCTTCACCAAGTGTGGCGAGCACGAGTAGTTCTCAGAGTACCGAGAAAACTGTGCAGGCCGCACCAAAACCTGTTGTGAAACATACACCGGTTAAGGTTGGACCAAAAGAAGTGGTTAGGACAAATTCACCAAATCGTGTCTTTAATCAATCTAGGTCAGCACCTCAACAAGTCTATAGGAGCACCACACCTAGCAGGTCACACACTCCAGTTAGGTCACATACTCCTGTTAGACAATATGTTCCGGTAAAAGCTCAGGGATCTCAGTCTGAAATGCATTATAATAAGACTTATTCTAGAGCATCACATCAAATGCCTACTCAAAGGCAAAGAGTGAATCTAAATCACTCGGCACCACAACAGAATTCAGTTCAAAGGCCCAAGTCACCTGAAAGGCCAAATGGGTATTTGAAAGAGTTCAAGTATGTGGACGAGAATGGTATTACCAAGTCAGTCATGGCTTGGGTTCCCCGTGATAACTAACCTATTTTTCTTTCATGTGCAGGAGATAACTACCGGACCAAACAACAAGTGGTTCGTCGACAGTGGTTGCTCCAGGCACATGACGGGGGAAAGGAGTCTTCTCACAGACTTCAAGGGGGGTAATAGGGGATTTGTATCATTCGCGGGTAACAAAGGAGGAAATATCACTGGAACTGGAGAAGTCACTAATGGGACGATTACGTTGGATCAAGTTTATCACGTTGATAAACTGGTTCATAATCTCATTAGTGTATCTCAAATCTATGATAAGAAGAACTCAGTGTTATTTACTGACACTGAGGCGTTAGTGCTAAAGCCGGGATTCACGATACCTGAAGATTGGATATTGATGCGGGCTCCAAGGAAGAATGACTTGTACATGCTCGACATGAACAAGCCAGATGATTCGATGGGTCCGATCTGTTTACTATCAAAAGCTTCGGAGACGGAATCGGTTTTGTGGCACAGACGCATGGCTCACTTGCACCTAAGGAAAATGAATTACATAACAAAGAATGGTTTGGTGCAAGGTGTGCCTCTGAAGAGCTTTCAATTTGAAGACAAGTGTCTACCGTGCATGAAGGGCAAGCAACATAAAAAGACACACAAGTCCAAGAAGCTGAATTCCATAACCTCGACATTCGATTTGTTGCATATGGACCTTTTCGGCCCTATCAACAAAAGGAGTATAGGAGGTAGTTGGTACTGCTTAGTTATCACCGACGATTACTCACGTTTTTCTTGGGTTTTCTTTTTAGGTACAAAGGACGAGACGGCTACAAAGCTCATCGGGTTCTTAGACCAAGTGGAGAATTCCTACGGAACTAGGGTTAAAAGTATTCGTAGTGATAATGGGACAGAATTTAAAAACTCTGTAATTGGTGTATATTGCCTATCAAAGGGCATCGTGCATCAATTCAGTGCACCATATGAACCACAACAGAATGGGGTGGCCGAACGTAAAAACAGAACATTGATTGAGGCTGCAAGGACTATGCTTTCGGATTCAAAGCTTCCTACCATGTTTTGGGGGGAGGCAGTGAATACCGCGTGCCATATTTTAAATAGAGTCCTTACAGTCAAATCATTGAACAAAACATGTTATGAAATTTTGAATAAACGGCCACCTAACTTAACTGGATTCGAACCGTTTGGAGTACCATGTACACTTTTAAGAACAAAACATCAACCGAAGTTTGGTGAAAAGGCTGACGAAGGATATTTCCTAGGTTATGTGCCAAACTCACCAAACAAACGGGTTTTTAACAAAAAGAGTGGTACTGTGGAGATTGTGTATAATATTGAAGTCACAAGTTATACACATGAACCCCAAACTGGTCCGGAATGGATTTTTGACTATGATAAGTTATTTGAGTCATTTAACATTCCTTTGGATGATACTGCAGGTACAATCGATAAAGACATGGCGACGTTGCACCTAAATGACGATGGCCATATTTTTCCAAGGACCACGTTCGAATCTACGTCCGAGCCTACTGCGACTGTAGATGGGTCTCCAGAAGTTGCTAATCCAGAAGAACCTAACACTGAGAATCAGACTCAAGCATCAAGTTCTGCCTCTGAGGAAAACGTCCGGGAGGAAGAGAAT
The DNA here is from genome assembly GCA_020465985.1 of Centrapalus pauciflorus. Lineage (NCBI taxonomy): Eukaryota > Viridiplantae > Streptophyta > Magnoliopsida > Asterales > Asteraceae > Centrapalus > Centrapalus pauciflorus. The sequence continues at coordinate 92,246 of JAANYP010008206.1, forward strand.
GTGGAAGCTGAGCCTGTTCCCCCTTTAGGTGAAATAGGATCCAACTTAGGAGATAATCTAAGGGTAGACGAAATAGAGACCTCTAGGATTAACAAGAACCATCCTATAGATAGCATCATAGGAAATCCTAACGAGGGTGTGAGGACTCGGAGTAGTGTAAATAACAACACTGTGTTGTTGTCGATGATAAACGACTCCGAGGCATATCATACATGTCTATATTCGTGCTTCATATCGCAAGTAGAGCCCAAAAACGTGCAAATGGCACTTAAGGACAACTCCTGGGTTGAAGCGATGCAGGAAGAACTTTCACAATTTAGGAAACTAGAAGTGTGGGAGTTAGTTCCGTTACCTCGAGGGGAGATTGCAATAGGAACCAAATGGGTTTTTAAGTGCAAAAGAGACGATCGGGGTATAGTCACGCGCAACAAGGCGAGATTAGTTGTAAAGGGTTTCAACCAAGAGGAGGGAATCGATTACAACGAAGTGTTTGCACCAGTAGCAAGGTTAGAAGCAATTAGGTTGTTTTTAGCTTTTGCCTCCTTCAAAGGATTTAAAGTATATCAACTGGACGTTAAGAGTGCTTTCCTGTATGGGAAAGTGAAGGAGTTAGTGTATGTAGAACAGCCGCCCGGGTTTACAGATCCTAAATATCCTGATAGAGTATATCGATTAGATAAGGCTCTTTATGGATTACATCAGGCACCTAGGGCATGGTATGAGACTCTATCCAACCATCTTTTAGAAAATGGCTTTGAGAGGGGTAGGATAGATAGTACTCTATTTGTGAAGAGAAAGGGAGATCATTTTATCTTGGTACAAGTGTACGTAGATGATATCATTTTTGGATCATCAGACGAACAGATGTGCAAAGATTTTGAGAAGGTGATGAAGTCTAAGTTCGAGATGAGTGCTATGGGGGAGTTGAATTTCTTTTTGGGGTTACAAGTTGACCAGAAGAAGGAAGGCATGTTTATCCATCAGACCAAGTATGTCTATGACATATTGGAACGGTTTGGGATGGAAGGAACAAAGTTGACTGCCCATTTCAGCACGCCGATTCAAGTGAATCACAATCTCGGGCCGGGTACTGAAAGTGATACCGATGTGGATCCGACTTTATATCGGGCCATGATTGGGTCACTTATGTATTTAACTGCTTCAAGACCTGATATTATGTTTGCTGTGTGTATCTGTGCTAGGTTTCAAGCGAATCCGAAGGAGATGCATATGAAAGCTGTGAAGCGGATTCTACGATACCTCAAGTCGAAACCGAAGCTGGGACTTTGGTATCACGCGGAGGGAGATCTAGAGTTGGAAGCGTTCACAGATTCTGACTACGGAGGATGCAGCTTGACGCGCAAATCAACGACTGGAGGTTGTCAGTTCCTCGGAGGGAGATTGGTGTCCTGGCAATGCAAGAAACAAACATCGGTAGCCGTGTCAACGTGCGAGGCCGAGTATGTTGCTGCTGGTAGTTGCTGTTCACAGGTTCTGTGGATACAACAACAATTGCGGGATTACGGTTTGGCTTATACTCAAACTCCAATTAGGATAGACAATCAATCTACAATTGCAATAACAAATAATCCAGTTAAACACAGTAAAACAAAGCACATAGACATAAGGCATCATTTTATTCGTGATTGTGCTGAAAAGAACTTGATCAAACTGGTAAAAGTGGCAACTGAAGATAATAATGCTGATTTATTTACCAAAGCGTTTGATAAGTCACGTTTTGAGTATTTAATTCAACTTAATGGAATGCGCAACCCAGAGTAAACTGACCTTAGTAGTATTTTATTTCTTTTATAGTTGTTATATTTCTTTCTTTTTACTGTAGTCTGCTAATTTAGGAAAGTTTCTAATTTAGGTAAGTTTCTAATTTAGGAAAGTTTCTATTTTTAGTAAGTATCTATTTTGAGTAAGTTAGTAGGTTAGCTTAGTTTACTGCTTTTTGCTATGAAAAACAAAAGAAAAAAGAGAGAAAATTACAAAAATACAAAAAAGGAGAATATCAGAAAAGGAGTTAAGTCTTAGATACATAGGTTCAAAGTGACGAAAATTAGCACCGTCGTTACAGACTCTAAGTGTTTAGGCTTTCACACATAATGCAACTAAATCCTAAGTGTTATACTTTATTTAGTTTGATGTGTTGGTAGGCATAATACATATAGGGAATCTCAAGGCTAATAAAATATTCTAGAAAAAGTCAAGCGTGTCACTAACCTAGATGTACGACCAATCGGTCTTAATTTTTATGTACAAGACATACAAACTTTAAGTCTAAATGAGGTATGCAAACTTTCTGGGGATGTATGGCAACATCAAATACATCTGAAAATGGAAAGAATAGAAATATCATGAAAAACTGAGAGTCGAAAACATGCAACTCTGTTGTACGTAAGTACAGACCTGTTGTCTCTGTTTAGATTCGGGTTAGCAGACATGTCGCTTTGTTGTACGTCAGTACAGACCTGTCACCGCTATCTGCTAACTTTAAAAATAAACCTTAAGTCGAACTAAGACACTTTGTTGTATGAGAATACAGACCTGTGTCCGATGTTTGTCTTTTAAAGAAAGTTTGCAAATACCAACAAGTTAGAATTTTGTCTGTGTGCCTTGATCATAAAAGTATGTCTATGTCTGAGTCACGTAAGATAATTTCCTGATAAATAAAAAGGCCAAGGGATATTCCGAAATGTAGAGTGTTTAACAGGGTAAAATACCAACAATCGGCTAAATGGGTATGTCACGACAAACAATCAAAGGAATCAAAAAATTCCTAAGTGTGAAAGTTTAAGTACTGAAAGTTAGTATCGGACATCGCTATCTGATTGAACCTTTCTTAGACTATACTCATCAAAAATATGTTGTTTGGTATTTAGCGTAGCTTGTAAATTTATTTTTATAACTTAAGTCTAGATTAAATTTTTTAGTCAAAATTTTATTTTATTTTATTTTATTTTATTTTTACCTTAGCTTATTTTATTTTAGTTTAGTTTAATTTTTACTTAGGTAAAAGGTCAAAAATTACTGAGGGTGCATTCGAAGTTGGATAAAATATACAATGCGTGAAATATCTGAGCTTAGGGTAAAAGAGTTGACATAGTTTATCTGGTTACACAATACCGTAGAAAATAGTTGGAAAAGTTGAAGTTATTTCAAAATTTCCGAAATTTTTCTAAGTGTTGGTAATTTCGAATCTAAGACAGACTCGAAGTGAAGTATTTCGAATCTGTCAGTAGACTCGAAACTACACATAGACTCGAAGGTAGGTAGTATATATAGGTCAATAGTGAAGTCATTTATTACTTTACTGTTGTCGAATCTATACTCTCGAATCTATATCAGCGATCTCGAATCTGTTCTCGAGTCTATCGTATTTCATATAAACGACATTTCATCGAGTCTAAAGCTCTTGTGTTCGATTCTACACTCATATCTAGGTATAATCAACCGGATTGTACAAGATTTTGGTAGTTTTATACACAATTTTGGGCTTAAACATCACATTTTGAAGTTTTATGGGTCAAAATAGAGTTTTTGCTAAATAACTAAGTTAGGACCTATAAAATATCAAATTGAAAGCATAAATCTATAATTAGAACCTAGTTGAACTAATGTATGTGATTTACTAAGTTCAAAATGGTTAAAATTTTGGGTTTTTGTTGAAACCATGGCCGATGGGGCTTCGAGTCTGTTCATGGACATTCGAATCTGTTCAAGGGTTTCTCGAATCTGTCATTAGATTCGAGATACCCATGATCCTCGAATCTGTCCATTAGACTCGAATAGGGACACTTCGAATCTGTCCATTACACTCGAATATGGACACTTCGAATCTGTTACTTTCGAATCTGCACTTTATTTATTTTTGTCTAATTTAAATTTTATTAAACTTGTGGAAATTTAATTGTGCTAGATTTTGTATTTGATAAAGTACAAGATAAAGCAAATTTGAATTTGAACAAGTTTATTGATTTTTAATGAATCTAATGGTTTTGTTTATTGTGCAGAAATGGCTATTCGAGCGTTTGTTCCCAAGCACAATATGGTGCTTCATCCGGATCATGACCTCCCTGAGGCGCAGGGATACAGGCAGATGCTAGAATTTCTTGTGGAATCTAGGATAGGATTTGCACTATCTCATAATGTTCAGCTCATATTGCCTTATATCCGTCAATTTTACGATCATCTTCAAGTAGACTGCTCGGTCACTCCGACAGTACTACGAACTCGCATTGCTGGACAACCGCTAGTATTTTCAGCGGATATGCTGCGTCAAGTGTTGCAGCTGGGCACTCAAGAAGAAGAGTCTGGACCGATCGAATTCCCTCTGAACATCAGGCAAGCGGCCTTTCAGAGAATGGGATACAGTCTAGACGTGTCGAAAGTGTCCTATATGAAGAGCGGCTTAATCGGGCAATGGAGATTTCTTGCTCATGTCTTCATGGTATGTTTTGCACCAAAGAAAGCCGGGTTTGACTATATAGTTGCGAAAATCCAGTCTGGGATAGTCGCGATGGTGTACAATCGACCATACAGTTTCTCGGAAATGTTTTTCTCCGAATTTGTTCACCAAATCACCGCTCCTGAAAATCAGCAATTCCTGCTATATCCGCGGTTCATCATGATGTTGATCAGGCACTTCCTGCCAAATCTGCCGCCATCAAATGACGTTCAGAACGTAGCTATTATGGACAAAAGGATATTCGCTGATTGTTCCTCACATCGAGGAAGATTGGCTATTCCGATCGAGCGACCGTTGTTTGGAGCTGTTTTAGACAGGAACTTTGTGGCACCAGATAATGCCAACTGGGCAGGTGAAGTAGAAGTTCAGCCTCGACAGCAACAACAACAACCGCAATAACAACAGCAACGTCCACTACAACAACAGCCTCGTGCTCGTTCCCGTGATCCAAGGCGAAGACCAAGAGCTACTGCGAGTCAGACTCAGGCGTCTAGGCCTTCCACAAGTCAACAGCCAGAGCCAGAGGTACAGGAAGCAGGGCCTTCAAGTGCCGTTCCAGAATCCGAGCAAATAGCCCAAACCTTGGAAGAAATCTGGGCGTCTGGACCTCATGCCAATGAGGAAATTACTGCAGAGTTAGTTGATCAGTTGTTACAGCCTCCGGAAGGAGCAGAAGATGTGTTTAGGCAAGTTGAAGAATATGAACCTGAGCAAACTGGTACTGACGTTTTGTCATCTTCAGCAACTGAGTCAGAAGAGATGGAGGAGGTAGAAGCTGAAGCTCCAGAGTCAATGTCTGCCGTTCCTGAAGTTCAAATTGGAACTTATGGTTCGCGACTGATTATAAATGAAGGTGGGTCTAGGAGACGATTTGACAGGGAATTGGAGGAGTCGGATTTCGAAGAAGAAGAAGTTTCTCACCTTGTGACGAGGCAACGGGCCAAACGTCACAGGTTCATGCAAGGATCCTCTTCAGCTGCCGCAGAACAACCAGAAATCTCTCAACCTGAAATTCCTCAACCACAGGACCCTCAAACCACCATTCCACCATCACCACCTCATGATGCACCATATATTCCATCGCCAATACTTCCAACTCCGATACAGTCAATTCCATCAACCTCATCATCATACGCTGACAATCAAAGATTTTTGCGCTTAAAAGATAGAGTTGACTTCCAGGAAATCCAAATCTTTGGCCTAACGAAGGCAATCGGTGAGCTTCAGAAGCATAACGCAGATATTGATAAGGAGAATGCCGATTTGAAGAAGATTGTGGAAAAGGTCCAGGAAGAAAACACGGAGTTAAAAACATTTGTTTGTGATCAGTCAGCCGAGATAAGGTCGATGCGCTCCCTAATTGAGCAGTTAATGAAAAATTTACAGGCTCAGGGGGAGACGTCGTGCCGTGATCAGCAAGCACAGAGGCCGAGAGATGATGATGATGAAGACAACCAAGGCAATGATCCCAGCCCACAAAGACAGAATGAGCCAGTAGATTTTTCTGCAGCTCCGACTGCTCAATCTCAGGGGGAGCCTAGTCCAGGAGGAACAGGAAGAGAAGCAAGTTCTTCAAAGACTTTAGATAGCGACATGATAGATGCGCTAAAAGATATTGAAGAAGAGCTGATGGAATTTGATTTTGAAGAGGATATTGAAGAATTAGAAGAATTTGAAGAAGGAGAGTTTATTCCGGAAGAGATAGTTGATTGGCAACCGGAAGATGAAGTAATAGCTGATGAGGATGATGAAGCTGACGAAATAGTTGTACAGCAGAATCCTATCACTGACACTTATATGATAGATGGAGATAGAATGGTTGATATTGACATAGTGAATGCTGCCTTGAATCCTAAGTCATCGATTGAAGAACCAGCAAGAGAGCTAAGTAACGAAGAAAAAAGGAAGCTATGGTTCAGAGCCGAAGAGAAGGAGTTGGCAATAAGGAGATCAATGAAAGTGCCTGGTACAGGGAAGCTATCTGAGCGAATATTAAGTTGGTTCTTTGACAGAGATCTTCAACTTTTTATAATTAAAAGAAAAGACGGGCTTCAGTACTTAAGGCGAACTTTGAAAGCATTCAACACCCTTCCAAAGATTGAAATCACCGCGCTTGCATGGAAAGATCTGATAAATATTGGTGATGATCCTTATGCGAATGTGATTGAAAGAATAATAAGAAAGGAGGGGAGATCGAGGAAGTTTGAACGGTTGAGTCCAAGGGTCGGAAGAAGAGTCGAGGATAAGTCACGTATAGATCCTCTTACAGGCCGACCTTGGATGAGGATTCAGTACAAACCAGTTAAATGCCTGAGGAAGGTACCTCTGAAGAAAATGCCACAGAATGTTTTGCAAAATCTAAAGTGGTGGTATGCTGACACGGAAACTGGGGAAGCAGTTATGGAAGACTTAGAAGAAAAAGTTATTCTTAGAGTCTATGACCCGCTTCACCTGGTAAACCTATCTAAAGAAGACCTGCAGACTTTGTATAACTGTAAGATTTCCAGTGACGCACATATGGATGCTGAAGCAAGTAAGTATGAAAATGTGGTCAAGGTATGCGTTGAAAAAGGTCTGTATGCTGGTAGTGTTTTGAATCAATAATAAACCATGTTCTTAAATCAAATGTGTGAATTATTAGAAGCTATCGTCAAGGGGGAGTCTGTTGGTACATCCCGTGTGACGATAGCAGTCTAAGTTGTCTTACATTGTGATTTAGCATATGTTTGGTATATATATTATGTATGATTGATTTTTATCAGTGTTTGTATGTTTGAACTTGATGTAACGTATTACAAGAAGTTCAAACATAAAGCTCAAAGATAAAATCAGTCATAAGGTAATATCATAAGTTTCAAACACTTAGTTGTTTATGTAAAAGGCTAGATTCGAATCTCTTAAGGGGATACATTCGAATCTGAGATAGATTCGAATGAGACCATAGATTCGAAAATAGGTTAGATTCGAATCTGTCAGATGGACAGATTCGAATGGGCCTTAGGCCAGATTCGAGGTTGGCCCACAACAGACTCGAATCAGGGTCTATAATTAGGGATAGACTCGAATGATTAGGAGACCTTTGGCAGAATTCGTGAGGAATTAAGCGATAGGCGATCTCGAGTTTATCAGCTAGGTGAGTCCCGTCTCGGAGAGAATTAGTACGTAGGATCGTTCGTGTGTCGTTCGTTCAGCGTCTAATAGTCTCCGTGTTTCCGTTGGTTGAGAGTTGTCCGTCTGACCGTCAACGAGGATTCCGCACTCGTTAACGGGTCCGCGTCTAGATAGATCTGTCAGTAGTAGACCTTACATGAAGGATTGAGAATAGTATTGCTAGGAAGCTTCCCCTCCTCACGCCTAGTAAGTGACTCAGCTATTGACCCATCTGGCGAGTTAACATCTCCATGGTCTTAATACTGATAGCTGATTGTTGTTTCATGAATTCAGCAAACTCTGCAAATTGCGCAGAAGTCATATTTGATTCTACTTGGAGTTGTGGTTGATCACGATGATTTGACTTATAATATCGCTCATCCTTAGCTGCTGAAGTTGGACCATATTGATATTCTCTCTTTGGTGGTTCATATCTTGGTTTGGATTGATGATCGGTAGGCTGATCATTTTTCCATCAAAAGTTGGGATGGTTTCTTCATCCCGGATTGCATGTTTCCGAAAATGGGTTATCCATCTCTCGATGAGCTCTAAATCCATAAACTTCATTAGCAAATTCCTCAGTGGATTGAACTTGAGGACATGCGTCGGAATGATGTGATGGATCTACGCATGTAACACAATTAATTGATACGCTAGGGTTTGAAAACCCTTCATTAATTGATCCATTTTCTTTCCTAATTCCGAAATCTCAGTTTTAACCTAACGTTTCCAGGCATTATCAATGCCCATAACTTGAACACCTATACTATTTTCAGAACCAGCTTGGACTTTAAGACCTTTGCCAAGTTGATTAAGCAACTCCCAAGCTGCATCGTCTTCTTTACCTAAAAATGTGCCTCCTATGGCAGCTATAATCATATTACGACTTTCTTGACTCACACCATCAAAGAATGTTTTGATAAGCATCCATTTGGGTATCTCGTGGTATGGACAAGCTCTCAATAATTTGTTCATACGATCGAACGTTTCGTAGAATTGTTCACCCGGTTTTTGTTTAAATCCGGTAATTTTCTTTGTTTTCTCGGTTGTTTTACTAATGGGGTAATATTCATTAAGGAATTCTCATTTCATTTAATCCCATGTTGTAATGCTATTGGTTGGTAAGGATACGAACCAATTCTTCGCTTTCTCTTTTAACGAGAAAGGAAATAATCGAAGTTTTAAACCGTCGGTGGTTATACCTCGAACATGGTCGTCTTTACAAATAGCTATGAACTCAGCTAAATGTTCATAGGGTTCCTCACTTGGCATCCCTCGAAAGATCAGAAGAATTTAAAATAATTGAGGACGAACTTCGGGTTCGTTCTCGTTTTCGGAAAAACGAATTGGAGACGGGTCAGGCACGTCACCTGGGCGGTAATGCGACTCAACCGTATGTCTCGGTTGATCACCCGTTCTAGCAACTATGCGCTCGGGCTCTTCTTGATCACGATTTCATGGCGAAAGCGGAGGACTTTCTAACTTAGAAATCTCTGAATTGGGAATTTCTAAATCAGGAATTTCTTCCTCTTGTGCGTTTAATTTCTCTGTGATTAATTGTTGATATTGGATCCTGATAGTCTTTCGGTTCGATCTCGCTACTTTTTCGATCTCAAGTTCGAATTGTAGTGACAATCCTTTAGCTGATCGACGTGTGTGCATACACTAAATAAAATACTAATTAAAGATTAAAAACTTAATTAAACTAATATTTTTGGTGGTAAAGTAGAGGACTACAATTACCTTTTTGAATTTTTAATAATTTTTTATTTGATTTTCAATAATTATAATAATTAAATAAAGACTACAAATAACCAAAGAAAGGAACTTAAACTTAATTACGTAAAACTAAGGCAACAAACTAACTTTAAACCTAAACTACCATTACACTCCCCGGCAACGGCGCCAAAAGTCTGACGGGCCGTCGTTGTGACCCGCAGAATTAGTCCTTAAATCCACTATTTAGCTAGAAAAGTAAGGGTCGAATCCACAGGGAGTGTGGTCGTAATTAGGATTAGATTATTAGCCTTAAAAGTTTATTGATAGCATTTAAATTGTGAATTTATGGATTTGAATGATTTGTTTTGAGTAATGATTTGCTATTGCTTTGTAACTAACGAAAAAGATAAACAATCAAGATATGAATAACCATTCACGGAATCACCACGACATAAGTATTACTCACTATAATTTCATGCAACGATCACATAGACATAATCAATTGCGTGACTAAATTAATCAAATGTGTTTTAACCAATAACTCTCGGCATAGCGTATGCAACATTAATACTCGTCTAAATCCCTAAACTAATGGACTCGACACGAATAATAACACCATGATAAACTATCTTGCTTTTACCAATCGCAACACATAATCATAATCATAGCCAAATGTTTATCATTTGCATACACATAATAGATCTCGCTTAATACGAATACATCAAAACATAGAAATTAAAGAAGAGCAAACTTAGTCGTAGATCCTTCGCAAACGGCTAATGGGATTATCCGCTCATCGTATGCTCGTCACAATCACAGATCTGAGCCATTGGGTAGCTTGCGAACCATCGTCTTCGTTCTCTTATCGTAGATCCACTCCGGCAGGGCTTCGACACACTTTCACACACGTCGGGGCTCTCTCCAAAGCTGACCCTCGACTTGTATTTATAGGGAGGTCGAGATTAGGGTTTCTAAGGTTGAAATACGCGTTTTTGTGCTGCACTAGCACAAGCCTGGCGCGCAGGCCTGCGCCCCCCCTGCGTCCGGATGCGGCTAGGGTTTAGCTGGCGTGTGCTGGAACGTATCTGTACAGTTTGGGCGCTATGTAGAGCGCAGCCTGCGCCCCCCTCTGCCTGATTTGCTCTGAATTCCCTCGGATTGCTTCTTTTTATCATCTTGGCCCTGACATACAAACTTAGAGTAATAATATTGATTTTACAAAGTATCGATGCTTAAAATTATCATAATATGACTCAGAAACCATATAAATTATAGACTTATCATGTATAAAAGTTAGGCTCTAGACACATTGTTAAATCAAATGAAGTTCGGAGACCGGAGTTGATGTCTTCCTGTTTCCATATCAATTAACTCCAAATGAGAAATTGATAGATTATGTGTTATATCTCCGTGAGAATGAAACAGTGGCCTTTTAAGAAGCGACTCAGTAGCTAGTGGGGTTTAATGCTTGCGTCACTGGGTCCATGACGTCTTCTTCAATACCAAATCTCAACGAATAAGATTCGATAGCATATGCAAGAAACCCAGCTATTTGTAGGCTTGGATAGGATTTTCTTTTCTTTTAATTCTTTCTCTCCCTTCAAGCTCTCAATTATCATTATTCACTATAGCTCCCTCCGACTCACTTATATCAACAAAGCAAGATTTGATGCACTGTGATCTCCTTTCATGTAAATACCCTCTCATTTTCATTTTATCTCTGCTCGACCCGATCAACACCCCATTGTGTTTGATCCTTCTCAACTAAATCTAGGAGACCCTTACCTCTTATCTATTGGAAGGATTACTCTGTGGGTAGGTTATCCGGTTTTGGGTAGACCATAGGAGTGGTATATATGTCTATTTCACTAATGTGGTGCATTTGAGTCAGCGGAAATCATCAAACGTGATGAACTTGCAGTTTTGAATTAGCAGTTATAACAGATAACATAGTATGCTCGGAAAAACTGCTTTAGTGATATGAGAGTGAACTCAATGAAATGAATCAAATAAGTATGGAGATGAGTGAATGAAGCAAAATAAGATAATTCAAAATGAATGAATGATTCTGATTAGGATGAGATTCAGATTCATATCGAGATGAGATAGTGGGATATGGAGAGAATTATCTAAACGAATGAATAAGAATGAAACACAATTCAGATATGAACGAATTCAGCATTGAATGAATTCACATGGAATGGAAAGAATCTCGGAGAGTTGAGATCATGAGATCTGAGATCATCAAATCTCGGAGAGTTGAGATCATAAGTCAAAATGTACGAGAATAATAGAATCAGAATGAACGAATGTATTCTGATTTGCATGAAGAATAGGTACGACTGAGCTCTTCAGAATGAAACCAAAAAAAATATTTATTCCCCCTTAAATGGTGATTAGATAAAATCCAAAACAATTTGCATCATTAAGGGTAAAATAAAATTTTGAAAAAACTTAAACTGTAAAAAACAAGCTTTTCATTATCTAAAAATACTCCCCTTACAAGTATGCACAAAAATTATTTTCCATAAAAATCCTTCTTACTAAATGAAAAATCTATTCGTTAACGCATAGTTGAAAACTCCCCCTGCAAATAAGAATAAATATCAGTCAACAGAATTTGGAAGCATAATATAAGAAAGAAATTTGTGCTCCCTGTAGTCGTTTCGTCTTTGATGTTGAACTGACATTCAGATACACACGCCAGAGTGGAGGTTTCAGAATCATTGTAGCACGGATTCCAAATAGTAATGTTTAAATGTCATCTCTATGAATCATGGAATCTACTCTGAAGTATGTAGAAACCATTTCTATGGATCTCAGCATCTGTGCTCACATGCACAAAAGCCATCTCATTGAGGCTTGGATCCTGAACTAAAATGAGCAGGAGCCATTTCATTGAGGCTCGGGTCCTGGTCTGAAATGAGTAGGAGCCATTTACCTGCAAAACAATCACGTAACTTTTGGTACCCATTGAAGATTGGGTCCAGTCATATTAGCCTTGGGTACCCATCTCTGAGTTATGACCTTTTTCTTTGCCTTAGGTAACCATTTCCAGTTTGATTCCTTCATGACAGTCTTAGGTACCCAGCAGAGAGTGAATGTGGGCCCTTTTTATTTATTTATATGATGGTAAACTGAGTTATTCCAAATGTTGGATACACAACCATTCATAACATGAGCAGAATTACCAAGTTTAGCAGGACGTAAATCAAGTAACTGCTTAAAAGAATATTTCAAACACGGTGTATGCAATACCGAAGCATTACACGAAGCAGCCTTTTGATTAACATCAAACCGAACTTTGTTATTCTTTATGACTTGAGAATCAGATATGAATGGTTGTAAGTCCTTAGGATTCTCAAAAAAAATTTCACTTGAGTAGAATAGAAGCCTGAGTCATTCTTAGTAGAGAACCAGTTATGCTTGTTGTTGGATTTTCTGAAATTTTGTGGCTTTTGGGAATTCCCTGTACTCTTAAAGTAAGAGTATATTGAATTTCTTACGGCTCTTTTAGAAGAGGATTCAGAAGATTCACCGGTGTAAATCTTGATCGGAACTTCCAACTTTTCTTTGCCTTTATTGATATCCAAAAGATGTTTCCTTTTAAGTTCAGAGTATGATTTTTTTAGATTCAGAACGACTTTCAACCGTGGAATTGTTGATGACAGAAACTTGTGGAATTAAACAGTTTTGGTTTGGAACAAGTTGAGATGCTAGCCCCTTAATGGTGGATAGAAGCTGATCTCGTTCCTTGTCAAATGATTTAACATTAAGTTTGAAATTATGTTCTAGAATAAAAAACAGTCTTTTTGCCTCATTAAAATCATTTTCTTTTCTTAAGAAACTGTTTCTGTCTGCATGTGACACCCTTGCCACACTAACCACCATTACATCACCCAGGATTAATCACAACCCATAATTAAACATTGATCTGAAACACTTAGGTGGCGTTTGGTTTGCGGGATTTCAGAGAAATTGGTGGGATTTTCATTTGTAAATCCCTCTCTTATCATGTTTGGCAAAAAAAAATGGAGGGATTTCATTTTGCTTTAGCATTTCACAATCTTCCATTTTAAGATTTTAGAATTCTTCCCTACCCCCTATTATTTCAAAATCTCATATCTTTGCATTTCGAAATCCAAACCAAATGATAATATTACTTTTATCCTCAACCTAACCACCATCTACCTATACCTATTGATCCTACTCTACCCTACCCTATCCTACCCTTCCCCCACCCAACCCCACCCACCCCACCCCATCCTACCTACCCTACCCTAACTACATATACCAAACAATGATAACTATGTAACATTACCTACCTACACCAATCCATAGTACGATGCTCTACCGTACCTACCCCTACCTACCATACCTACCCACACTATCCATCCCCACCCCGACCCAACAAGACATCATATCTTACTCTCACTCACACTACCTCACCTATATCTACATATACATACCCACCTCATACAACCCTTCTCACCCAACCCTACCCACCCCACCCCACCCTAACCTACCCACCTACCTTACCCCCACCAATCCCACACCAAATATACATCATATCATATTCTCACTCATCCTACCTTACCCACATCTATCTATACGCACTCACCCACACTATCCCTTCACATCCCAACACACCTTACCCTACCCACCCACCCCGCTACCAACCTACCACCCTACCCCTACCTATCAACACCTTGCCCACCTTTTAACATACCTTACCTTACTTCTTGTACACCTGCTTTACCCATATCATTTGATACATCTATAAATAAACAAGAGTTTACAAATAATTGAATTTGAAATCCTGCAAACCAAACACATGACATGATTCAAATCCTGTCACATTTGAATCCTGTCATTTTCAAATTCTGTCATATTTAAATCCTGGTAGAAGGCCCAATCTAGTTTCTACACCCTACAGTGCTACAAGGTTCCAATCTAGTTTCTACATATTCAATATTTATTACAACCATCCCAGATAGTACCAATGGAATCTTTATTATCCAGTTACCAATTGAGTAGTAGATAATCTTCCAAGACTTCAAAATGTGACCTAACTAGAAGGTCCTCTCCAGCAGCGGATTTACCATTTCCTGAAAAATGTAAACAACTAAAGGATAAACAAAGCTTAGTGGGTATAGATATTATATATTCCATAAGTATTTATCCAGCACACATGGGTAACAACGGGGACAAACGTCGTGCACCCCTTTGCACACGAAGTGCGAAAAATGAGTCGCAGCTCCATCGTGCCATTTCATGGAATAACACATTCAATTGAGGCGGAATTTACCATCGAGGATGCTACACCTGCCCTTCAGGACCTCGGAGGGATCAGCTCCAGGTCATATAGTCTCGGTAGCATCGATTTACCAATTATAGCTTGAAAGCTCATCACAAGATGCACAACAAAGATTACAGACCATGTAATAACATGTAAGCAAGCAACAATGTGCATCAAAATAAGCGTAAGTTAGTAGAGTGCCAAACGAAAATGAATCAACATGCCTCAATGAACAACATCTAACATAAAACAAATGTGGACATATACAATCATAAGTACTCACAGTGGGTCCGTTAAATAACTTCAAATTATTTTATTTCTCCTCGGGTTTTCAACCGGAATCACAAAGTACCCCACTGTGTGTTTAACAACACCACAAGGGACCTGTAGCATTTCATAGGAAAAATACCATCAAAGTTTGTTTATTAATGATTCCCATCAAGTTTTATAATTTAAAGCGTTAAATCTTCGTATTCGCCCTCCGGAACTCATATTTAAAACTCAAGGTTCAGATTATTATTATGTCCCAAGAGCCCATCATTAATGCCCTATTATAATGGCAAAGATATCTTAAAAATCTAATTTTTAGACTAGAAGTTCGGGTCCTTTGAACCGGAACCGAATTCACCTGAACTGAGGCCGACTCGCCGAGTCACCCAATTCGACTCGCCGAGTCGAGGTCTGAAATTCGGATCCTCAACCGAAGTTCGATTATACCCAAGATACTTGATATGAGATTAAACTCATCTGAAGTTCGGGTCCCCCACTAGAAGTTGGGTCACATCCGAAGTTTAATCTAACCCGAAATTCGAGTCTCAACACTTAGAAACTGTTCTTATCGTCTTGGTCTTCTTGGTGACTCGCCAAGTCGACCTGCAGAAATGCAAGTCGCAGCTACGGGTTTTAACTAAAAATTTTGCGAAACTCATTTTTAAACACATGCAATCCATACAAATGCTAAGTTAACGTATATTGAGTGTTTTTAGACTATTTTCTTTATCAAAACACCCAATTTCTTCCACGTTTGACCAGAAATAAGGAATTTTCTCAAGAACACAAAAATTTATAAAAATCCATATTTTCTTACATTTTTGGTCGATTGAGTGAACGATTTTCGTTTCTGATGCTTTTAAAACTTCAATGGATGTTTTTCAACTATAATAACTTACATGCAACAACAACTTCTTAGATTTTGAATCCGAATTTTCATATTTAACTCTCCCAAATAAAACCCCAAACTTAGAAATTATTTATCTTACCTTAAAATCTGATTTGAATCTTGTTACATCAGCTTTGATCCACGAATTTCTCTCCAAAATTTCGATCTCCAGCAGATTTGCTTGAGAGAATGTGTGTTTTTGGAGATGAAGAGTTGTAAAATGGGGAATTGAAAGACTCAAAGTCTTTTATTCTTTCATTTTCGGTTATTAACAAAAGTGACCGCTCCACTTAACTGATTTCTTTAATTGAAGTTTCAATCTTTATTTTATCACCACCAACACTTATATTTCATCATCCTTGATTATAATTTAAAATTCTTAATTTCTTAATTATTTAATATAACATCCAACTTTTTAAATTTTCGAATAAATCGATTTTCATTGATAATCAAACTTGGTTAAATAAGATGTAAAATTTAAACTAAAGATCCTCAATTACAACAATTTAAAATCTTAGGATGTTACACTGCATCAAACAAATCTTTGGTTTCTTTTAAGGCTAGCTCAAGGACATGGATTTTATCATTTTATTGTGAAGTGTTAGCTAGAGAAGAATTAAGTCGAGCAATTTCGGCTTCAAGATCTGATATTTTCTTCGAAAAATTTATCCTTTCTTGCTCAAAATGGCGTGATGTAGTTTCAAAAATCTGTTCTAAATCGGAAGGCCGTTGTTCTAGAACAGAAGATGGTATGTATTCACGAGGTTTTGGCAAGGTTGGATCATGTGTAATCTCCTTTGGTTCAACAAATTACTCTTCTCTAAAAGATTTTTCTAATTTTCCTTGAAGAGAGTCGTAATTTAACCAATCATAAACAAATTTAATTTGTTTTATATCAGATATTGCTCGTTTCTCTTCTTCTTCGGCTAACACTTCTGTCTAAGCCTTGTTATAGGGCATTACAAATCCCCGACCCATGGTACCAACATGATATAATGGACTTTTCTTTTTGTTGATAATTTCTTCCATGACTATAGGACCGGTGAACCCTAAACCATCTCTAGATTTAACTCTCTAGGCTTATACATGTTTATGGTCTCATCAGTTTGGCCTCGTTTATAAAATCTATCTTCCATGTTTTTAAGTTTTGCTTTTAATTCCGTTCTTTCAGCCAGGACAAACTCATATTTGAAAACATAGTCAGATTTATCTGCCTTAAGTGTTTGATGATCGAATTCTAGTTTAGACATTTTGGCAGACAGATCCTTTTTCTCGTTATTAGCCTTAGACACTTCTTCTTGTAACACTTAGATGTTGGATTTCAAATCAGACTTTTCATTTTGAGCAAATCTAAGAGCAGTCTGAAATGCATCTAACTTCTTAGCTTCTTTTCTTAGCAAATCTAATTCTGCTAAAACTTCTTTAGGAAGAATACTTAGCTTAGTGTCGGATGTAGAGTATGTCTTGTCTGAAATCTTCTCGATCGGTCCACACATCTTGAAATGCTTGCTTGAGTGGATCTTCAGATTGGTGATTGACTTTACCTGATTCAACACTTAGAAAAAAACCTTGAAGAAGGATAGAATGATCCGAGAGTTATGACTTTCGAATGGAATGAAAAACTCAAGTTGAAATTTTCTAAGTCTTAAAAACTTTGGAATCCGAAAGATTGACTATTAATTAATGATCCGAATGTTACAACTTTTGAATACAAAGGATTCAAAAGTTACAACTTTTTAATACCTTAGAAAAAAAAATTAAGTCAAAGGTTTCTCAAAATCTAGATTAAATATTTTACAAATTGATTGTAAAAATAGAATGATGTTCACCCCGAATGAATATAGTATCAAACGAATTTTCACAACCGACAGCTCAGAATTAATCTTTTATTTCAGTTTCCAAAGATTCAAATTGTAGGTCCCAAAGTGAATGAACAGGAGTTAAAAAATAAACCGAAAGTTTTAAGAAAAAGGATAATTGTGTAAAAAACCTTCAACTTGTCAGTTTTTTGTAATTAACACCCCAAACCATTTTTCACTGTATTGAAAACCCCGAATTAACTAAAAATCAGTAAATCAAGGTTTTGTCAATGGGTAATCGGTTGAAACCGATTATTAATCATACGTGGACCCGTAAATAACCTACGTGAAATAAATTTTATTGTTGAAACCGGTTGCCAAGTATTACACATCATTTAACCCGTTCATAATTTTTAATTGTAATTTTTAAACGAGATTACATCATCAACGGGGTTTAAATGATGTGTACTACTTGGCAACCAGTTTTGACAATTAAAGTTATTCAATGTAGGTTATTTACCGGTCCACATAGAATTAATAACCGAACTGGTTACCCATTGATAAAACCTTAATCTACAGATTTTTGTTAGTTCGGGGTTTTTTATGCAACGAAAAATGATTTGGGGTTTTAATAACAAAAAACAGACAAGTTGAGGGTTTTTTGCGCAATTATCCCTACAAAATAGCATCCGAGAGTTGAAAAAATTGTACTCAAAGTTTTATCCAAAAAGAATAAGGATTCGAAAATTGAAACAACCTCTGCTAAACCAGAAAGGAATTTTTAAAAAAAAACTCTAAATTAAACTCACTCAATTTTTATGAAAACTAATTCACGCTGGTCAAACTTAATATAAATTTCTTGTTAAACCAACCAACCAAATTCATCTAATATAATCGTTTAAGGGTGGAGTTGTAAGTGAGAGGTCACGGGTTCGATCTCCGTCGGAGGCAAGTTGAAATTTAGGTTGAGTAAGTAAGTCTAGAGGTAAAGGAGTAATTTAGTAGTAGGAGTAGAATAGTTTGCCGTTAAAAAGAAAAGACTCCATTAAATCACAAAAGAAATAATGCGAAAAAAATCGTTGACCGAATTATGTCAACAACCAAAACAATATTGATTTACATCAATTGAAAGCAAAAGTTGTTGACGGAATTGGTTTCGACGAGGGTATAAAAAAATAAAATCGATGACAGCGTATTACTCAAGAATCAATCAAAACCAATCAAAACCATTACGTGGCTATGATACTAATTGTAGATCCCAAATAATCAAGTAACACATAAAATCAAACAATATATACTAATTGTAGATCCCAAATAATCAAGCAACACATAAAATCAAACAATATATATAATAGATTACGAACGAGAATAATACCAAAAGCCGAATATTATAAACCTTGAACGAAGAACATGAAGAACAAATGTTGTTTTCTGTCTAACCACGAATGGCTACACGCACCAAATACCTTCTAATTCTTCGCTTGTATGTGTTCTATAAACCTAAATAAACCTTTAAATAACAAACCTACTTAGACCTAAGCCCGTGGGTTAAACTATTAAAGCTCGTACATAAACAACGTTTGAACTATTCAATAAATATAATTAAACCTCCACACTTGATTACAATTAATAGAGTCTAACAATTGAAAACCCTCACGAGACTCCACTCGTCCACTAAGGATCACTTAGGGTTTTAAAAGGCTTGTTGCACGTGCTAAGTGCAATTGCGATCCCTGCGAGAGGTGTGGTTTAGTTTCTATAGTCCTTTTAATAAATTCATGCATTTGTTTGCTTTGTGTTTCATTTCTTTTCCGTTTTAATTTCGTTTGTGTTTCAAGCCAACATTTTAATTCGAATCTGAGCCAATAATAAGAGTGCATTGAGGACAATTCGATGCTTAAAGTTGGGGAGGGGGTGAAACATAGACGGAATATATCTGATCCAGCTTTCTTGGAAGAGCAACTTAGCAATGACATGCTCAATGATGGGACCTCTCTTCTTTGATCACGTTACATCTTTCCATCTTTTGCCCCCTCTAGGATATGATGAGCATGTTGTTTTATTTTTGTTTCCTTTTACTGTTTTCTTTATGCATATGCATTAGTAGGGTTAAATATAGTAAGATTTCTCCAGAAAGAATGAAATTTAGTTTTGAACGAATGCTCAAGTGAGATTTTTTTTTGAAAGTGAAGTGCATCACAACTTCTCTTGAGTCGGCTTGAGTGGGTCATTTAGCATACATGACGATCCCAATTAGGCCTAAAGTTGTGTTCTGTTAGGAAACTATGAAAAATATGGTTTGATAATGATAAGTGGTGTCTATGCTTTTAATTAATGCCTGAAGTAAAGTTAATTGTTGCATGAAGTGTTTAATTAAATGTGATATCAATTTAAAAATTTTAAAATCCAATTGAACCGGCGCCTAGAAATCTTAAATTTAGAGTCTATGCAATAAGTGGAGAAAAGTGAGTTGATAACTTAAGTGTGAAAAATTCCTCAAATATACCAAGGTGTGGCCTAGTAAGCTCGAGGAAGTAAGCTTGTGGGGGACCCCTAAAGCCGACTGGTTTGGGAGCGGCTATCCAAAATCTCATTACACGGGCTTGCTAGAAAGTCATGTTCTATTGTGTTTAAAAAAAAGAGAAGAAAATAAAAAAAGAAAAAAGAAAAACAGAGGAATGAAAATAAGGAAAAGAGGCCAATGAGCCCAAACATCTTAAGGTCAGCTCTCATTTTTGTAACCTTGAGCAAAATAGGTAGGATTTAAATGACTGGTGTGTTAGGAATTGCGGGTTTAAAAATGGATTATTGGTATCATGGTTAGTTAAGCATGGAATGTGATAGTTGATAGAGCAGAAGGTTGAAATTGAAATGAAGGACCCATTGTCATATGAAAGCCAATAATTTCATTGTGTTCCTAATAAATATGACACTGGGATCATAGGCCTGATTATGTCCAGGCCTACCTCGGGACGAGTTAGGAGAAAGTTGGGGAGGTTTGATCGATGCATTTTACATAAAGGTTTTCATGGTTAATTTACATGTAAATGCATCTCTTTCGTAGAAAATAAGCTACTTTAATTAGTATTTTGTTTGATCAGGTGATGGAAGCAAATGACCAAGATTGGTGTTGATTTGGAGTGAAAAGGCTTGAAAAGAAGTAGTGGATCAATATGCCAAAAGGTGATCAATGTGTCCGAAATCAGAAGGTTTTCAGAAGAATGTAAAAGCCTTAGCAGACTAATCCGCTCAAAACCCCATCAGTCTGTTCGAACGGAATTTTGCAAAAAGAGTGGATAAACATCAATTGATTCCGTTAGGGTTTTGAGAGGTCTATAAAAAGGGAGGCCATAGAACGTCCAGGGGGTATCTCAGACACATCCAAAGTCCCTCTTTCACCTCTATCACTCGCCAGAACTCCATTTAACACCGAATCTACGTCGAGTCACTTCCGATTCAACCATTTCGTGATCCAACGCCTTGAAGATCTATTTACTAATCAAGATGCCATCTTTGAAGGCTATGGAGGGCTAATCACATCACGGTTACTTCTTGGGATAATCCATAGTGAAGTTTTTTATATTTTGTCAAGTAGTTTTGTTATATAACATTGATACATTCCATGTGGTTTCATTAGTTAATCATATGATTGTGTTTTTGTGTTCATGTTTATATTGTTGACAATCGTAAGACGAATTATCGTAAGAATATCATTCATGTCGAGCTCATACTAGAATAGGAGTTAAGACGAGTGATGATGAAAACATACTTCGTGCCCAAGATACATTTATGTTATTGCGAATAGGTCATTTCAATGTGATCTTGAGAATAACCTAACGAAAGATTGAATATAATTACTTTTCTATGTGATAAAACTCATAAGTAATCCATCCATTCATTTAATCACAACCTATGTGTTTGGTGTTATTGTGTTCCCCGTTTTTCTAAATAGTGATTTTTGTTTCCTTTAAGTTTGCATTGTTCTATTAATGTTTATTGTCAAGTTTCATTCTTTTATCAAGTAAAGTGTTTAGATTTGTGTTTTCGCTGCAACTATAACCACGTGTTCCTCGTGGATACAATCCCTCTTACCTTAACTACATAGGTTATTTGGAGTTTATTTTTGACGAGTTGACGACATCTCGATCAGTCCTATAGGTGGTCATCACGGGGCCGGGGCCAATGCCACAACCAAGAAAGTGTTTGATGTCGTTTCTTTTGGCCAACGATATTCAAAGATTCCCAAGATCTGGTGTCAGTGTCAAGAAAACATCTCAAATCATAATGAGATGCTTCTACACACCTTTCAGGTGTGTGAGATCTTTGATGTTTGGAGCATCGACTTTATGCGCCCTTTTCCTCCCTCTCGTGGTCATAAATACATCCTAGTTGCTGTCGACTATGTTTCCAAATGGGTTGAAGCACAAGCTTTACCCACCAACGATGCTAGGGTTGTATGTTCATTACTCAAAAAGCTTTTCACTCGATTCGGTTCACCAAGAGCTATCATTAGTGATCGAGGTACTCATTTCTGTAATGCTCGGTTCGATAAGATTCTACAGCGGTATGGTGTTACTCACCGGCTAGCTACTGCCTACCATCCGCAAACCAATGGACAGGATGAGGTTACAAATCGAGGCTTAAAGAGGATTCTTGAGCGGACTGTAGGAGAGCATGGGAAGGGATGGTCAGATAATTTAGATGATGCGCTTTGGGAATTCCGCACTGCTTATAAGACCCCTATAGGTAGCACCCCTTATAGGATGGTATATGGCTAGGCATGTCATCTACCGATAGAATTAGAACATGAGGCTTACTGGGCATTTATATGGTCTAACTTTGATTTGTAGTTTGCAGGTGATCACAGGAAACTTCAGTTGAACGAGCTCGACGAGTTGAGAGACTAGGCATATGAGTAACGGAACTGATTCTAAAAGATCTTGATGTTTAGGAAATTATTTTGTGGACTCTGTAAATAAGGAAATTTGTTATGTACTTATTTTTAGCTTTGTATTATAAAAAAGGCAATCAATGTACCTTACCAATCAAGGTGAATCTAACAACCTTATTTGGTATCAGCCTACCTGGTTCCTCTCTTCTTCTTCGTTAATCTCCATGACTACTGGTACTAAGTTGATGGACTCTCCTCTTCCTCTTGCCACTGTTCTTCACATGATCATTATAAAACTGACCTCCACCAATTACCTACTATGGAAAAATCAAATGCTCCCTTCTTGCCTACCAAAAGCTTACTCGTTATATCGATGACTCTCTTCTTTCTCCTTCACCAAACCATTGTCACTAATGATGTAACCTCCTCCAATCTTGCTTATATCTTTTGGCTTGCTGCTGACAAAAGGGCTCTCATTCTTATTAATTATCGTTAACTGAGGAAGGAATGGCCGAAAATCTCGGTCACAAAACAGGTTGTGTTGTTTGGTACGCCATAGAGATAGCATATAACCATGACTCTACTGAGCGAATGCATAATCTTCGTGATTCTATCCATCATCTCTAGAAAGGTTCATCCACAGTTTTTGAATTTAGTCCTATATTTAAACATATTTGTGATTAACTCACTGCCATTCGTCACCCACTGGATGAATCTGACAAGATCCATTGGTTTCTTTGTGGTCTCGGCTCATCCTTTGAGACTTTCTCCACCAAACAGCGGTTGATTTGTAAGGTCTTCTCTCTACGTATCTTATCTTGACGCAACACCTTCCAACGAGTGCGGAATCCTCGTTAGTGGCTTGACGGAAAGACCACGCACACCGAAACACGGAGACTAGCACGGTGATAGACGAACAACGGATTGTCCCAACACGGTGATTCTCTCCACACGAAACTCTCCAAATGCTAGCAAGTTCGAGATCGCCCTTTTGCTTGAACTCTCTGAAATCTGCTAAAGTCTCTGCAAACGTCTAATAATTAATTGAATTAACTCTTAATTATACTGACTGGTTCGACTTTGTCTAGGACAAATTCAAATTTGGCCCAAGACCTATTCGAACTTGTCCTCCTAGACAAATTTGAATCTGACTTCAAACTTATGTTTGAACTTATCTTTGAACTTTACGTTTGAACTTATTGTAATACGTTACCCTAAGTTCAAACATACAAACAATTAATATCAAACATACATCAAACACTTGTTAATATTCAATATCAAGTGAGTTGACTTATACAAAATGCTATGTATACTTAGACTGCTATCTTCACACAGGATGTACTAACATGATTAAACCAAGCCCGACCTTTCGTGATCTTGTTTCACAAGCAGAAAGCCATGAATTTTTTGATAATCGGTGAACGGTTCAACCTCTCCTCCGGTTGCCTTCTCTACTACAGCCTTTTCTGGTCATGGACATTCAACATACAGTCATCGTCGCTCGTTTTCTCGTGGAGCATCTGTTAGGGGTCGTGGCCGTGGTCGTCGATTGCCTCATTGTCAAATATGTCGCAAAGAGGGTCATTATGCGACGCGACTCAGTGTCCAGACATGCACTCATTTGCTCAACGCTCTCCTTCTCTCGATGCCAATCTAGCACAAGCTTTCACTGCTCAGTGTAATGTTACAAATGACTCACTAGATTGGTTTGTTGATTCTGGCGCTTCTGCCCACATGACTTCGTCTTCTGCCCATCTGGATTCGGCCTCTACTAATTCTGATAATGATCATGTTTATTTTGGTAACAACAATGCTTCTTCTATTTCTCATATTGGTACATCATCACTATCTCCTACTATTAATTTACTAGATGTTCTTGTTGTGCCACAACTCACCAAAAATCTTCTATCCATTAGCAAGCTTACCAAGGATAATACAGTTGATGTTTTATTTTTTGATGCAGAATCGACATTCAAAAGAGCCTCTAGTTCGGGGAAGGCGTAAAAATGGGTTATATGTGCTGGAGCAAGGTCAACCTGCTTTCTTGGCCAATCTTACCTCTAAACGGTTGCAAGCTTCATATGACTTATGGCACAATCGTCTAGGACACGTTTCCTTTGAGATTATTACTTTACTTCATAAAGAAGGTTGTTTATCTATTAATTCTGTTTTACCGAACCGACGTGTTTGTACTTCATCCCAGTTATGTAAAAGTAAACGTTTGCCATTTGATGTTAACTTAAAGCGTTCATTGCATGTTTTAGACTTGATACATTGTGACTTATGGGGACCCTCGCCCATTGCTTCAATGGATGGATATCGTTACTATGTTATTTTTGTCGATGACTTCTCCCGCTTTACATATATGGTTCTATCCTTTAAATGTGAAGTCGGCTTTTTATGAAGTTTTTTATAGGTTTTCAATATCCTTGCTAGATTAATTTAAAACCTTGCGGAAAAATAAATAATCTAACAACAACAAGAATATCAACCCTAATGGATCTAAACCAAATAAGTAAAGCAACTCAATAAAAAAAAGAGAGGATAAAAAAAACTAACCTTTGGAGAAAATCGATTTCTCCCGTAAAGAACGTTTCTACAGCGGACTCTTAGTGCCCAAAGTAGGAACACCTCTAATGGTTCACACCCAATGAACCAAAGAGAGTATTTATAACTATGTTCCAAGTTCCATTTATCTTGACTCCCTAAAGTTGGATCCCTTTCAGAAAGTAGAAACTTTGAATTATGAATGAACGATTTGGAAGCTAGCATACATGCCTATTTATAGTAGAAGGGAAACCTTAAATTAAGGTTGCATGGGAGATGTGGGAATCCCATATAGGGGCTGGCCCATATACCTTAAGTCCATTAGGGTTTCTGCAATTTTTTGTTAATTACACTTTGGCCCATGTACTTCCATACTTAATTCTATTAGTTTCTGAATTAATCTATTAATTATTAAGAAATTAACAAACTAACCCATTAATTAATTATAATCAATTATTAAGTTTCTAATTAATTTATTAAACATAATAAATTAATAAACCAATTAATTAATTATTTATATAATATTAATTCTAATTAATATTATATCACATAGTTATTTAATTCTCTTGATGGTTCAATGAGGGCAACCCAAAAAGGACCCTACTAATTAATGATAACTTTACAAATTAGTTATGACTTGGACACTAATTCCAACAGTCTCCCACTTGGACAAGTCATCAACTACAATTTGTCTAAGTCTATCACTTTAACTAGCAGAGAGTATCATCTCTAATCACAAATGCCAAAATCTGAATCTTATCAGAGTCAGTCCTTTAGATAAGGGTTCAACTATTACTTTGTTCTACGATATCATATGAAACTGAGACATGGATTTGTAATCAATCTTGAGTTTCAAAATTATGTTTTTGATTTTCGATTAATTGGACTATGTGAGACTACCGAATTGAACACATCAATTTAGTCTCGGTCGGGCCCGACACTTTCAAGTCACATTTAATAATCAGAGGACCCATAGATAACGCTTTTCCATTAAGGCAAAAGGAATAAATGACTTTGAATACACGGGGCTAGTGAACTAATCATGTCATAACTAGGACATCCTTTATAACTCGCATTTACGCACAGCGTTTAAATGAACTAAGGTACAACAGACTAGAAAACTAAAACCTCAATGTATCTCTGCTTGAGAATAGAGGATATTATCATCTTAGAATTACTTGTGATCTTGATCCATGAAGTAATTTTTTAAGTGCGGGTTTTCCTATACTTAAATCTTTATTAAGTACCCATGAGTGCTGCAACAATCTCTATTCCATGTCTAACTCTTAGACAATCTACTAACATTCCATGACAGTCTTTATTCAACACTAACTGTCGGTAGTATGATCGACTGAGAATATTGAATAAATTTAATTACTCGAGAAGTGGGTTCTAACCATGCAAAAGGAAACAAAACAATAATGAATAGTAAATGGTAGCACCTTGCAAATAAATAAATCTCCATTATTAAATCACCAAAACTATTACAATTCAAATTATTGTTACAATGTTTCAAATTCAACTAACTGCTAAAACTTTATATTATCTCGTAAACCTATGCACCTAGCATGTTCATTGTGCTTCGACTGCGTCAGTGTCTTTGTGAACGGATCGGTCGGATTCTCCTCTGATCGTACACGCTTCACAATCACATGTCCTTCTTCGACTTTTCTCCTCACAAATGGTACTTGCGTTCAATGTGCTTTGACTTCCCATGATCTTTGGGTTCTTTAGTCAATGCAACCGCACTCTCGTTGTCGCAGAATATTTCAATGGGGTATTGTACTGTTGGGACAACTGCAAGATCTCCAATGAAGTTCTTCATCCAGATGGCTTCCTTTTAGGCAATATATTCTGGCTCGCATGTAGAGACTGCCACTGTATCCTGCTTCGAACTATTCCACGTCACAGCTCGACCGACTGTCATCACTATCTGTTTGGAAACCCGCGTCACGGTAACCAGTCACTTTGAGTTCATCTTCTTCCCCATAGACCAAGAACCTGTCATTAGTATTTCTTAAATACTTCAGAATATTTTTTGACCGCTATCTAATGACCTTCACAAAGATTCTACTGATATCATGCCCCATACACGTCATGACATACATTATCGATCCAATGGCCGAAGTATATGGAATACGACTCATTCTGTCTTGTTCCTCCTCTATCTTCGGACTCAGATCCTTGTTAATCTTTATGCCGTGATTTAAGGGAAGATTTCCTTTCTTAGATTTCTCCATATTGAACCTTTTCTATATTTTATCTAAGTACGTATCCTGGCTTAGTCCTAATAAACATTTATATTTATCTCTGTAAATCTTAATACCCAGAATGTAAGTTGCATCTCCCATATTTTTCATAGAGAAACACTTTCCCAACCAATCTTTTACACTATGTAATGTTGGGATATTGTTTAATATGAGCAGTATATCATTGACATACTATACCAGGAAGACTACAGTACTCCCACTGACCTTGAAATATATACACGACTCGTCTTCACTTCTAGAAAATCCAAACTCTGTGATTTTCTCATGGAAGCAAAGATTCCAGCTCCGAGAAGCTTGCTTGAGTCCATAAATGGCCTTCTAAAGCTTACATACTCTCTTAGAATACTTTGCGTCTACAAAAACCTCGGGTTGTATCATAAACACATCCTCTGTTAGTTTTCCGTTAAGGAAAGCGATTTTGACGTTCATCTGCCATATTTCATAATCATGAAACGCAGCTATGGAAAGCATTATCCTTTTAGACATTATCTTAGCGAATCGTGAGAAAGACTTTTTATAATCAATCCTGTAGGTTTGAGTATAGCCCTTTGCCAATAGCCTAGCAGCCTCAGTGTCTGTCATCGCTTCCCGGTAGTTAGCTGGCTCATCCAAATCAACTAGTGTACTATCACTAATCATCCTCCTGTTCAATATGGAAACCATAGTAGAACTAAGGAGGATTGCTAACTCTACTGGTGTTTCCGCCTCTGGTTGAGTGTTAGTGTTTGTAATTGGTTCTTCATCGACTGACTCTTGAATCTCATCAAGATCGATCGTACTCCCACTGTCCTCTTAAGACATCATTTTCCTCTCATGGAATACTCCTCTTCGAGCTACAAACACTACATTTTCATGTGGTCTGTAAAACAGATATCCCAACGACTCTTGTGGGTAACTGACAAACAGACCGTTTTCTAATCTTTGCCCGAGTTTGTCTGGAGTTTTTCGTCTGACGAAAACCTCACAAGCCTATATCTTGATATGCTTAAGGGAAGGACGCTTTCCCTTCCATATCTCATAAGGTGTCTTCGAAACCTTCTTAGTGGGTACTAGATTTAAGATATGCGTTGCATTCTCCACAGCGTAACCCCAAAAACTCATTGGAAGTGTTGCTCGACTCATCATAGATCTGACCATGTCTAACAAGGTCCTATTTCTCCTCTTCGCTACTCCGTTGAGTTGTAGTTTTCTGGGAGGAGTTAACTAGAAAACTATTCCACAACTTCTAAGATGGTCGAGAAACTCGATATATACTAAGGTACTCTCCTCCCCTGTCGGATAGGAGAACCTTTTCTTTCTGCCCAGCTCATTCTCTACTTCACTCTGAAATCTTTTGAACATATCAAAGGTGTCAACCATATGTTTAATCAGATAAACATATCCAAATCTACTACAGTCATCAGTAAATGTGACATAGTACCAATTTCCGTCTTTTGTGGTGCATCGGAATGGTCCACACACATCTGTGTGGATCAAATCCAAGAGTCTTTCACCTCTTTTACATGTTTCAGTGAATTGGTGACTTAGTCATCTTGCCCAGTAAACAAGATTCACATACATCATCCGATTTGAGGTCGAATGATTCCAATACTCCATCCTTTTGGAGTTGGGCGATGCGTTTCTTGTTTATGTGTCCAAGACGACAATGCCACAATTTGGACTTATCAATTTCAATGGCAGAATCAACATTCAATATAATATTGCTATTACATTCAACAGTTTCATATATGTCATTGAACGCAAAAGCTTTGAAAATAAAACAATCATTGTGATGAATTAAAATATCACCATTATTACTATCAAAAGAAAAGGAATAACCATTCTTGTACAATGCATATAAGGAAATAATTTTTCTATTCATCTCAGATGAATAACAACAATTATCTAACATGATCCTAACTCCTGACTTCAGCATAAGCTCGAACTTGCCAATTTTCTTCACAGGTGTGATCATCTTATTTCCCATGACAAGGTTCAGCTCTCCATGTCTCAAATTGCTAATTTCCTATAGCACCTCCAATACAGAGCAAGTGTGGGTACCACATCCTGTATCAAGGACCCCACAAATTAGAAATAGAGGTATTGTGGAGTTCGATCATAAACATACCTGAAGTGCTACCCTTCTCGACCTTCCCCGTCCTTAAGGTCCTTTAGATACATTGGGCAGCTGCACTTCCAATGCCCCTTCCCATTGTAGTAATAACATAATGCCTCCTTCAGGTTACTCACAGACTCTGTCTCTCTTTGGGACCCTTTATTGGACTTTCCTTTAGGGGTCTTCCAGGAGGACTTCCTTTTCTTTGAAGCCTGACTGATGGATAGCACAGAGGCTACAGGAGCTTCATCCTTCTTGATGCCCTGCTCAGCTGTTTGGAGTAGATTGTGGAGCTCCATGATCGAGGTTTCTTTTTGACTTAGATTCATTTGGTAAGAGACCACGAACTGGTTGTATACCGCAGGAAAACCAGAGAGGATGATGTTAGTAGAAAACTCGGATTCGAACACCATTTTGAGAGACTCTAGCCTATCGAAGTACCCTTTTATCTCGAGGACGAAGGCACAGATAGAAGCCCCAGGATTTGGCTTGCAGGCCATGAGAAATTTCACCACATCAAGGCGCTCCTTGCTCGCCTTGGCCTGAAACATTTCTTTAAGCTGCTGATTCATCTCATAAGCCCACGTAATCTCCGAGGTCTTTTGGAGTTCATGGCTCATTGCAGACGGCATGATGCAAGACACCTTGTTAGCATCATCGTAGTGTTTTTGGTGTGCGTCAATCTCTTCCTGGGTCGAATTCTAATCGATTGTAGAAATCTGTTCATCGAGAACATACTCTTTGTTCTTGTATCTCAGGGTGAACCTGAGATTTCTCATCCAGTCCATGTAATTCGGACTAGTCAGTCTTTCGCGTCCCAGAACAGAGAGGAGTGAGAAGTTTGATGAAGAATTGGGAGTATTAGTGATAACACCATTAGGGGCAGAGATCTGTGAGATAAATTTTTAGTTAGTATGAATATTCCTTAATTAATTACCCAATTTAATTGAAGGCTAGGATCCGTATTTTGTGTTTGTTTTGTGAAGAGGGTCGTCGTAATCACGCCACGAATTATTTTAGGTAGACAATACTCTTGTCAATTTCAATATCTATGAAACTCTTAGATCTTTTGAGATTCATTGATTTTCATTAACGACATGTTAATCTCAGTTATGCTCATTACTATTCATGACTGTGATGTCGAGGATCATGAACTAGATGTTGAATCTAACCATGCAAAGCCTGCGTGATACCCAACACGAGTACGCTCGAGAATCACGAGTTTCACATCATTTCTAATATGTCCTCACATAAATGTGTCGGTTAACCACACCCGCTCAATTAACAGTTCATATAAGGAATGTGCAGTTTTCATGGGTTAGCATACCAATTCACTTTGGATATATCTAAAACAGGATTTTGTTTTAGTACTTTAGATCAATACTTTTAATCTGAGCATTATCCTATCAAAAGTTCTCGGTAGCTCCATTGAACGCACAAAGAAGCGAATGAGACAGGTCAGCGCGAACCTTGTTAAAAACATACTTGAAGCATAGCGACCCGCCTTATATCTCGCTTATAGTTTGTTCACTATGGGTGAGCCGATTTATCAATTGACTGACAATGTATTTAGATTTAAATGTTACATATATATAGTTTATTTTATATATATATATATATATATATATATATATATATATATATATATATATATATATATATATATAATTGACTTTAAATTCTTAGGGGTCTATTTTAACCATTTTAAAATTTAGGGGTCTATTTTAAACATTTTAAACTTGGGGTATATTTTAAACAATTTTAAAATAATTAGTGTTTAAATTCTATATAAAATATCCACAAAATTTAAACCTAGGATAATACATGTTTATCCTAACCTTAAATTAATTTTTATCTAAACCCTTTAGGATAAACACTTAATTTAATTTAAAGCAATTTCTAGATAATTAGGAACTAGGATAATAACCTAATGCAAATAAAATTCTCAAACTTATCTCTAAGGTATCTTTATCAATAAACCCGAAAATCAAATCCTTTAAAATTAAACTATATTCCTAAAATTCTTAAATAAATTCGGAGTTCAATTTTAAATAATATCCGAAATTTTAAACATTTAAAATTTAATTTTCCAAATTAAAACAATTTAATTTTTGAAATTAAAACCTATTTTAAGTTATAACTAATTTCGGAATTAAATAAAAATACAATTTTAAAAAAAAAATCGGAAATTCTAGGCCTCTCAATTGAGTGCAAAACTTATTAGGTTAAGTTGTCTCTGATACCACTAACGAGTTTTCTATACTCTTTCTAGATTAATTTAAAACTTTGTGGAAAAACAAATGATCTAACAACAGCAAGAATATTAACCCTAACGGATCTAAACAAAATAAGTAAAACAACTCAATAAAATAAAAGAGAGAATAAAAAAAACTAACCTTTATAGGAAAACCGATTTCTTCCTCAAAGAACGTGTCTACAAATCTGACGGCTAGTGCCCAAAGTGGGAACACCTCTAATGGTTCACACGCAATGAACCAAAGAGAGTATTTATAACTATGTTCCAAGTTTCCTTTATCTTGAATCCTAAAAGTTGGATCCCTTTCAGAAAGTTTTGAATTATGAATGAACGATTTAGAAGCTAGCATGCAACCCTATTTATAGTTGAGAGGAAACCTTAAACTAAGGTTGCATGGGAGATGTGGGAATCCCCTACAGGAGCCGGTCCATATACCCTAAGCCCATTAGAGTTTCTGCAATTTTCTGTTAATTGCACTTTGGCCCGTGCACTTTCTTAATTAATTCTATTAGTTTGTCATTAATCTATTAACTATTAATAAATTAACAAACTAACCCATTAATTAATTATAATCAATTATTAAGTAATTTATTAAACATAATAAATTAATTAATTAATTATATAATATTAATTCTAGTTAATATTATATCACATAGTTATTTAATTCCTTTTATGGTTCAACAAGGGCAACCCAAAAACAACCCTACTAATTAATGATAACTTAAAAAATTAATTATGACTTGGACACTAATTCAATAGTTTTGACTGCCTTTGTTAACTTGGTGCAAACACAATTCTCTAGCAGACTTAAGGTCTTCCAATCTGATGGCAGAACTGAATTTGTGAACGAACGGGTTCGTAATTTATTTTTGGCAAATGGTACTCATCATCGTTTATCTTGTCCTTACTCTCCTCAGCAGAATGGTCGCGCCGAGAGGAAACATCGCCACGTTACTGAAACCGATTTTGCAATGATGTTCAACGCTCATGTTCCAACATCTATGTGGACATATGCATTTGCTTCTGCTACTTATATTATTAATCGGTTGCCCATGAAGCTTTTGAATTATAAATCTCCATATTAACTGTTGTTTCTTCTTCGCCACATTATGGAAATTTTCGGGTGTTTGGTAGCTGCGTTTATCCTTATCTTTGAAATTATTCCCCACACAAGCTTACTCCTCGAAGTGCCATGTGTGTTTTTATCAGTTATTCTACTCAATATAAAGGTTACCGTTGCTTGAATTTATCTACCGGGCGTATATATACCACCTGCCAGGCTCAGTTTGATGAAACATATTTCCCGTTTGCTGGTACTTCCTCTACCACGCATTCTGCTCAGCTATTATTCTCCACTTACTATGATGGTATTCCTATGTCAAATAATCTGCCCACTATGTCATCTATATTGTGTGATCAATCGGTGCTCTCTAAGCCACCACACCACCAACTACTCCGTTTGATCTTTGTCCTGATCCTATCATGACCACTATGTCTTCTGCTGGGCCGCCAACACCACCTTTGGCTCCAGCTTCCTCATCTTTGTCGTCTACCCATCCAATGGTGACTTGATCCAAAGCTCGTATCTCTAAACCACGCCATATTGTTGATCTGTCTTATCTCACATCATCAACTCTCCACCATGCTTTACTTGCTGTCAAAGAACCAAAGGGATTTAGATCAGCTGCCAAAGATCCCAAATGGTTCGCTGCTATGTGTGATGAAATGCTGCCTTAAACGCCACTTGGGATCTTATTTCCCGACCAAAACACTCGAATATCGTTTGTTCAAAATGGGTTTTCCGTACTAAATTTCATGTTGATGGTACAGTCAATTGGTTTAAAGCTCGTCTCGTTGCTCAAAGATTTACTCAAGTACCGGAATTAGATTATTTTGCCACGTTTAATCCGGTAGTTAAAGCTTCAACCGTTCGTATTGTTCTCTCACTCGATGTGCTTCATAAATGGCCACGTCATCTGTTAGACGTATAAATGCCTTTCTAAATGGAACTCTGTCAGATACGGTTTTCATGGAACAGCCGCCTGGGTTTCTTGACCCTCAGTTTCCCAATCATGTTTGTCGTCTTAAGAAAGCCCTTTGCGGACTTAAACAGGCTCCACGGGCCTGGTTTCATAGACTTAGCACATTTTTTATTAGTCTTGGGTTCTCTTGTAGTCGAGCCAACACTTCGCTTTTCATTTTCAAACGTGGTTCCTGCTATCTATATGTATTGGTTTATGTCGATGATATTATTTTAACCGGAAATCATATGTCGACCATTCGTCACTTTATTATGCGACTCAATAAAGAATTTTCTATCACTGATCTTGGTCATCTGAATTACTTCTTGGGTCTAGAGGTTTCTTATACTGACTCAGGATTATTTCTTAGTCAATCTAAGTATGCTCATGACATTCTTACTCGAGCTCACTTACTCGATGCCAAACCTGTTGGCACACCTCTCTCTACTGCAGCTCATTTCACGACTCAAGGTGCTCCATTTTTGGATCCCACTTTGTTAGATCCTTGGTGGGAGCACTTCAATACCTTACGATCACACGACCTGATCGATCTTTCCTATGCAGTAAACCAGGTCAGCCAATTTTTGCATGCTCCCACGGATGACCATTTCCAAGCCGTAAAACGCATTCTCCATTATGTCAAAAGCACGTTGTCTTACGGTCTTTCTTTTCATCATTCGTCCTCGCTAACCATTCTTGGTTACTCACATGCTGCTTGGGCTCGTTGTATTGAGACTCGTCGCTCCACTTACGATTACTCTATAATTTTAGGTGGCAATCTTGTTTCTTGGAGCGCAAAGAAACAACCTACAGTTTCTCGTTCTAGTTGTGAATCCGAATATCAGGCCTTCGCAAATACTGCTGCAAAAATTGTTCCTCATATTCTTCATGAACTTCATGTCTTGCCTCTTTCTCGTCCCACCATTCTATGCGATAACAAAAGTGCTTTATTCTTGAGTCAGAATTCGGTGTCTCACAAACGAGCAAAACACATAGATATCGACTACCACTTTGTTCGTGAGCTAGTGTTATCTGGGAAACTTCATACCAAATATGTTTCTACTCATCTTCAATTGGGTGACATTTTCACGAAAAGTCTTCCTCGTCCTCTCTTTGAGGACTTTCGTACCAAGCTTTGTGTTGGTCTTCCCCCACTTCGCTTGCGGGGTGGGTGGGGTAATAGAACTGATTCTAAAAGATATTGATGTTTAGGAAATTATTTTGTGGACTCTTTAAATTAGGAAGTGTGTTATGTATTTATTTTTACCTTTGTATTATGAAAAGGCAATCAATGTACCTTACCGATCAAGGTGAATTTAACAATACCCCTATAATGAGAGTGCCCGAATTTACAAGGAGAAGACCAAGAAGAGGCACGATGCGCAGATTCGGCCTAAGGACCGAAGGTCGGCGATCAGATTCTACTTTATAATTCACGCCTAAGGCTGTTCCGAGGTAAGCTAATCTCTCGTTGGACCGGCCCATTTACTGTTTCCGAGGTATTCCCAAATGGGACAGGTGAATTAGTTGGAGTTGATGACAACATTAAGGTACGGGCTTGGTTGAAGCAATATCATAATTCTGATGAGTTAAATGTCTGTGAGGTTGATCTACGGTTGGCCAACTTTTCTGCTTAATTCTATTGGGCGAGTCTTACTTGAGACTCAATTATAACTCAAGTCACTCTTGTGTATTTGTGTGATTTCCTAGTGTTATCATTTGCATGTTTCAGTGTGATTTTATGTGTGATTTCTTTTGCTAATTTATCTAGTTTGAATCTTGGAATGCTTTCTATTGTTCGTTGCTTGTTTTGGTTTCTTTTTCATTGTGTGTTACATGATTGAGTCCATAAGTTTCGAGTCAAGTGCGGGATAGGTTATTGTCTTTACTGTTATTGTCTTTACTGTTAAGTTTGACTTTTATAAGTCAACACCTTTGAGTTAGTTTCCATTTTCTTACTTTTTATAATCATAGCTCGTGTGTGTAGTTTAGCATCTCATTTTTAGCTCTAATTCTGAGTTTTGACTTTTTATAAGTCAATAACTTGGAATCAGTTTATACTTTAATGCTTTTGATATATAATTGTCGTTTCTGTGTGTCATTTTTAGCATCTCAATTTTTTTTCCTGTAATTTAGTATGTCATGCTTTGTCGGAGCTTGAGCCTCTGTT
Source organism: Centrapalus pauciflorus (assembly GCA_020465985.1). NCBI lineage: Eukaryota > Viridiplantae > Streptophyta > Magnoliopsida > Asterales > Asteraceae > Centrapalus > Centrapalus pauciflorus. Next base: position 128,097 of record JAANYP010008206.1, read on the forward strand.
ATTGCTTTTATTGCATGATTTTAGTTTCTCTAGTTTGACTCTTAAAGTCAGTTAAGTCATCATCTAGTTCTTTTATTTAGTTAGTTTTCTTTGCTTTGATTCGAATGAAATCATTTGTTTTTTAGTGAAATAAGTTTGGGGTGAGGTAAGCTGATTGTGAGATCCATAGTTGTGTTCGTGGGTTTGTCTAATGTTACCTAACAAGTATAGTGGGATCCGTGCGTTGCAACGGAAAGTGAAAATTATATGTTTTTAATAAATAATCTAGTGATATTTATATATATTATATAAATTTTGACATATTTAATATTATGGTTGAAGGGTTTAAAAGTTTTTAAAAAATATTTATAGTAACGGAATAATAAAACGTTTAAACAATCCTGGACCGTGTCGTACCAGATGTAAATAATAATAAATATAAAAGTTGATAATATTAATAATAACAAAAATGAATAGTTTTACTATAACCAATAAAATAATAAATATTGATATTTTTGATAATTGAATACAGTAATAAAGTTCTTAATAAAAAAACTACACATGTTTTGATTTGATAATTTTGACAGTTTTGCTAAAATTTAAAAAATGTAATTTAACTAAACTATAACCATGATATTTAAAATCTGGAATTAATAAAGAATCATAGTAATGTTAAATTTACAATAAAGTAAAAAACATAATCAAATACTAAATAAAATGATTACTTTAAAATTAAAACAATGAAAGATAATATGAAATTATCAAAAAGAGAGTAAAATGAAACAACAAACTAAGAAAATAAAACACTTTCAAAAGTATAGTAAAATAAAAGTTAATATTAAAACAAAATTTTAAGGTATATGAAAAAATAAGTTAAAAGTAACTTCAATTACGAATTTACAAAATACATCAAATTAAAAACTACATTAAATTAATATATATTATTTGAAATAGAAATTAATTGTAAAGTGCGTTCCTGAAATAAACTAAATTAGAATTTATAATTACTAAATATTGAATAATGATTCGATAAAAAATAAAATCCTCTAACTTATTATTATTTTTTATTGTTTTCAAAAATTTATCTATTATAATCTGATTTATTTGATTTTATGCAACCCAATTTACCAATTATAATTATAGATGGATTATAAAGTACATTTTAAAACCCGAATTAAATAAAAACTTAAGGATTTTATTGGTAAAAAATAAAATGCTTGTATAAAACGTGAGAAAATGTTTTTTTAACCATATTAAATCCTACCTTTTTTTTATTTTTTAAATTTCAATATCTTTTATTATTATTTATTTAATTCATACGTCTGTTTATATATTCAACCTATAACTATTGTAGTTTTTTTAATAATTGACATGGATAACAAAATTCTTTTAATAAAAAATCAATAAATCAAAAGGTGAATAATTAATTATACGGACAACCGAAAAAGTGGAAACTGTGGGTACCCCTGACTTTCCAATTTATGGTTTTTACATTTTCATGGTTTTCAACTTTTCAATCTCTCTCTTGACGATGGACATTTTACAATATTATTGCACAGAGTACCGAAGAGAACCGAAGTCCAAAATCCCTTTGCAGCATCTCCCTGACTTTGTTTTCGTCGGCCACCACCGAACGCCATCGCCGCTTTCTTCGTTGCATATTCATCGACTTCATATTTAAATCTCTCTCTCCTTCATATCTAGTCTGGAAATTTATCGATGCGGGTTCTGCAAAGAAATCTCTGATGTTGGGTTTTGCTTTTGTAAATCGATTGAAGGAACGACGTTTGTCGGTTGGTATATCTAGAAGTAATCTCTGTTTTCTTTTCGATATTAATCATCCAAAAACTGAATATCTATGATGGATGATTATTGAGATTATCAACTGTGTCTGAGTTGGTAAGAGGTGGTTGAAGAGGCTGCACGTCAAGGAAGAAAGGAACGCAGCATAGGGTATAAAAACCCTCTGAACAGTATTTGCTACAGTTGTTACCGGCTAAAACAGTGTCGCAGAGATGTTTGAATAATGTATAATAGGTTAATTAAAAGGTGTACGATAGTAAACTCTTTAAACCCAATAGAAGCAAAGGCGCACGATAGTAAACCTCAGCTTTGAACAGTAAATTTTTTTGTGAATAATGTACACGACCGCATCGGTTTAATCTACACCACCGCATGAAATTATATCCACGAGGCCTTGTACACATGACCCACATCACTGTGTAGATAAAAGGTACACCACCGCGTAAATATTCCCCTACACCATCTGTACAAATAATCCACTAGGTCACGTAAGGGTTTTTAATAAATCCTCTAGGCGCCAAATTGAAATCGAGCGAATGCTTTCCCCTGGTTCGTCTTCACAGACCCAGGCGCCATATTATTCCACGCTGCACACACACTCTGTTCTTCTCTTGGCTTCCATTTTCAACCGATTTTGGCTAGGTTCTTCACGATTTTGCTTCAATTTCTCTACTCCAGGTATGTTTCTTCCCTTATCTCTCCCCATTTTCGATTTCTGCAAGTTGTATGGTTCTTATTTGGGGGGCTGTCGTGAAACACACATTCATGAACTCAGATTACAGCGTGAATCCTCTTCTTAGGTTAACTTATTCGATTGATATCTTGCTTGTTTCTTTATTATCATTTGTGTTTTAATGAGGTTCAGGGAGTGTTCTTGATACCTTCTCTGGTTACACGAACACACAGTCATGCTTTTCAAATGTTGCTCAGACCAGGCATTTTTACTCTATTTGACTGTTAATTGGGTTTCTTGCTTATTTAGTTGAATTGTGTGTTTCTGGTGTTGTCCCCTGCCTCTGTTTGAGCACCTGTTCATTTAGTACTTTGCTGTGCATTTGGTGATCCACCTGTTCATGTGGTTATCTTCAAATTGTGTGTTTCTGGTGATACACCTGTTCATTTGGTTTGTGTTACGTGCACTAGTTGATTTGGCAGCCGCGGTTCGGCAAATATTGTTTGGTATCATCTCATTATACATGTTGATTTGGGTTCAAAACGATCTTGATACGTTCAAGGTATGCATGATTTGGGTTCTGGTTACGTGTTATTATCCTAGAGGTGTTCTGGTCCTGCTTCTACGTACTTTGGTCATCAGATTTGTTGATAAATTGGCTCGCTATTGGCTGCTAGAATAATTCAGGTCTCAATCATGCACATACACATGCTTCTTTTCTTGATTGTGCTCCTGTACACACTTGGGTGACCCACGGATAGACTGTTATGTCTTTTCTATTTTCTGATTTATGTTCATTGCTTAATGTGATTGAAGCTCGACTTTATAGAATCTGATCAGACGTGCTTTGTTCTTGGTCTGCTGGTTGATCAATTTGGTCCAGCTACTGGGATAGTTGTAATAACAGTCAGCATTAAATTTCCTTGAGTCACAGGCCACAGCATGCACACCACTCTGGTGATCAATTCGCTTTCGATTTGGACTGCATTGTTTAATTTCGCACCCTGAGACCATCATACTGATCTCCTTGAAGTATTTAGCAATTGTGTCTGGTTCAGTCTTGCTTTGGGAGTACTGGATAGTGTCTGTCCCAACTCCATGAATCTTTGTTCCATGTATGATCAGTATTGTTTGCTTCTGCTTATGTTGTGTCTTGATGATCAAATTGGAACGCTGGGGCTTTATTTCCATCATTTTTGGTTCTGTTTGGCAGCCTAAAGGCTCGTCTTGCAGACTTTTAAACCCCTGGTGCAAATTTGTTTAATTGGTTTGGAGGCATGTTCAATGAGTTTGGCTTTCCAAGTGTGGTATAATGTATAATGTGGGGGTGGGGTGCATTGTATGCCTTGAGTTGGAATATATCAAATATTTTGCTTGGTTGATTGAATTGCATAATTGCATTTATATGCATCAATCCAAGTGTCGGATCGTGTGTGGTTCATTAACAGCTTTTCGGATGTTTCTAGACTTGCTTTGTCTTGGTCTGCTATTGCTCAATCTAGTACAACTACTGGTTGAATTTGCATTGTGAATTGACCTGTTGTCATGTACCTTTATGAGCATGAATTGTTGATTCGTCCTGATGTCTCGATTTAAGTAATCCTAGGGGTTTGCGAGCTTACTGGTTTCACGATTTTCTGATTTAATCACACGCTGACATGCTCACACTTGAGATTAATTGTGCCATAATCAGTTTTGTTTGCATGTTTCTGGTTAACTTTTGAATCTGGCTGAATAATTCGGCACATTAAGTGCAGCCGTAAGGACCATCTTTGCATTCGTCTGGGGTACTTGACTGGATTAGCCTGTGACGTCTATCTTTGTTTAGGTTCTTATCACCGTTTAAGTGGTCTGGTTCGTGTTTCTTGATTGATGGCACATGCTAGGGATGCACATGCACGTGTTGCTCTTAATTACATGTTGTGGGTTATTTTTGCTGTTTGATTGGTATGCCCTATGTCTTTCATGATTGCTTTGAGTTCTTGCCATCATGTTAATTACCAATTGATCGAACAAGATCCCTTCTGATGAGATAGGTGGATAAAATTTGGCACAACCACTAGTTCAGGTTCCATCAGCTTCACGCTAGTTTTGTTCATGCCACTTATTCTCTGCTTGTCAGTTACGCATCTAAGGGGCTCCACTTGCAAAGTTTCATAACTCTTGTGCCTTTTAGGAGTGCATCAGATTCTCTTTGCCAGTGCAATCTAGGTACCACAGATTGCACCACCTGGTGCACCTGCACATTTATTTCACTCCTAGTGCACTTCTTTTTTATCTATATGATCATGCGGGTTGCTTGATTTAGTTGCACGAACTCACTCTCCTGAGTTATATTTTTTTAATTTGTGTCACGTGCACATGTCGAGTCACTACTCTAAGATTTTTTTTATTCAGCCTAGAATTGTTGCTGCGAGCTTACTTTTGAATTTGGATGGTACCTATCTGGTTGCTATAAGGCTTATATTAATTAAGTCTGGTGCAGAGCATGAATAGTGTTCGAACTTGCTTGTCTGAATGATTTGGTTGATATCTATTTGAGTTTGGATGATCACTTTGATACTTATGTTTAGATCTCCATGGCATTTTCGGGTAACTTCTTTTATTTATTTTATTTCTTATATTTAGTTTATTTCTTAGTTAAATCTCAATTTTTAGTCTTATTTATTTTATTTATTTATTTATTTTATTTATATATTTTTATATATTAGAAAAAAAAAGCCAAAATCAAGTTAATTTGTGTGTTCTATTTTTGTTTTAAATATTTTTAATTCCCTTCTGGTCCTTGCTTTAGTTTCTTTTTTTCTATTGCACTCTTTATGATATGTTGGTGCTAATTCATTGTCTTTCACACATTCACTAACTTTGGCTGACGCAGATCATGCCACCTAAGCGGCAGAAGAGGATTGCTCCCGCACCTGTAGCACCACCACCTCCTCACCCAGCCCCGGATCACGATCTCGATCTCGAGTCTGATGCTGCAACCCCTACCAGACATCCATGACTTATTTTTGACACGTCGGACCAAGAAGACGAGTTTCAGCGCATCAGGCGCAAGCGATATTCCACATCCAGTTCTATCAATTGGGCACACATGGCTTCACTCGGGATAGCCAATCGACTACGCTTCATCATGCAGCATGGCGCAAGCGATATTCCACATCCAGTTCTATCAATTGGGCACACATGGCTTCACTCGGGATAGCCAATCGACTACGCTTCATCATGCAGCATGGCGGTTGATTGCAATCCAGGTTCCGGTACATATGGAGTTATGCCTTGAGTTTTTGAGTACCGTGGCTCTCGATGAGATCTGTTTTGAGTATGGTCGTCCACGGATGATATCTTTTCACTTGGGTGGAGTGGAGCATCACTTTTCTTTACGGCAGTTCGCGGTCATGACTGGCTTATACACAGAGGCCGAAGATGAGCGCCCAGCCGCCTTTGATTGTGGTGTCAGCGCCCCTCCTGCCGACTTTGATCACCATAAGCTATGGGTCATGATCGCAGACGGAGAGTTCACCAACTCTTCTACGTCCTCCGCATTTAGAGACCTTGTGCTTCGATTGTTTTAGTGTATTTTAGCAGAGACACTCTTTGGCCGAGGAGTTGGTGCTAGTATCGTTTTGCAAAATAACTTGGCCGGGATGCATCAATTTCTGAGGGAGGAGCATCCGGTTCACGTCACCTATCTACTAGCACATTTTCTCAGGCATGCCTCCGGGGTTCGTCTATCCAGCGCATTGCGCGTCAGTTAGGTGTTCTGACTCCCGATCGAGAGGCTCGACTTACATGTGTGTGTATTCACCGAGGGGGTTACAGTGTTACACTGATCACACTTCAGACGCTCGGAACATGAGTTTTCTTGATGATCGAGATCACATCCTTCCACCACGTCCTGATGTTGACACAAATTTTGAGTCCGATCCAGAGCCCTCACCTCACCACCATCACTCATCCTCCTCCGCTATGCTACCACCGGGGTTCACCTTCTCTGGTCCTGTTGCCTCATATGCTTACGCTTTTGAGCAGCTCCTTCTTCATCAAGCTATACATACCATCATGACTACCATGGGCATTCGACCACTGCCACCGCCTACATATAGCCTTCCACCTGATCCGGTCGTTGCTCCACATTTGTCTTATAATTTAACTTTTAAAATTGACAGACTAAGTAAAATTGACGTATTAAGTTGTAATATACTATGTTATTTTGTACTGCAATGGGTTGATTTAGAAAAATTGAAAAAATAGGATAATTTTGCCAGTTTTTTGCGATGGATTTGCGACTGAAAAGACCATTAAATGAGAGTGAATTTGCGATGGATTTGTGACCGAAGCTATCGCAAATCCGTTGCAAACACTCCGTCGCAAATCCGTCGCAACACATTTGACGTAAATTCGTTGCAAAACATTCGACGCAAATCCGTCGCAAAGATAAACCGACGCGAATCTGACGCAAAGATAGACTGATGCAAATTCGTCGCAATTATAGTCCGACACAAACAACAAATATCAGTCGCAAGGTCGTCGCAAAGCTATTTACGACCAGCCTTTTTGGGTCCGCCATATTCCTTCGCATAACCGTCACAAATAAGCGTTTGCGACGGATTTGTGACCAATTTGGCCGTTGCAAATTGTCGTGATTGTACTAGTGTCAACGAGTGTTTGTAAAAATGTTCATATAATTCATAGGGTTCATAAAAGTGTCCACAACAAGATTCATAACATTTAAAAAGTTAATAGCAGTTTTTGAAACAAGATTCATAGGATTCAACAAGATTCATAAAATCCGACAAATTCATAAAATCTAACAAGATTCATAGGTTAGTAGAAGGGTTTAGTAGTATCTTTAACAAGATTCATAAGTTTCAAAACCATTTTATGGTTGTTCACAAATAAAGTGTTCACAAAATATCATGTGTCTATATGTGTGTGTGTATGAATATGTTTTGGATGTTTTGGGAGAGTACCACTGATTATGCAGTGCACCAGAACGTACCAACTTAAAAAAAAAACTTTCTAATTTTTTTTATAAATATGTTTTAATAAACATCGTAAAGATGATATGATACGTTCACGTCCTAACTCCTTAAAAATGTGTGTTGATCATCTTTTAGAAGGTAAGTTAGCCTCGAATCCTTCCCAATAGTTCCCAGAAGTATTAAGACCCTAGATCCAACTGTCCAGCCCTTCACCTCTTGACCCGGCCACACCATTTAGTTCATGAAGCAGCGATTCCTTCCCCTGCCTTGGAGGCCAGCCTTTACCAATACGGATTCCAATGATCCCGACCCCAAGGATTATTTGATAGAACCATTTAAAGCCCGGCGGCTTTTTATTGGAGACTCCAAGTGAATTATGCAGAAACCTAACCCAATATCCTTTAAAACATAATTGAGGTGCAGGCACCTGATCCAAAAGAAATTAGTAGCTAGATATGTTTCTTAATTCTTATGTGTAGTACATGGTAATCATATACAACTGATGTCCTTTTATGCACTTGACCAAAGACCATGCTTCATCTTTGAAATTGTGCCTATGAATCAGGTTAGAACCTGACAAAGATAGAGATTATTTGTCTACTGGACCTGAAGGCTTAATTAATTCTTGCTCACAACTAGAACTTTCTGTCTGTTTCTCTTTGTTTTTTCCTTCTTATTTTGAATAGCATCTGATGAAAGACTAAATGATTTTTAATGACCTTCATTGAAAGAAGCCGATATTTGCATCTACAAAGATGGAAACCCTGTGAACAACTCTAGCCAATTTAACACCTCATACACAAACCAGAAGAACTGAATTAATCAACTGAAATAATTAAGACCTCAACTCCAGCCACCAATGATCAAAAGAAAAACTTTAAACTTGAACTAGAGAGAATTTATTAAGAGGGATCATCTAGTTGTATGTAGCGCAGATTGATCATAATTGTATATACCAATGTACATCAGTATATGATCAATTGATCAAACTTAGAAATTTCACCCTGCTCAGCATTCCGACATGCTAGCCTCATCAACTTACTGTCATTAAATATAGAAAACAACTAGCCAAACCGACATACCTAAATGAACCAAGCAATAGAGGCTGCTAGAGGTAAAACATAAACATCGAAGTAAATTTAGATGAAAGGAAAATAATATTACAAAACAGTATAATTTCTCCACCAATCTAAAAGTATATGAAAAAAATGCACGATGAAGTTTAATGTGGAAGAACAAATAAGATGGTATACAAGCTAGATCACCATGGGCTGGCTTGAGAAACTTGTAGCTAGATATAATAAGTTTTGAATATGTGGTACTTATCATCAAAACACTGTATTTATTACCCGATGGAGCAGAGAGAAAACACGTACTATATATATGTTAAATTTTCATAAGGGGGTGAACCTTGATTGATTTTCATTCATCTTGCAATAGCCATGTATACTTCTCGTGCCTTTCTTTTAGAAAGATCAACAGAAAACGAAGAGACCAACATCAGTAGAATTGGTAGCCATTGATATTTGCAGTTGTTCAACTTGGTAAGGCCATACTTGTGTTGAAAGTCATACATCCCTTTCTATAAGGTGCTAAACTTGATGCCACAGGGTACATAAAAAGTAGAACAACAAAATGGATCAATATACCCAAATAAATACATTTTTCATTCAATTAAGATAAGGCTGTTGATATGATCTTCAATAACAGCATACTCTTCATGCGAATATCCTACAAGATCAACGACCATTTCAGTTTCTGGATCCCACGTTGCCAGCTCATAGTTCCTCTTCCAGAATATCAGTTTCCCATTCTTAGTAAAGTTAATTGCAGCCACATACGATGTGTTTATTACTCCAGCAAATTCCTTACTCCATGAAGCCTTCACACCATACTCCTTCATAATCCAAAGGCTAACAGTCGTCATTAGCTCTTGTTCCTCATCTTCTGATTCATCCCCGGCACCACCAACATCATGATTTTCCTCAATCTCCAAGATAGCAAGTGAACCCTTGTACAACACCACAGATGAACACCCATACCCACAACCAACAGGTAATACGATTTCACGAAACTTCTCTGCACTAAAATCAAATGCAACGATCAAGTCAGGGCAACATAAACCATCTACACATGATAGCCAATGTGTAGCATTATTAACTGACACAGAGTGCCCTTCAAAGTACCCTTCAAAGTAATCATGTACAATCGGTTCAACCGTTTTTCAAGAATCACTTCTTAAGCTATAGACCTCAGCCTCAAACTTGACATCAACCTTGAAGTTCTCATCTTCATCTACAACAGAATCAAGCCATATGATCTCACCTTTACCGTATTTTTTTACTACCTTGTAGTCATCTGTAATCTGATCATAACCAAATCCAATATAACGATCCACTCTAATAAACGGATGGTCTAGGCGATCCTCAGCGGGAGAAGGAGGAAGGGTTTTCAGTTTTCTAAGTGAAGGGTTACAGAGATAAATTTCATGACCCTCATGATTATCTTCTTTACACATAGACAGGCATATAATTCCATTACAACTACCCCAATTTTCCACTAAATTAGATGACGATTCATTGGATAAACAATTTATGCCACATGACTCCTGCACAAGAAATGAATCTTGTGATAGCACAACACAGATATTTTCACCATGATTTGATAATTCGAGGGGCAGTAGCAATGTACGTCTCTCTTGTTCAGGAGAATCAATCAACGCATTGTGATATGGTTTTAAAATATTAGGGATTTTGATGATGGAGTACCATGATCTGCAAACTGAAGTACATCTAACTATAGGGTTTTGACTGGTAACCTTTCAACTTTCAAGTATGTTGATCTGTAATTCGATTGGGATAATAAGAAGACATAGGGATGCGATTACCTATTCAATGTTGCAGTCGAAGTATGGGTTTTTTTTAATGGAAAATGACGTCAAATGTTTTTTGTACGTCAAACTATCCTATTCTTACTCCTACCTCAAAACTTGCTATCTCCACCTAAATTTGAACTTGCACTCCTACTCCTACTCCTACTCCTACTTTTACCCCAAAACTTGCTATCTCCACCTAAATTTCAACTTGCCTCCGACGGAAGTCGAACCCGTGTGACCTCTGACTTACATAACACCTTGGTACCGCTAGGCCAAAGGCCTTTTCGTTAAAAAAAAATTAAAAAATGTTTGGTACTCAAACTTTTGAAAATGTTTCAATTAGGTAGTTGGGTGATCTGTAAACCAGCACTAACCACCATACTTACATGAACGGTTTTTTTAAGAAAAATGACATCAAATAGTCATGTACTTTTAAGTTTGTACACATTTATATTGTGTACTTTCTTTTGTGCACATTAAGTCGTTTTATGAATCTTCAGGTAACTCAACTACTTAACTGAAACACTTTTAAAAGTTGGGCAAATTGCTTGAAATAGCAAGATACTTACACATTTTTTCTTATTAGAACAGTTTACTTTTATTTTTATCATTCAATGAATCCTACTCACGATTTGTTGTCATTTCATGCAATGGACCACTTTAAGGTCAGGTTACGAGTAATCAAGTCTTATTTGGCATCCAAATGGCATTTAATCTGACAAGTTGGTACATGTGGCATCCTAGTGGCATATTACTGTATTTAAATTAACTTCTAATTATTTATCTTAATATTTTAAAGTGATTAGTAATAAATTTTAGGATAAATTTCCCTAAATTATAAATCCATGATTGACTCTTCATCGGAGTACCAAACTACCACCAACTCCGGCACCGGTGCACCACCATACCTCGTCGAGCTAAATTGAAACCCGATCCAAAATCAAATCTATGACATTCATCAAGAATCAAACATTATCTCTAACACAAAATGAGATATGTACACAATGAGCTACAATAAAACAAGATTCATCAAAACAAGAAGCAATTCTATAACAAATGTTCATGGAGTTACAAACGAGATTTGCAGAATGAACATCATGAAGAAACCTAAACAAAAACAAACCTGATGAAGAAAAAAGAGAGAAGCGTCTCCCGAAAGAGAGAGAGAGAGAGAGAGAGAGAGAGAGAGAGAGAGAGAGAGAGAGAGAGAGAGAGAGAGAGAGAGAGAGAGAGAGAGAGAACTGCCTTGTTGCATGGCCGTTCCTAACATTTTTGGGGCCCGGGGCAAGAAATTAAAATGGGCCCTCTAAACATATATATTCAAAATAAGTAAGTTCATAAAAAACTTACAATTATATAATCTTGATTTTATAGCGTATTTGTTAATCTCCAAATCTCCAATCTTCTAAACCTGTCATTGCAACAATAAGTTTCATAAAAAATTACCTCTTCGAACATTTTTAGAAGCAAAATCGTTAATTAGTACATCAAGATCGATAGTATCTAACATATCTTTATCTATACATAACATTGCCAAACCATTCAACCTTTCTTGTGACATTGTTGATCTTAAATAATTTTTTAACAAT
>JAANYP010008206.1:145000-177500 GCA_020465985.1 Centrapalus pauciflorus
AAGCTTAATCCAGAAAAGTGTTCTTTCGGAATGGGACGAGGACATTTCCTAGGTCACATCATTACCCCAGATGGAATTGAAGTAGATCCTGCCAAAATCAGGGATATCAGCTCTAGGAAGTCCCCTTCCACAATCAAAGAAGTTCAAAGCCTGAATGGGGAATTGGTAGCTTTGAGTCGTTTTTTCTCCAAAGCAGCAGAAAGATCCATTCCTTTTTTCAAAACCTTGAAAGGATGTCTAGAGAAAAGCCAATATCGGTGGACAGCTGAAGCGGAGGAGGCATTTGCGGAGGTCAAAAAATATGTGAAGGATCTGCCAACTCTCACGGCCCCTATACCTGGAGAAGACCTGGTGGTTTACCTAGCTGCTTCAAGTCATTTTATTAGTTCGGTACTGCTAGCGACTCGGAAGGGAAAGCAGGTACCAATTTATTTTATTAGTAAAACTTTGCAGGGGGCCGAGGAAAGATATCCTCCGTTAGAGAAACTAGCACTAGCTTTAGTGCATTCCGCTCGGAAGCTACGAAGGTACTTTCAGGCACACACTGTTAAGGTCATGACTGATTATCCCTTGAGGCAGGTACTCTCGAAACCCGAAAAATCAGGAAGATTAGCCAAGTGGGCAATTGAGTTAGGAGGATATAATCCACTTTGAACCAAGAGCGGCAGTAAAGGGGCAGATACTGGCCGATTTCTTAGCAGAGATGCCTGCAGAAGAAGAAGCTCCTGAAAACGACATTTCCGTGTCGGAAGAAGGAAGAAAGAGCACTCATAGCTGGACCCTCTATACCGATGGCTCTTCTAGTTCAGAAGGATCAGGGGCAGGGCTTTTGTTGATTAGTCCCGAAGGAAAGGAGTATACCTACGCTTTGAGGTTTGAATTTACAACCTCCAACAATGAATCAGAGTACGAGGCACTGTTGGCCGGACTCCGGATAGCTAAAGAGATGGACGTACAAAGCTTGGTGATTAAGGTGGACTCGCAGTTAGCGGCTAATCAGGTGGAGGGCATGTTTGAAGCCAGGGACGAATCCATAAAGAACTATTTAAAGATTGCACGAGATAGCCTAAGAGGATTCCCTCATTGGGAAATCCACCAGATACCCAGAGGTAAGAATAAGAAGGCTGACATCCTGAGTAAGTTGGCATCTGCGGCTTTTTCTCATTTGACTAAGGAGGTACTTGTGGAGGTGTTAAAGGAGCCAACAACGGTCGCAATGGCAGTCTGTCTAGTAGAAGAAGAGGGCGACAGCTGGATGACTCCCCTGTTGGCCTATTTGAAACGCAATGAACTTCCTATCGATAGAGAAGAAGCTAGAAAGATACAACGGAAATCCCCTCTTTATGCAGAAAAGGAAGGAATCTTGTACAGAAGGTCTTATTTGATGCCATGGCTCCGATGTGTGGGACCAACTCAAGCCTCTGATATTCTCCAAGAAGTTCATATGGGATCTTGCAGGATGCATTCAGGAGCTAGAAAGGTGGCCACTAAGGTCATAAGGCTGGGATACTTTTGGCCTAGCATATATCGAGACGCAGAGAAAGAGTTGCAAGCTTGTCATTCTTGTCAACTCCATGCCAGGATACCACATCAACCAAAGCATGCTATGGTACCAGTGGGAGGATGTTGGCCATTTGAAAAATGGGGCATCGACATAGTTGGACTTTTCCCAGAGGCACCCGGAAGGGTAAAGTTTCTTCTAGTTGCTATAGACTACTACTCAAAATGGGTGGAAGCTAAACCTCTGGCCACCATAACCGGCAAGCACGTGTTAAACTTTGTATGGAACAATATAGTCTGTCGATTCGGCCTACCTCACACCATTGTGAGTGACAATGGCAAGCCGTTCGCAGAAAACCCTTTCAAATCCTGGTGTGAAGAGATGAAAATTAAGCAGGATTTTACATCCGTGGCTCACCCTCAAGCTAACGGTCAAGTGGAGGTGACTAATCGAGAAATAGTGAAAGGAATAAAGAAAAGATTGGAAGGAGCGTCTAATGGATGGATAGAGGAGCTTCCTAATGTGCTATGGGGAAGCAGAACAACGCAAAAAAGCAGTACAGGAGAAACTCCCTTTGGATTAGTATATGGAGCAGAGGCAATGTTACCAATCGAGATTAGCATTCCTACACATAGGCGAACCTGTTACCACTCAGAGGACAATCTCTCAGAAAGATTGGTAAACCTTACTCTGCTTGAAGAAAAGAGGGAGGTTGCAGCAATCAGAGAAGCTTACCACAAACAAGCCATGCGGAGGTATTACGATAGAAGAGTCAAGACTACTTCCTTCCGAGTAGATGACTTGGTTCTCAGAAAAAATGAAGTCAGCCGAGCAGAAAACCAAGGAAAGTTGGGGCCTAACTGGGAAGGTCCGTATCGGGTCAGCAAAGTTTGCAACATTGGATCATATCAGTTAGAAACTTTAGGGGGTTCCCCTATTCCTCGCACCTGGCATGTTAGTAACTTAAGGCGATTTTACATGTAATTCCATATAACATGTAACCAGCTGTTGTAACTAACCGTATTATTTCTACATGGATTTTATCAATGAAGGAAGGATTTGATGACAATTTGTTTGTTTGAATACCTTTAACTAATATGCAGAAACCTTCCAAGATCTCTTATAAAACATTTCACCCTGACGAGGGAAAAAATGTCCCCTTAAGAGGAGAATATGGATAACTCCCACACAGGCTTTTATGCATTTTCCCAGCAGGGAACTTTGCATCTTTTTTGATCAAAATAAAAAAAAAGGGGGGGGGGGGGGGGGGGGGGGGAAGGCCAGTAGGCTTCCTCAAACTTCACTAAGAGACATGTCAAACAGTTTTGTGAGTATCGTATATAAAGGCAACACTCACAATTATCAACAATATTTGTTGGTCATAAGCATCATGAACATTTCAAATAGTCATAAGCAACACACCATCCGAATAACAATACAGACATAAACCAAACTAATAAAGAACTACAAGTTACTTGATTGTTCAGCAAAAGCAATACACAATTTCAATCAAACAGAAGAAGTAGCTTCCTCAGCAACCCCAAGAATCTCCACCAAAGGTTTTGTCGGATCTTCAGAAACAGAAGAGGGGTAAGCAAATTGATTATTTTTAGCAGCAACCAGAGCAGCTTCCAGCTCTTCTTTGGCCTCCTCACAGTAGCCATCAACATCAGAAACATCAGTGTCTGGCAGATACTTGCTCTGGGTAGAAATAATACCCTGATGACGGCCTAAGCGAAGAGCAGCCCTCTGGACAGCTCTAAGAGGCTCCATGAACTCTGCCTTCTGTATCTGGGTGAAAAACACATGCTTAAAACCTTCAGTAATAAGCTTCCCTCTCTCCATCTCTAACACCTTGTTATGATCCTCCAGCTTCCACTTCTCCTCCCCCAAAGCTTTAAATTGAACCTCATCCTCCTCACTCTTCTTCACCAGCAAATCGTTCATCTCACAAACATCCTTGTAATCCCTAGTCTTGGAGCTCAGTGACAATTGTAGACGTTCCAATTCAGCCTCCTTTTCCTTCAACTTATTTTCTAATTCACCTTTCAAATGAACTTATTCCTTAAGCAAACCTTCGCACCGCTCCAGATCCTTGAGGGAAGAAAGTATCTTTTCCATCTCAGCCGATTTGTGGATGACCCTTCTACTGAGCTCAATAAGGATAGCAGAGAAACCATTGGATAACTCGGCTGCCTTGGCAGCCAGTTCTGGATCTAGCAATTGAGTTAGATCCCCAACGTTGGAAAAATTCAGTTGAACAGGCGACTCGGGGGCAGTACTGGAGGCCAACTTCCCAGGAGTGTAGTTAACGCCAAAGGGAGGTGTAATAGACCCCTCAGCAGGCTTGCTTTTTTTTTATTAGGATATTTGGGGGGTCAGCCACCAAAACTAGAGACCGTGCTCTGAGAAGAGCCACCTCCGTCAGTAGGAGTTGCAGTAGTTTGGCTCCTTATGCGGGAAGACTTCCGAGCAGAGATAGGTTCAGAAGGTTTCTTCTTCTTCTTTGACCCGGCGGTAGGGGTAACATTTGGATCAGGCATCTCCTCATCTAAGAGACAGAAGATTATAAGTAATAAGCAATAACAAAGAAGGAGAGAATAAAATAATCTAAATAAGGTATACCTCCTTCCAATTCGCTGAGACTCAAAATACTTCCTCCGGAAAACTCAGTTTCTGTAGCACCCACCTTTCTCCTTCCCCATCGAACATTGGAAATCTCATCATCGGTTAGTAGGTCATCCATAGAAAGTTCTACAAAATAAGCTCAAGATTGGTTAGAAGGTATTAAAAACAATCATGAAGAAAAGGCATTTTGATAAATAGGAAGCATGATAACGCCACTCAAGATTTACCAATATCCCCTCTGTATGACACATGGACGTATCCAGGATAATCCCAGGAGGAACTCATCCCCGCCATTACCAGCAATTCTTCTGGATAGGGACGAAGACGAAAGCGCCTACGGCACAACTCATCCCTGCAAGAAACATCGTATTCCTCCTCCTCAGGAATATTGTTAACATCAGAATCATATTCATCCCTCCAAATCAAAAGGGAATCTCTGTTTTCACCAATAACTGATGAATCCACCCATATGAATTTGTCTTTCCAATCCTTTAAACAATTCCTCCCTCCTACTAAAATCTGAGGGTAAGGCTTTGAGTGGGTGGTTAAAGAACACCAATCCCCTTTCATCCCTATTTTGAAGAAAAACCCTAAGTAATGCTACACTGGGTACTTTACCTATGGATTTGCATGCCATCTCAAACAAGTTAATTTTCTCCGTACCTAAAGGAGACAATTGAGAAAGTTGAATTTTGTAATGGGTCAACACATCCAAATAGAAGGGGCTTATAGGAAATCGCATATGAGCCATCTTTAGCGCCTTGGCATAAATGGCTATGCGACCGGGTGCAGGATTATCTACTCTATCCCTCTTCGCTGCGATAGACGGATGAATACTTTCTGGAATATATACTTCATCCAGAAGAATGCGAAAATACTTCTCAGAAACCGTAGGCCTGACTAGACTAACCCTGACTTCCTCCATGTTTGAGAAGAATAAGGAAGGGGAGGAAAAGAACAGGAACTGCAGAAGGAAACAAGAAACTAAAAGAAATAAAAGAACAATCAACTAACCTGTGTTCGTACGGAATAAGATCGAGGAAGCAGGAGTTAGGAAATGGGGGAAGATGAAGAAAGGAAGTTATTAAGGGTGACTAAAATTTTGAAACGGGTCCTATATTTAAGGGGAAAACTGCACTCAGAGGGAGGAAACCGCCAGATTGGGACACGCGTAGGGCTCAGAAGATAGCGCCTGCACTTCTCATCATGGCAAAGGCATCAGAGGCGGTTAACTCCTTGCGCATCATTACGCCTAGGGTATAGGGTAGTCATCACTTTTTCTAACTCTTATTTAATTCACTATAACCGCCCTCTTTAAATTCCATTTAATATTTGTTTCTCCTTAAAATTAAAAAAGTATTTAACTACTTACCCGATATCTATGTTTTAATTAAGATAAATATTCCCCACTTACTCGGAGTCTGAGGCTCTAGAATTCTAGAACTTCAGACTCGGGTGCTTGTTTATGTGGGTAAAACATTTATCTATATTTAGTAAGTCTTAAGAAGTTCATTCTAGAAAGTATATATCTAATCTTGCCTGGAAGTTAAGTAGCTGTTGACTTGAGGATGGGACAAAACGAATGGAGCCGTCTAAATTGATGGAGGCGCACAGAGGACCATGCCCATCCACAGAGACATCCATAGTATGGATCAGGGGACTTTCCTTTATCCGGGTCATAGAGGTTTCCCTACTTTTTGCCATAAGCCAATGAGAAATTAGCAAGAGAGATTATAAATATAATCTCATTCTCTACAGACAAGGTAAGCACAAAATATAGACAATCTTCTTGAATACATTGATTCTCTCGTCTTATTTGAGATCTCATCCATTGTTACCCGGAGTATGTCTAACTTGGGCGTCGGAGGTGCCTCACAGGGGTTCTCCCCCTGTGTTGCACACTGATGTTCTTTTGTTGTATTTCAGTATCATCAATCTAAGAGCTTCGGAGCTGGAGTGGAGTTTCACGTCTAAACATACGAGTTCATGCATTTGACAAAATTTGTGCATTTAGTGTAAAACTTGATGAATTTAAATTTTAAAGATAATTTTAATGTTAGATTATGCTATTTATTAATGTTGAAAACCAATAATGATTTTAAGTTATAAATTTAATTTTTAAAATTGTGCATTTGATGTATAAATTTGTGAATTTTGGAGGGTTCTCACGTTCTCATGGAATTGAAGGGTTCTTATGTGATCCCAACCCTATATATATATATATATATATATATATATATATATATATATATATATATATATATATACACACACACGGTATTACACTACCGGTCCTTACGTTTGACAACATCGCATGTGGTAAGTCCCTCATACTAACGGTCATTATTTGTCACCGTTAGTGTAAGGACCATTTCATCTTTTTGTCTTATATGGACCATTTGTGAAACATAGCACAAGGACACTTTGTGAACTTTTGTAATCAACTTTAATTTTTAAATTTCTATTATTATTTATTTAATTAAAGTTTATCTAACTATATTATTAGTGTTAAGGATTATATTTTTTTAATTTCATTAAAATTAGTTACATACTAAATTTGACTTTTTTCAAGATTTAAAAATTAATTTTTTATATTTTATTTTGATTTTTTATTTACAGTGATATGATATATGATTATATATATTATACGAATGAAAAAAATTCGATCTATTCAGATTTTTAATTTTCTCGAATAAAAAATAATCTGAATTGTTTCGTTTTATAATTTTTCGAAACGAAAAAAACTGCAAAACACAGTATTTAGTTTCTTTGAACAAAAAAACTGCGAACCATTTCGTTTTTCTTTTTTCTAATCGGAAAAACTATGAACCATTTCGTTTTTAAGTTTTGTCGAACGTAAAAATCTATGAGTTTTTTCGTTTTTAACGGAATGATTTGCTGTTCTTTCATGCGAAAAATAAAAATAAAAATCAGAATAATTCTTAGTTTTTCGTTCAGAATAACTAAATTGTTTGTAGTGTTTTTCATTTGAGAAAACTAAAAAGCGGAATCATTTGTAACTTTTTACGCTTGAAAACCCTTATAAGAATGATTCGTAGTTTTCACTCGAAAAGAAATTAATAAAAGGGAAAGATTTGAAGTTTTTCTTCGTTAAAAAAACCTAAAAAACAAATTGTTCGTACGTAGCTTTTTCTTTTAAAAAACTAAAAAGTGGAATGATTCATAGTTTTTTTTCTTTGGAAAATCTAAAAAACGGAATTGTTCGTGATTTTTTTCATTCACAAAATGTAATAAAAGAGAATGATTTAGAGTTTTTTTGGTTCTGAAAAATTAAAAAACAAAATAACTCGTAGTTTTTCGTTCAGAAAAATTAAAGAACAAAATGATTCGTAGTTTTCGTGTTCTATTAAAACAGAAAAATTCATCGTAGTTTTTTTGTTCAAAAAGACTAAAAATGATTAGTAGTTTTTTCGTTACGAAAAAAGCTAAATAACGAAACAGTATGTAATATTTTTCACTCGAAAAACTAAAATCGAAATGGATCAAAATTCTTTTTTCGTATATAATCATATATTATATAAGCGTAAATAAATAATCAAAATGATTTAAAAAAATAATTTTAAAACCTTAAAAAGTTAAAAATCGTAATATATAATAATAATAAAATAAAACATATAATCCCTAACAATAATAATAATATAATTTAAACAAAATTTTAGTTAAATAAATATTAATTGAAAATTAAAACTAAAGTTTATAACAACATTTCACATACGGTCCTTATGTTATGTTTCATAAATGGTCCCTGAAAGGCAAAAAGACGAAATTACCCTCACACTAACGTTGACATGGAATAGCCGTTAGTGTGATCGAGGGACTAACTACGTGCAAGGTTTTCAAAAGTAGGGACTCTTGGTGTAATAAAATGCTTTCAATGACCAAATCCGTAATTTAAGGCAAACCACAATGGCCATTTATGTAATTTACTCTAGATTTAAGTCTTGATCATCTAGCTAGCTTAGACAATGTAACAATGTTTAACACTAATATATGATAATAAAAAAAAATGCAGAGTGGTGTATCATGTATGTCATTTTAAAATCACGCGGTATATATTCAAGCAATCAATATGAAACTTTCATGGATCTACCATGTCTACCGACCATGACAATTGACTAATGCTAAAACAATAAATCTTGAACCTGCAACAGTAAACCTCCGGACTCCGGTCTGTAGTCTGTACTATTATAGACGCAGGAAGTGTTCTAAACCAAGAGTACGTGTATACTATGATCATTTAACAAAACTATAAGATAATATACATGCATTAGTATAATCAAAACTAACAAATTTCAATCTTATAACTCTTCGATCATGCAACACACTTGTATTTTTGCATTTAAAAACCAACTGTTCGGAGTCTTTTTGTATGATTTATGATGTAAACATAAGCAACCAAAATATCCATTATCCTGACTGAAACCCAAAATAAAACAAGCAAATCGAGCAACACATGCATGCTCTCGAACTTAAAAACTAACAGCAACTGATAAGAAATGAATAAGATCAAACCCTTATTCGACCAGGACTACTTTTCATTGCTAACTTGAGCATTTAGAACTGGCTCCCAGAAAATTTATCTTTCGAGAATGCTTCTTCAGTACTGTGTATGAAGATCTTCTGTGCCATGCTGCAGAACTCACTGCACATACAACAAAATAAAAAGTTATACAAATTTTATACACCTTTATTTTCTGTTTTAGAGAGAAAAGTGGTTCATTTAGCAATATTAATACCGCTACATAGACTACTAAATTCAGAGTTTATTCGTGTAATATCTGCAATAGTGCAATATATAACATTCCATATATCTGATATATCTGCACTTGGACTCGAACAAACCGGCCATATCATACTGGCCAATTACAGGTTATTACCTTTTCACTAGCTCATGTTTTATAATTATCAATATTTTTATCTCATTTCATTTTTTTTGAAAGACAAGTTAACCCAAGAAGTTGCAACCTACGGAGTCGAACTCAGGATCTCCTCAAGGATCCTAAGGCTCAACCACTAAGTTACCCTTATAGTGTTTACTTTTGTTAAAAGTATTTCATTTGAATAAGGGGAAGGGAATAACAATGGTGACAAAATGGACTTACTGCCATGCTTCATCTCCGACCATCATAATGTCGTCCTCAACATCAGTGTATACAACCTGCCATTTCTTTGGTACAACAGTAAGTTGGCCTTCGATATCAAACAGTTTTTCCAATTTCCCAAGTAAATCCTCATAGCAATTAAACTGCGTTAAGTCGACAGCCCTACCCACAGGAATCCCTTGCATATGGACCTGCAAAAATTGATGAATGCATCAAAAATTAATCGAAGAAAACGATATGATTTTTCTTGAACAAACAACACGCTCCTGAGTCCTGATGATTTAAATGCAATAGGTTTTTGCATACTGATACTTATTTTATAATAAAATCATATTCAATTATATTTTCCAAGGAAATAATTAGTGAAAAAAAAACAATCAAACACCACTTTTTTCACATCTAAGCCATGTCAGGATTGAAATAGATAAAAACGTACCTTAGTGTATCTACGGGTTTGCCTAGGATGCAAGTCCTGAGTTATCATGATAGACTTTGCAGGCTCACAACGTGCTGAAGGAATATCAGCATGGTTGACGTTTGAAGGGTTCAAATGGCAATCAGATTTTGTAGCAAGGGGATATATTGGCATTTCCTTGGTTACTGACATAAGCGCTGGTGAAGTGTCATCGACAGTGGAGTGTTCGATTCCAAATAACCTGAAGCCATTACCATGGCTCCGTTCACCTCTTTCTTTATCAGCAAATGCTTCAGATGATACCATTGCAGCTTCCCTTAAGTTTGAATGGAGCATAGAAGCGATGGAAACCTGAGGTAAAGAACCAAACTCACTGTATTTTAGAGACATACCAGTGACAGAAGATGAGGCATTATTTGATGGATAAATTTGACGTCCGCATGCATTAAATTTCTGGAAAGCTGAGAAACGGTTAACAGGTAACATTTCCATCCCTGTGAACAAAAGGAACAACACAGAAATATAAATTAGGATGTAGGAACCAAAGAACCAAGCCTCTCTCCTTAACCCCCAAAAAAATTTTTTAAAAAAAAAGAGAGAGAGAGAAACTATGTTCCTCAAGGCATTAGTGCATTAGGTGTCACTGCCTGTTGGAGGGGACACTATATACTTTATTTACAATAATGGTTCTAGATAAGTTATCATACCAAATGAAGATATATGTGGCTCAGATGAAGGTAATACGGGAATTCGGGGTCGTTTATTCCTCTGAAGAGGTCGTGCATTTGATAAAATGGATGTCGCAATTGGCTCTACATCCCAAGGTGAAACTCTATCTGAACGTAATCTTGATGATGGTTGATCCCATTGAACCTGAAGTAGATGGCAACGCACACGCTTAATTATGAAGTAGGTATCTTTTAAGTTCCAGCAAGAAAGCATCTCATATGAAAGCAGCATAGAAGCTCATAAAACTAACTCAAGTTGAGGGTATATACATAAATGCATATATAGACTAAGATGATATAACAACTTCATCTTCTCAAAATGGATACAAGAAGATAACAAATCTCTTCATCTATATATTACTAATCGCTCATAGCAACGCTAACAAAGTTAAGATGCCAAGTTAAAATGATTTTGCCTCTTCTTGAACCTTGTGTCGAATGCCTCATCGATGTAATTCTTCGAAAAAAGAGGATGAGGCTTCAGCTCAGGTCTATGCATAACCTATATTCACTATTTGTGTATTGTTTAAACTACAGTATAAATAACTACATAATGCTAATGGAGCAAGCTAACCAAGCTCTAGAGAGAAAGAGTACGTCACTGTGAACATGCACAGTATATCACCTTTAGAGATCTCCATTCAGAATCCAACCACTTTGATGATGCAGTATTTTGAATGGCAACAATAGTCCCACTAGACCTGCATCAGCCATTTACACAATCAATTTGAGGAATTTCTCAAGCACTGAACTCTGTTTATATATATACATGTGTGCCGTCTAAAGTAGGTACCTTCTTTCAGAAACATCTTCTCCCTCAAATCTCATCTTAAACCTCATTCCAACTGAAAGCTGATGATTTCGACCTTCAAGGTACTTGTTAAGCTTGACAATGAACTCAGATCGACTAATGCTGATCACAATTATCAAGACAGAAGACCATAATCATGTGTTTGTGTGGGTGTGATCAAATCTATGCACAATAACATGTAATATAAATATCATTTAGCTCTCATACTTCATGCTACTGTATACTTGCAATTGATTAGACGACTTAAACCACATAATCATACATTCATATTCATATCAGTTACATCACTTTTGATGCACCCTTTCACCCTAACTAACATCAAGCAAATAAAAATCCTAATTTACTGAACAAACAACAACATTGTTTTGGGAATATTGTTTCAAGTTAGCACATTATATAAACAGCAGAGTCATATCCATTTTTCGCTAAATCATAAATCATGTTATACAAATTAGAGGGACCCTACTCAAAACAAAATTAAGGGGTATGAATACCTTGGTTTATAGTAAACTAAAAACGGATTTTTAGTTTCAATTGCTTTGGAGGTACTAAGAAGAATGCCAAGACACATGCTATGACATGATATCACATATGATGGCATATTCTTTGAAAGACTCTTACGCCTCCTTACTCCAATATGCAGCTCTCCACTTTGCTCCCTGTGAAAGAGGTAGACAAGGATTGTTGTACTATTAACTTCAGAACTTACATATCAGTAATTTAATATATCAGGTTCAGCAGTTCTTTCTGCAACTTACCTTAGCAAGATTAGCGTATCCCCAGCAACCAACTTTTTTGCACTAACAAATTCAGTCCATCCAGTTGTCAGCAAATGACGCCGTTGTTTCCCTGGGATATTTATCCGACAATCAATATTCAACCTAATTAAAATGTTGCTTGAGAAATTAACATCTAACAGTACAAGAAACTTCCTTTAAGGAATTACACATAACGCTATTTGCCATACATGACCATTTTTTTTTTTTTGGATAACCAGGAAAATCCCATGTACTTGAGCCAACTTTGTTGAACTGACAGGCAAACCTAGAGCCTCGTGACTGTAAACCCACGAGGCCGGGCAAACCACCCATATGAAGATAGGGACGGGTGGAGGGCCGGGTTCCTGAGACTCCTCCATTTGGAGGGTTTTATCTTCAAGTCAATCACCACTCAACTACCCATGGAGGTTTACATACCTGGCCTTCAATTGACATGGACAACACCTTCTCCATGTTTAGTAGTTCCGTCATGGTTAAATTAAAGAAGGAAGGATTTGATGATTATTCTCATACCGTTAATGCACAGCAAAGGAAGATATACCAATAGGGAAAACTAAACAAAAAGCTAATTATACCTGACCAAATTTAAAAACAGTTTCATGAAAGAGAAATTGCACACATTCAGATCATAGCATATAAAATATATGTTCTAAAAGTGCTCTACAACACTTATGCCATATGGAACCACAAAAATCAATGACGTGTGACATTATAATTATCAGCTTATGGCAAGTTTGAAGGAATGTTCACAAAAGCCCTTGGCGCATGAAAATGACAGCCAGGCAAAACAAAGAGACCTTATGCCCAGAAAGGTTATTTACTTTGAAACTCCAAAATTTATTAAACCATGCACCTCCACTGCAAAAATTTTGACATGAAAGGTACATGTGAAGTTACACACTATAATGAAGAATATTGTTGGTGGGATACAGCACCGAAAATTCTTGTTATAGAACTTTTTTTTTTTTGCTTACCCTTCTATGCAGAATTTTAATTAACTTGCATAACTACCAAACCACTAGGTTAAATAATTGCGGCAAACAGAACTAATAGTCATCAAATTAAAGAGAATCCCCATACACTTTTTGGCATATATGAAATAGGATGTAAGTGAAGCCAAGTATCCCACCCTTGAGTCCGCCCCAGGCCCCAGCCATATAAATTTAACACTAGTTATAACTGCAGTTATGTTTATCAATTTAAACATTCCATCGAATGTGGCACAGACCATGCATATGGTCATGGTGAGTCAAAGACTAGCAGGACATATTAAGCTATTAATGAAGCTTTGATGGCATCCGATTGCCTGATTATAGCTTATGAATGCAACCCACATGACTCTTGTGTACAAAGCATGAATGCTATGATTAGTTCACACGTTGAATGCACTTATTTACGAGAGGAAGTCATAGCAAGTGTAACCTCGAAATACATGACGAAAATGCCATTCTTTGCCATGACAATCACTAGCAACCAGTTCTTGACAGGGTGACTGTTGGGACATATCCTGACCATGAAACTTAAAAGTTAGTGGCATACATATCACAGAAAAACCAACAGCAGGGAAATGCTAAAGGTTAGTAGGTTACCAGTGGAGGCAAACAATCGTCAGCAATATTACGAGGAATAGCAAATCCACCATGTGTGTTTGTGTCAGATGCAGTGAGTATCTTGCTGAATGAGTGCGCAGTGAAACTAGGAGGTTCTGGGAGTGGAGGATCAGGTCTTCTTACCTCACTTTGCTGACATATTCATAGAACATAAGCATATATGAAACCGAAGGCAGGGTAGTGGGTAATAGTTTAAAATAAAATATAGGAAAAATATTCTTCATATAGGAATTCAAACATAACTCAATGAACTCACATCTGTCTCAGCCAACAGCATTATTTGTGCATAAACTTCATCAGTTTCTGGTTCGGCCTGAAAACAAATCCAGAATCATGAGTCACTTTAAAATTATGAAATGTGAAAAGAAAATTCTGTTTACTATAGATGGGTAATTATAAAACTAAAACAAGAACATAAAGCAGACAGCTAGATCATCGGTGTTGAGAGCGTATACAATATTCAATTAAAACAGTCTTTCAAGTAGAAAGGATATGGGAAAATCTGTTGACAGAATAGTCAATCTAAAGCTTGTACCTGAGAAACATGGATTTCTCACATGTCATATGCAAGATGGACTATAGGAATGCCAGTTTAAGATTGCCAAATTGCTCAATTACTAAAAATCACTCAATATCTTCACGATAGATAAGCTAGAGTGTCTCGGGGATAAAAAGGTTTTATCAAGAAAGCATGTGACCGTAACTAGAATTTTTCAGAAACCAACACGACTATGCTAAATTACCAAAATAAACTTATTAAGTTTATAGTTTCCTCAAGGCTAAATATCGTCACTCAATTACCAAATAAGATCCACACTCCACAGTTACACCTGTATCTGCAATTCTGCCCTGTTAGATACACATTTATTGCCAATAACAAAAAAAAACAATCTTTATTAGCGCTAGATTTATGGCAGGCATACATTAATAAAAACAAACTTACCCCAAAATTAGCATTCACCACTTTGCACAGTATTTTGGCTGGTAAGTTAAATGATGGGAGCTGCTGTTCTAATACTTGATGCATGGAATCCTCAATCTGTATAAGAATAACCAAAATTCTATATATGTCATTTCAGACACAATTAAATTCTTAGAACAGGAAAGATAATATTATAATGAAACTGATACATGCCACCTTGCATATACTGTTGAGAGGTGAAATATTTAATCTTATGGAGACTATACATTCTTTCACAAAAAGAAGGTCAAGATGAAATTTCTGAAATAAACTCTTTAAAAGAGAAGAAACAGCAAACCTGCTCCACATGGCCTTCAAGGAAGTAATAAACCCGTTCTCCTTTTCTGGGGATATTGACAAGGGGTCCAGCACAGGCATGCCAAAATTCCTTTTTTAAGGCATTAGCTTGTGATCCTGAGATACATTAATATTTTTGTCACTAAGACACTAAAAATTTGGAAAATAGTATTGAAAGCATTGATTGCTGCTCTTAACTTGCTGGCATTAAATAAGTGTCACTATAATGCTGATCTTATTTCAAAGCTTGCAAAAAACTATTGGTTTCAGTTTTATCAATAAAGGGTTACGAAGATAGAAAATAATCACTAATATAACAACATAAAAAAGTAATTCAGTCCTGCTTCTATTAAAAGAATGTATTCAATCAACGCCATTTATAATATTAGCAGGACCGATCCCTAATTTATCGCATGCAGTGAGCATGCCAAGACTGATAAGAACTTGAAACAAATTAAATCAGGCATGCATACATGGTTTGTCTCCTTAATAAGACAAAGTATTCCTCAATCAACTTCTAGCGACAAAATTTCAGGATCGCTGATTTTGGGAACACACCAATATTAACACACACAATCTCTACTAAGAATCAAGGGCATGAAGTGAATATGAAAGTAGCATGACTATTAACAGATTGTCCAAGGAATAACTGGAATTCAAGCGTAGAATGGAGATCAAGTGAGTCCTCAACTGAACGACAACTACAATATCACCTCTATATATGTAGATACCACATAAAAAGTTCATCAAATAACAACCTGATTGAGGCCCAGGGAAATGAGTTGCAGAAATATGTGCCATCAGAAAAAGAAAATGTTGAGCACCACTAAATATAACAGAACTTGTAATATGAAGCGCGACGTCCTGTGCTTAATTGATTAGAAGCTCTAACACAAATGGAACCAATTTATAAACCAGAATGGAATTTAGTAAGCAATCAATAGAACTCCAAAGCATTAAACAATGGGCTAGCTAACAAAACCAATGGCTTATAAGACAATAGTATCACAACCTAAATAGTTCAGAGTTTCCGTTACAATCTGCTTTCTTGCCTTAAAAGAAGAAGAAAAAGCCATTTTTTTGGTATGTGACCGCTAAGGCGCTATCGTCTTCAAAAAAAGCATGATGGTATCACGCGATGGATCATGTACTAATAACTGCCTATAGTACTTTTCCGTTTATTCGGAATAAAATTCTCGAAAGTGAAAGTATCACAGGCTCATTCATGTTGGCACAAACCCAATTATATGTTGAACATTATCAAGGACACTTAAAACATAGTAGAATTATGTAAATTACAAACATGTGATATCCCAATAGTAGAACTATCCAAATATTTGGTGCACTTGGTGATATCGTGACACCATGTTATTTTAGTGTCATTGGATTTATCTGGAAACCAATATAAATTTCAATGTCAGCAATAAGTACCGGAGATGCGGAGTGCACACTTATATAAGCTGATTTGTGTCCATGTGGCGGTCTAGGGGGTTGTGCCTTCTTACGGGATCCTAGGGTAGAACACCATTGCAATTAAAGGCTAACATTATACATCATTACAACGTCATAAACAATATCATATATATTGTAACACCCTCAAACTGATCCAGCCACATGAATACCACGTCAACAAGGATATATATAATAATCTCTAACTAGTCCCAATACACGCATGAAAACCCTGATAATTTAAAACTTTAATTACATCAACAAGTCACGGTTATGTCACATAATAACAGAAGTATACACAACATTCCCCAAAATATAACTACCTCTAAAACAGGTAGCTAACAACTCCCCAGATCGTAGATGTAAACCTACTTGGGTCCAGGCCTACTAGCGCTCCGGTCACCTGAGATACACACATTAACACACACACACACGTCAGCTTTAGCCGGTGAGAATGCAAGTGTTAGTGTACGATTATAAAACCCAATAAAACAAGTAAACTCAGTAATAAAACGTTCAACGCGTTCTCTACTGAACAAGAGTATGAGATCCCACAAGATAGCTCAACTAGGTACTCAACCCGTGTGGACGAATCCACGTACCCAAATCCTTAGACCGCACAAAGCAGTCGTCAGGAGCTCAAAAGGGAATCGGGAGTGACCCGATCCCTGCCCAGTCGTACGGTTTAGTAACTCGATAGCTCAAGTGTCTCAAATTTGATCATATTATAAAACAAAGTTCACAATTACATGCATGATAGTATCTCAATAAAAAGCTCGTAATAAAACTCATAATTCTCATAAAAAGATCAGTAAAAGATCATGCAAGTATTAATAAAATAATCGTACAAGTATCTCAGAAAAACATGCAAACTCACGTGCCCTGAAGTCTCACTACTCAGTCTCGGTTCCCCAACCCTATCAACTCAAAACCCTGAAATCACAACACAATGACTCAATATCACAATTTCAACCCCAAGACTCTATACACGATCCCCGGATAACTCACACAACCCCAAGAACCCATACACGAGACTCACAAAGTCTAAAACCCTAACCCTAAGCCTAGCTGCATCGCGGCCGCACTCGTCGCATCACAGTCGCGCCCGCCCCATCGCGGTCGCGCTGACCCGATCACGGCCGCGCTCACATCGCGACCCGCGCCAACCCGAACCACCAGCGATCCATCTCAAGAACATTGCGGTCGCACTCACTGACGAACTGAACTAGTGAGCTCTGTTTTCTCGCAGACCAGGGGAAATCTCCCCACTTCTCAAAACGAGTCCGAGATTACTCAAGAAAACATCTCAAATTTACTTGACACACACATATAACTGAATTCACAGCCTCTGAACAACTAACATCATGAAATTTCACGAATTTAAGGCTCAACTTACCAAAACTCACAAGAAGGGAAGTTGATGACAACTTTGAAGTTGCAATCACAATTCAAAACCTCAATCTTTGTTTGCAGCAACTTCTTCTGGAGGCCAAAACACACACATACACACTCAATTCTCTGAATTTGGAAATTGAAATTATGAAGCAAGCACCCAAGAAGCTTCCATATTTATACGTTTTGGATTAAGCTCGGTCCAACACCCAATATCTGATCCCGCTATCATAAAATACAAATTTATATCACCGGGCCCCAATTTACTTAATATTAATCACCAATGTTATAATCTTTTGTTAAAACTTAAACCCATAACCCGGTTAACTCAAAATCTTATCACGTGACGGTTCAACGTATAACTCCATAATTCGCCCAGCTCGAATATAATATCATAATCAACCAATCAAATAATTTCACGTACCTATCCCAAAATTGGGATGTTACATATATAGACACACACAGAGAGAGACAGAGAGAGAAAAAAAAAAGGTTCAAATGAGACCATACTTTCGTGGAGAACCAGGAAACCAATTCAAACTTTTATTTTTTCACCAAATTTTTTTGTGATTCATTAGTTTACATCTTTATTATTACTTTTTAAAAATACATTTTTTTTGTTATTCCATAAAATACGAAATTTTATTTGTGCATAAACTCGATGGTTTTTTGTGCCCAAAGAAAAGAGTTTAAGCACAAATGCAATCTCGCATTTTATGTATCAACAAAAAATTATTTTTTAAAAAATAATAATAAATGTTTAAATTGATTAAAAATAAAATAAAATTTGATGAAAAATGAATTTTTAAAATGGCTATCTGGTTTCCCATTTAAGAATGGAGTACAATAAAACCCTCCCTTATATATACATGTTTATACATACATACATACATACATACATACATACATACATACATACATACATACATACATACATACATACATACATACATACATACATATATAGACCAAACTACATATATAGTACATGTGGTTTATATGAAATTACGGTTTTAGTCCCTCGAAGAATTTTATTACAATACAAGTTCCTAAAATCAAAATGTTGTAACATTTTTGTTCCTGAAACTAATGGCGGTTAACTTGAGGTATTTTTGTCCTTTTTGCTTTCAGGGACCATTCGTGTAACTTTTATACTTTCTATTCTTTTTTTCTTTTTTTTCTATATATTATAATTTATTTTCACACACACACACACACACACACACACATATATATATATTATTTCTTTTTTCATCATTTAGTCATCTAAATTTAACATTTTAGTTTTTATTCTTTTTGTTTTAATTATTAATTTTTATCTGTATATTTATTGTTATTATTAATGTTAACCTTTTTTATATATTACTATAATTATTTATTTAAGATTATTATATGATATACCTGCTTCATTTTTTTTTCAGTTAGTTGTTGAAAATCTAAATCTTTCTCTATTTTTTTCATTGAGGAATAATAAAAATAAAAGTTGTACTTTTTTTCGTTCAAAAAATTTATAATTGAAATGATTTATTTCTTTTCTCCATTCAAAATAACGATGTTTTAAACGATGAACCATTCAGATTTTAAAACAATAAAACGATGAAAAATTATATATACCGTTGATTTTTTAAACAAAAAACAATAAAACATTTGTATTTTTAAATTTACGAATAAGAAACGACGAACTATTCAGATTATACTTTTTCTGAATGATAAAAACTTCAACACGTTTATGTTTTGAGTTTTTTGAACGGAGAAAATAAAATAAATCATTCTGATTTTAAATTTCCAGAACAGAAAAAACTACAACTAATTTTGATTTTTAATTTTCTTAAATAAAATGATAAGGGAGAAATATTCAGATTTTCAATAACCAATTGAAAAAAAAATGACGAAGCGTATCCATCATATAATAATCTTAAAAAATAATGAAACGTGTCCATCGTATAATTAAATTAACATACAAATAATAATAAAAAATTAGTAACTCAAAAAAGAAAAATAAATCAAAAAAAACATATGAACTAAATTATAATATAAAGAAAACACAATAAGAAAAAGAGAAAATATTAAAAAAAATATTAGAAAATTACACAAATGGTCCCTGAAATACTCAAAGACAAAAATGTATTTGAGACTAACAGCTCAAGTTAACTGCGGTTAGTTTCAGGGATCAAACTGTTACAGCTTTGTTATTTTAAGGACTTGTGGTGTAATAAAATTCTTTCAGGGATTAAAAACATAAATTCGTATAAAACACAAGGACCATTTTTGTAAATTAGTCGTATATATATGATTTTGATTCAAGGTAGAACTATTATCTATAATCGGTAGTACCAAAATAAAATTTTCTTTTTAAAAAAACTTTTTAAAATTCTTCCATTTCCATGTTTAAATAAACATTGTAAAACCATTAAGAAAACATTCACTTGGTATCGAGTTTTGTAAGGCTTCTAAAATGGCATATGAATGTATAGATGCATTGTGAATGTGAATGAATGGTGGTTGCTATGAATGTATGTTTTAACGTGCCTTCACAACTTGAAAACATGTAACTTTTCAAATATGGACTTTTAATGTTAGTTTAAACAAATTTATGAAAACAAATTTAAATACTTAATTTTAGGCTTGGTTCTACCGGTTTCACCGATAGATTTGGTACTACCGTGAAATATATATGTGTGTGTGTGTGTGTTTATATAAATAAATAAATAAATAAATATATATATATATATATATATATATATATATATATGTATATATATATATATGTATATATATATAGTAACATCCTCAAATTTGATATAATAATTAAACTACTAATTATACACTTCACTGATAATGTGGTGAATCAATTATGTTAATTGATACGTAAGAATTGCTTTTTATAATCATTTAAAGAGAAAATGTATATTAATGATATTTTACAAAAATATAAATAGATAAGTGAGACTGACATGTATTTGAGTTAGTTGAACTCATACATTGTTATAATACACTCATAATTAAGGTACTATCTAAATTTATCAAATTCCCAAATGAATTATTAGTGAATAATTTAATTATGATTATTATTGAAGATGCCCACAAGCTACACTCTCTTGTATCATATGCTTTAAACCCTTGTAAAACATAATTCATACAAGTATGTACAAGACTTTGAAGCTTCATGTACAAGTGATTTATGCATGCTTAGAGATACTTGTAGTTGGGTTTGTGAGAGATAAAAGGAGTGTGGCTGGAATGAGAAGGCACAAGACTTGAAGGGGGTAATTGCAAGATTTTAGCCCAATTGAGGGTTTTAACCCTCCCAAGTCGTTGCTGCCCTCTTTCACTTCTTCATCTCTTTCAATCCAATTTTCTACACACACACACACCCACTTGGAGAGGAGCTTAGCTAGGGCTCGAGATTGAAGCTAGTTGTGCAACAAATTTACAGATCTTAAAGAAACCAATTAAGTTTAATGGTGTGTGTGTGTGTGTGTGTGTGTGTGTGTGTGTGTGTGTGTGTGTGTGTGTGTGTGTGTGTGTGTGTGTGTGTGTGTGTGTGTGTATATATAGAATCATGTTCATCAGTGTACCTATGAGATTCCAGCGTACCCATCGTACCCTAATGTGAATGATCATTCACATATATTTTTTTAAATAAACATGTATAAGACAACATTATAAGACTTTTTTTCAAAAGGAGCAACATCATAAATCTTGTGAATGGTAAAAAAAGATTATGTGAATGGTCATTTACACCATTCACATTGTGTGAAATGACCATTCACATGGATGTCCATTCACATAAATATGTATTGAGCATTCACATAACTTTTAAGGACACATAAAGTGTGAATGTATGTGAAATTCATATATCATGTGTATAACATAAACATGGTTATGAGAAAAAAAAAACTTTTTTAAGGTTGGTACCTTCTGGTGCACTTGATTTCGAGAGGTACTTTTTTGAACCTGACTATATATATATATATATATATATATATATATATATATATATATATATATATATATATATATATATATATATATATATATATATATATATATATATATAGGGAGGTTCAATTGAGAACTTTTGTGCATCGAGGTACAAAAGTACCTATATCATCCATTAGATCAAAAATTTGTATGGATTAGATTGATGGCAAAAGGGTAAATAGTTGGACAATTTATGCATCTTGTGCATTATGAAAACAAACAAGGAATGGCATTTTGGGGAATATGCATACATCATTAAATTTAATATTTCAACAATTAATCAAATAATAAATGTTCAATAAATTCAATTGATACATTTCCAAACTCAACAAAAAGTACACAAATTCAAAAAAGATGATGGAGATCGATGCATATCATCGTTAATCGTGTTTATCTATGCATCGTGTTCAAAAAAGACGCATTTAACAAAAAAAATACACAAATTCATTTATGCATCGTGTTCGTCGTTCATATTCTTCATTTATCTATGCATTGTGTTCAACTTGTTCATCATTCATCTATGCATCGTCATTGTTTATCATTCATCATCATTTTTTGTTGTTCATCGTTCATCATCCATCTATGCATCGTCATTGTTCATCTTCCATCTATGCATCACCATTATTCATCGTTCTTCATCCATCTATGCATAGTGTTTTTCATATTTATCATCGGTTGCATCTCTTGTTCATGTTCATCATCATCGTTGTTCATCGTTAATCATCGTCTTCAAATCATCATCACTATGAAATTTATAAAGAACACAATTAGAGAGAAAATGAGAGAGAGAGAGAGAGAGAGAGAGAGAGAGAGAGAGAGAAATGGGGAGGAAAATAAGGAATGTAGTTAATATGAGATTTTAATTCAAAATGTAACTCCTAATTATCTTTTAATGATATTTAAAAATAATTAATTTCATATATTTAATTTTCCCAAAATGTCCTTTGTGCACCCTTGTTAAATTATCTGATGCACAAAAGTGCCCCGAGGTGCCCCGATGCATAAAAGTTCTCATTTGAACCTCAATCTATATATATATATATATATATATATATATATATATATATATATATATATATATATATATATATATATATACACACACACACACACACACACACACTTCATCTTCATCTCTTTTCTATAAGTCTTGGAACTTTGTATGGGAAGGAGATGAGTTGAAAGGTAAGATTCATAGAGTTAAATTGTAAATAACAATGTAATAGAATGATTTCTCAAGCTGTGAGAATAAGAAACCTATGAAAACTTAAGTTTGAATTTAATTGGGTTATCCAAGGAATTAAATGATAAAAGGATTAGATTTATTTGATATATATGTTAGAACATGTTTACATATGTTTATATGTGTTAAATATATCATAAAGTGAAGCCTTGAAGTGTTTTTCTATGATAAAAATTGAGTTTGAAGTGGAAAATGACGAGCAGGGGATGGAAAAACGTCGTTCTGGAGTGCAGGGCAGAAGAACTCGCTGAGTTGCCCTGTGAACTCTCCGAGTTAGTGCCTAAATGTACCGAAACTCGTTTCCAGTGTGTTAACTGTCGAGTAGCCATTCTAACTCGTCGAGTTTACACCCAAAATACTTGTTTTAAGCCATATAATGGCACTATAACCTCATAAGGTCATTCCATACTTATATAACACATAGATTATCATCAAATGTCGCCCAAAAGTCTATATAACTCAATAAAAAGCGCAACGGTGTCGGTAAATTCGGAAACTTAAACCGAAAACGCTTAAACAATTCAAATGTCTTCCAAACCTTATGATATATTACTATAAGCTTATGAATGCTTTGAATATCATTATTTGATAGGTTAGGAGCTGGAAGGAGTGCCGGTTATCGGTTCGAGGTGTTAATTGGCTTATTGGTCGTACAGATCCTTAAAGGTTATCTTTAGCCAGCATACCTCATTTGAAACCTCAAATTACATACATTGGCTTTCATGCTACACATGATGATTATTCATCCCATGCTTCATATGATTACACTTGATTAACCCATTGTGAGCTATGCTCATTTCATTGGCCTCACTGGACGTCCAGGTTATCATTATTATTATTAACGCCTTACTTTGTGTATGTGCGTATAAATTCCTACTTCCGGAAGCTTACGGAGTAGGTGGCCGGACATGGAAGCCGGTTGGAGTTGCACAGATTTTGGTTCTAATCCGGCTGGCAACGGCGGGTTAGCGGGTTATGCTCGCAACCTATGCATCTTGTGGGCTTTGCCCACACCATTTTTATAAAAAGAAAGATATTGCACTTGTCATTTCATAATCATTTTTATTGCTACATGTTGTATGTTTTGCACTCTATATCGATCTAGTAACTCACTCAGCAAATTGTATTTGCTAACGCCTCACGTTACATGTATTATAGGAGAGGTTAGTAAAGGTATGGAGCTTGTAAGGTTTGATCCCAAGACTTAGTTGGACAACCTTGAAGTACCCTTTGGTAATGCGGTAATGCTTCAGGTTATGGTTGAATTTTTGGGGTAGATTACCTACCAAACTAATAAATGTGCACTTGGATGCACTAAATATCTGTTGAATGATAGTAATGATTGTAACTACTTCAAAGTATCTTGTAATTTATTAAATTCCTCAAATTATAGTTTATAGTCAAACAGGGATTTTGACTCCGTGCAAACGCGTCATGTCCGAATTTCTGAAAACCATGTTAATTAATGATTAAATATAACGTAACCCCATTAATTATTATATTATGTTGAAATGGGTGTTTCAATTTGGTATCAGAACTGATGTTCATTGCATGAGTATAGTCGACGATACTCTACTATGAGCTCGGTTTCAGATGCTTGCATTGGCCGCCTAGGCAACAATATTATAACATAAGCTAAGTTATGATTTGGCCTTACACGGTACGGGTTTAAGTTAGTGGAAATGCTACTATATAGTTAACGTGTGTATACGCTTAATGTCATACAGCTTGATGGCTGGACATACTGAACTAAATCCTAGTATGGAGATTGACTCTAATTATGAGAAAAAGCCGTATATTGAAAAGTGCCTAATAGAGGTATATTACTAATGCCTCGTGATACTGATACTCAAATGAAAATCTTGAATACCTTGTATATTAAAGGTTATAAGCACCGAGAATAACGGTGTGTTTTGAAACTATAAAGAATGCTATCAATTAGCAATAAATCTCTATAATTCCTTGATGGAATTATATGATGATGACTAATATTTGGAAAACAAGTAAATTATAACATTACCTAAATCTAATTTGGAATTATTTTCCAAGGACATTATAGCCATAATAGCTTAAGTTTTTAACTTGGGTTGAAGTGATAATGAATGCTATGTTGTAATTAGTGTCCAAGTCATAACTAATTTGTAAAGTTTTCATTAATTAGTAGGGTCCTTTTTGGGTTGTTCTCACTGAATCATAAAGAGGATTAAATAACTATGTGATATAATATAAATTAGAATTAATATTATATAAGTAACTAATTAATTGGTTTATTAATTAATTATGTTTAGTAAATTATTTAGAAACTTAATAATTAATTATAATTAATTAATGGGTTAGTTTATTAATTTATTAATAGTTAATAAATTAATCAGAAACTAATAGAATTAATTAAGGAACTACAGGGGCAAAGTGCAATTAACAGAAAAATGCAGAAACCCTAATGGGCTTAGGGTATATGAGCCGGCCCCTATAGGGGGTTCCACATCTCTCATGCAACCTTAAGTTAAGGTTTCCCCTCAACTATAAATAGGGTTGCATGCTAGCTTCCAAATCATTCATTCATAATTCCAAGTTCCTACTTTCTGAAAAAGATCCAAATTTTGGAACTCAGGATAATTGGAACTTGGAACATAGTTATAAATATTCTCCTTGGTTCATTTGGTGTGAACCATTAGAGGTGTTCCTGCTTTGAGCACTAGCCGTCAGATCAGAGTCTGCTGTGGAAGCGTTCTTCGCGAGAGAAATCGGTTTTCTCCAAAGGTTAGTTTTTTATTCTCTCTTTTATTTTATTGAGTTGCTTTACTTATTTGGTTTACATCCATTAGGGTTAATATTCTTGCTGTTGTTTTAAATTAATCTAGCAAGGGTATAGAAAACCACAGTGGTATCAGAGACAACTCAACCAAATAAGTTTTGCACTCAATTAATTGAGAGGCCTAAAATTTTTGAAATTTTTTTCAAAAACTGTATTTTTATTAAATTCCAAAATTAGTTTTAATTTTAAGTAGGTTTTAATTTTTGAAAATTAAATTGTTTTAATTTGGAAAATTAAATTAAAGAATTTCTGAAATTTAGAGATAAGTTTGAATTTGAAGGATTTGATTTTAGGGTTTATTGATAAAGATACCTTAGAGATAAGTTTGAGGAATTATTTGCATTAGGTTATTATCCTAGTTCCTAATTATCTAGAAATTGCTTTAAATTAAATTAAGTGTCTATCCTAAAGGGTTTAGATAAATTTAATTTATGGTTAGGATACATGTATTATCCTAGGTTTAAATTTTGTGGATATTTATATAGAATTTAAAACCCTAATTATTTTAAATTTTTTAAAATATACCCCAAGTTTAAAATGTTTAAAATAGACCCCTAAATTTTAAAATGTTTAAAATATTCCTTAATTAAACATTTTCAATGTAGGAGTGAGAACAGTTGGTATAATAGATTGAAATAAATGATAGATTCCAATATATATATATATATATATATATATATATATATATATATATATATATATACATACATACACACACACACACACACACACACGCATGCATCTTTAACAAGGACCAAAATAGGTCGTAAGACCTAGAGTTCGATGTATATTGAGGATGTGAAAAAGAATTATAAAGAAGGGTAGAATGCATACCCATGACTATGATATAAAAAAAAGTCCCTTGTGGGGAAAAGTTATGAAATTACACTTTTATGTTAATTATGCAAGTAATGAAATATCCCAAGACCTAAATGATACAATTATATTGAGATTGAAGTTACATACAGAAATATGGGAGGTCTTACACCTTCAAATATAATAACTCTATCTAATAGTCCAAGTTAGGACTCAAGTAGAGTTCTACTAATTTTGATAACATTTTGTATAACTGAAGTATCTAATGACTTAGGTAAGGATTCATTACTTGATAACAGTTTAACGAATTCCATAAGTTGAATCCCAAATTTATAAATCGTAAAATTGGGTAAGGACCATGGGATAAGGAATCTATTAGACCTAGTTCCCCGCCTTAGGGTGCTCTGGTTCTACTTGTTAAAAAGAAGGATGTCACCTGTAAATGTGCATAGATTACCGTGAAATGATTAGGGTAACAGTCCAAAATATATATTCTTTGCCTCGTATTGATATTTTATTTGATCAATCGCAAGGTGCTTCATATTTCTCTGACATCGATCTGCGAATTGAATATTATCAACTGAAAGATCCATGAGGAGGTGTACCAAAGACCTCACTTCATACTTGATGTAGTCATCATAAATTTTGGTGATGTCGTTTGAACTCAAGAATGCACTAGTTGCATCTATGAATTTAATAATCCTAATATGCCGACCTATGTTGGATAAATCGGTTATCGTTTATCGATAATACCCTAATTATTCAAGGATAGAATCTGAATATACTATGCATCCCCATGTGATGTTGAAAATACTTCGCAAGAGAAGTTTATGTAAAGCTTTCTAAATGTGCCTCCTAGATATGAATTTCAAACCAAACTTCATAAATCTAAATGCATACGTATATGTGTGTGTGTGTATATATATATATATATATATATATATATATATATATATATATATATATATATATATATATATATATATATATATATATATGTACCCATACATAAACTTGTATAATCGCTATAATTAGCGTCACATACTATAAATACAATAAACATGCAAAGTGTTCGAACCTAAATTTAAATAGGTCCAAATCTTGGCCATATCATCTCCAAGGAGGGAGTACCTTCATATCCCATTAAAATGGAGGCTATTTGTTTGTGATAGTCTGAAATGATAAATTCTGGAGATTGGCAAAAAGATCTAATCTTCATTTAAATCTAAGTGTCCCATTAATTGCGCTTATCTTCTTCTGGGAATTCTCAAGAATTGAAATTGTTTAAGGATCGCGTATAGGTCCTTAAGCTTGGTGGTTTCCGTAATATGCTACTGAAAGAAACTTGTAATATCAAGTATGCTTTTCATCCGAGAAATATTAAAAGGTGTTGTGATATCAAGCCACGTACTGGTGGTCAGGGATGAAACGTGATGCCTCCGAATCAAAACTGATAATTAAATTATGATAAATTTGTCGTTAATAATAAGTTGAACCTATTCATATAAGTTAAACAAGTAGTTAATTACATTGGAAACTAATAAGTTTTATATACTTGACCATATGTTGAACCTATAATGATAAAAGGTTCAATGAAAAAGAAACATATAAAGTGTGACTCGTTATGAAAGTCACTGAAATTTAATTCAATATCAAATCTGATTGTTTCCCAAATGAAGGGATATTATAATGAACGCGAAAATATACCATTAATATGAATAGCAATCCTGCAATGAACTGAACATTGCTATTGATATGAAATTTCATGCATAAGGAGTAAGTATGTAAGAAGCGAATCTTCAAACAACTTTGATATAAAAAATCGTTATCGAAATAGTGATAGTGACTATGTCACTAACATGCTATTAATGGGTTATTAAGCCCGATACTTATATAGCAATGTTGCTATTATATGTCTGGGTCGGGTGATCCGATGGTACTAACTGGACATAGCCTACCTATAATGGCACGTAACTGGCATACTAAATATTTATTAAAAAAAACCTCTTGAAAATTCTGGATTGATTCTGTGGTTGGAATCCTTTTCAATGGGGAGCAATTGTAACATTCTCAAATTTGATATAATAACTAACTACTAAATATAAATAGATAAGTGAGACTAACATGTATTTGAATTAGTTGAACTCATACATTGTTTTAAATTTGATATACACTTCAGCGATAATGTCGTGAATTAATTATGTTAATTGATACGTAAGAATTGATTTTTATAATCATTGAAAGAGAAAATGTATATTAATGTTATTTTACAAAAATATAAATAGATAAGCGAGATTGACATGTATTTAAGTTATCTGAACTCATACATTGTTATAATACCCTCACATTTAAGGTACTATTAAAATTTATCAAATTCCCAAATGAATTATTAGTGAATAATTTAATTATGATTATTATTATTGAAGATGCCCACAAGCTACACTCTCTTGTATCATGTGCTTTAAACCCTTGTAAAACATAATTCATACAAGTATGTACAAGACTTTGAAGCTTCATGTACAAGTGCTTTATGCATGCTTAGAGATACTTGTAGTTGGGTTTGTGAGAGATAAAAGGAGTGTGGCTGGAATGAGAAGGCACAAGACTTGAAGGGGGGTAATTGCAAGATTTTAGCCCAATTGAGGGTTTGAACCCTCCCTAGTCGTTGTTGCCCTCTTTCACTTCTTCATCTCTTTAAATCCAATTTTCTACACACACACACACACACTTGGAGAGGAGCTTAGCTAGAGCCGGAGATTGAAGCTAGTTGTGCAACAAATTTACACATCTTAAAGAAACCAATTAAGGCTTTTAATTTGTGTGTGTGTGTGTACTTCATCTTCATCTCTTTTCTACAAGTCTTGGAACTTTGTATGGGAAGGAGATGAGTTGAAAGGTAAGATTCATAGAGTTAAATTGTAAATAACAAAGTAATACAATGATTTCTGAA
Organism: Centrapalus pauciflorus; assembly: GCA_020465985.1. Taxonomy (NCBI): domain Eukaryota; kingdom Viridiplantae; phylum Streptophyta; class Magnoliopsida; order Asterales; family Asteraceae; genus Centrapalus; species Centrapalus pauciflorus. Next base: position 174,503 of record JAANYP010008206.1, read on the forward strand.
GCTGTGAGAATAAGAAACCTATGAAAACTTAAGTTTGAATTTAATTGGGTTATCCAAGGAATTAAATGATAAAAGGATTGGATTTATTTGATATACATGTTAGAACATGTTTACATATGTTTATATGTGTCAAATATATCATAAAGTGAAGCCTTGAAGTGTTTTTCTATGATAAAATTGAGTTTGAAGTGGAAAATGACGAGCAGGGATGGAAAAACGTCGTTTTGGAATGCAGGGCAGAAGAACTTTCCGAGTTCCCCTATGAACTCGCCGAGTTAGTGCCTGAATGTACCGAAACTCGTTTCCAGTGTGTTAACTCGTCGAGTAGCCCTTCTAACTCGCCGAGTTTAGCCCCTGTACACCCAAAATATACTTTTATAAGCCATATAATGATACTATAACCTCATAGGGTCATTCCATACTTATATAACACATAAATTATCATCAAATGTCACCCAAAAGTCTATAAAACTCAATAAAAGGTGCAACGGTGTCGGTATATTCGGAAACTTAAACCAAAAATGCTTAAACACTTCAAATGACTTCCAAGCCTTGTGATATACTACTATAAGGTTATGAATGCTTTGAATATCATTATTTGATAGGTTTGGAGCTGGAAGGAGTGTCAGTTATCGGTTCGGAGTGTTAAGTGGCTTATTGGCCGTATTGAGCCTTAAAGGCTATCTTTAGCCTGTTGTACTGTGAGTTCTGTTATTGATATGTGTGTTGCATACATAATTACATGTTTATTTTATTTATGTCATTGTGCATATATATTTTGAATCATCCTCTTATATGATGCATTTCACTAGTTTGCGATTTGTTATCTTGTCCTAGTTGGCAGGTTATGGCATACTGCCCTAGTTGGCAGTTATATTATTTGATCATGACCTATGGCCAGCATACCTCATTTGATACCTCTAGTTACATACATTGGCTTTCATGCTACACATGATGACTATTCATCCCATGCTTCACATGATTACACTTGATTAACCCATTATGAGCTATGCTCATTTCATTGGCCTCGCTGGACGTCCAGGTTATCATTATTATCATTAATGCCTTACTTTGTGTTTGGGCGTATAAATTCCTACTTCCAGAAGCCTACGGAGTAGGTGGACGGACATGGAAGCCGGTTGGAGTTGCACAGATTTCGATTCTAATCCGGCTGGCAACGGCGGGTAAGCGGGTTATGCTCGCAACCTATGCATCTTGTGGGCTATGTCCACAACTTTTTATTAAAAGAAAGATATTGCACTTGTCATTTCATAATCATTTATAAAATTACTACATGTTTATATGTTTTGCACTCATCATTGATCTAGTAACTCACTTAGCAAATTGTATTTGCTAACTCCTCACGTTACATGTATTACAGGAGAAGTTCGTAAAGGCAAGGAGATTGTCGGGTTTGATCCCAAGACTTAGTTGGACGGCCTTGAAGTACCCTCTAATAATGCTTCAGGTTATGGTTGAGATTTTGGGATAGATTACCTACCAAACTAATAAATGTGCACTTGGATGCACTGAATGTCTGTTGACTGATACTAATGATTGTAATTACTTAAAAGTATCCTGTAATTTATTATATGCCTCAAATTATAGTTTATAGTCAAACAAAGATTTTGACTCCGTGTGAACGGGTCATGTCTGAATTTTTGAAAACCATGTTAATTATTATTAATCTAATGTAACCCATTAATAATTATATTATGTTGAACTTTATCAAAACAAAGAATACTCAATTTTGAACTTCATCTAATGCGGACGACGATCAACTAAGGTATAGTTGCACTTAACAAACAAAATATATTCGAAGTGTTTGGAATGAAACTTAAGATCAAAGAATCATGGGGTGTTAGAAATATATATATATATATATATATATATATATATATATATATATATATATATATATATATATATATATATATATATACAAGCCCGACCCAATATGGGGGGCGAAGTGGGCTTCGGCCCTGGGCATAAACTTGGCATGGGCATCAAATATTTTGAGTTATGGTCGGCCCATTTAAAAAAACAGATTTGGACTCTTAGGGCAATGGGAAAAAGCGGCTGATTGCCAAGGAAATTGCACCGTTCAATCTTGAAACGTGAGGCGACTATAGGAAATTGCAATCGACGATTGACAGAAGGTAGATGGCGATGGTGTTGGAGTATCGCAATATTCGAAGGGGATATCAATCGGCGAACTCAAGTGTTAAGTTGTCAAAGATCGATGGCGACGGTAATAGAGCATTGCAGTCGACAAAATCCTCGGCTCATTGCATATATCAACCATTTCAGATTTTGTCTTCATCAATCAACCCAACCAAAGTAAGTCTTTCGGTCTTCATCAGTTCATCGATGATCGATCTTAGATTATCAATTTCTCATCCTTACATAGTCTTCATCAATTTCAACGTTCAAAATCAATCCAATGAAGGCACATCTGATAATCTAGTTTCGTTTGAATGTTTGATTTCAGGCTTTTGCTATTTCACTATTTCAGTACCGCAACGCATAGTCTTCTGTCTTCATCAATCTCGGTTTGATTTCAGGCTTTTAGTACCAAGGCATTACATCTATCACCTATTGGAGTACTACATCTATATATCTAATTTGCTGAAAATAAGAAAATTACAACTGATTTGCTAAAATAATTTGTTTAAGAAAATAAGGAGACTATAATGATTTGCAGATTCAATTATTAGAAGTTGAATGCAATTACTACAAATATTAGCATTACGCTTGGGGATAATCACATTTTTATTTTGGTGTCAAATTTAACCTCTTTATTTTAACATCAACTTGTAGTCAAGAAATTGAAAGTACCACTTGTACGATTTGAGATGTCTAAGAATATGAAGTGTATTATTGTCCAGAATGTTGAAGCAGAAGTTCTTGATTACCATACTACATTTTCCGAACAACTTAATCATAGATCTCACTGGATGGAATGTTTAAATTGTCAAGTATGAGTTTGCTTCTTTCA
>JAANYP010008206.1:185000-259949 GCA_020465985.1 Centrapalus pauciflorus
GGTAAAAAAAATTTACAAAAAATAAACACGTAAAACTTTTTCGAAAAAAATATATCATGACCGTTCTCGTTAAATCCACCAACTTTGACTACTAATTTTGACCATTATTTTGACTCTGTTAATATTGAATGTAAGAGAAAGTAGTTCCAAATCAAGAGGAAGCATTTCTTTGTGCAGTGTTGCATCGATGTTGAATATACGATATCAAATGTTCATTCGACAATGAATGATCTCGTCAAAATTTTACGAAAAATAAACACGTAGAAATTTTTCGAAAAAAATATATCATGACCGGTCTCGTTTTAAAGAGTATAAAATTCTCGTTTTTATGTTATAATTTTTTGATTTACAAATTAACCATTTTAATGTTATTTTAATTTAAAGAAAAAAAATATTTATTTTGCTAATGTCAATCTTCTTCTTTTTTACCCGTAACAAAATTAAAATATCACTAATACTAATCTTTTTTTCATTAATTCCAAACTTGCCTTTTTCAAATCAAGACCATTAGATTACTTTTAATCAATGTACGATATTGGTTCTACAGTTCTACACTAAATTTAGGTTCTACAAGATGTGTATATATATATATATATATATATATATATATATATATATATATATATATATATATATATATATATATATATATATATATATATATATATAGACTAAGGATCTTTTGTGAACAAGTTATAACTTGTGAACATTGTGAACCAATTATTATTTGACAACTCTTCATTATCTTTTGTAATTTATAATTTCTAAAATAAATGCTAACAAGGGTAATTGAGTCATTAGCAATTTCAATAACCCGCCCAACATGTATGGTCTTGTTTGTTTTTCATTAAGAGTCTCTTAAAAGCCTCTAAAGTCTAAAATTCAGATATATGATGAATTTAGATTGTTTGTTTAGTTTCAGACTTATGAGGTTGCAACATCTGAATTTACCTCTTAAAATTAAGAGAAAGAGAGTTGTCTGAACTAAGATTAAGAACCTCTTAATTTCAGATCTTAAGGCATCCTCTTAATTTCAGACGTGGTTTTCAGACTTCAGACATTTAACCTCTTAAAAAACAAATAATACCTATATCTATACAACAACGCCCCTTAACAATATGCGAACCATATTTGATTTTTTCTCATTCATGTTAATTTGACCAACTGTTTTATTCTTTTTCTCGTTCTTGATCGAAGATTTTTATAGTGTTATAGAGTTCTTGCTCGAAGAATGTTGGTGGTTTCAATGATCAGCCTTATCAGAGCGTTTTATGCAACGCTGTTTCATATGTACCATTATTCCCATCATCCATGGATTGTTTTGCACAAGTTCTTTCTCCCAACTCTTTTAATATTTATGTCAATGTTTTCTGCAACATCTTAATTAAGATGAAAACAATGTGTGCATGTTCATTATGTTTCAATTATGAGATATGGTGCTTTGGTGGTTTACATATAATTTAATTTTTTTTCCATTCCAGAGCTTTGTTTTGAACAAATAAATATATTTGTCTTCATGTAAGCATTAAGCATTTGCAAACTTCACATTTGACATACATTCAATAAAATGACAATGACCAAATATGTGACGACTGCGAATCGGTAATCCTTAACATTAAATAAGTAGAATCAAACAATGTTACTAACCAGGTTCGTTAGATTCATTGGCTTATTTTAATCAACAGATCATTGGCTTGTTATTATCAAAAAGTTCCTTAGGTTCATTAAATCCATTAGGTTCATTGGCTTAATTTAATCAACAGATTCATTAGGTTCATTGGCTTGATTTTATCAAAAAATTCGTTAGGTTCATTAGGTTCATTCGCCTAATCTAATCAACAGATTCATCAAGTTTAATGGCTTAATTTTATCAAAAAATTCGTTAGGTTCATTAGATTCATTAGGTTCATTGGCTTAATTTGATCAATAGATTCATCAAGTTCAATGGCTTAGTTTTATCAAAAAATTTATTAGGTTCATTAGATTCGTTAAGTTCATTGGCTTAATTTAATCAAGAGATTCATCAGGTTCATTGGCTTGATTTTATCAACAGATTCATCAGGTTCATTGGCTTGATTTTATCAAAAAAAAAATCGTTAGGTTCATTGGCTTAATTTAATCTACAGATTCATCAGGTTCATTGGCTTGATTTTATCAAAAAAAATCGTTAGGTTCATTGGCTTAATTTAATCAACAGATTCATCATGAGGTTCATTGGCTTGGTTTTATCAAAAAAATCGTTAGGTTCATTAGATTCATTAGGTTCATTGGCTTAATTTAATCAATAGATTCATCAAGTTCAATGGCTTAATTTTATCAAAAAATTTGTTAGGTTCATGAGGTTCATTAGCTTAATTTAATCAATAGATTTATTAGGTTCATTGGCTTAATTTATCAAAAAATTCTTTAGGTACATTAGCTTAATTGATCAAAAAATTTATTAGGTTCATTGGGATTAATCTAATAAAAATTTTCATTAGTTACATTAAACTAGTCAGTTTCATAAAATTCTTGGCCTTCAATAACAAAAAAATAATAGTCGTGGTTTTCATATTAAAAGAATTTAATAGAATTCATTTAACATTTGAAATTCTGGAAATACAATATTGATATATAATTGATTATAGTTGGCATTGATTTCGGGTTGAGGATCCCCACCTACAAATTAGGGTAGAAACAAGTGTGGCATTTTTGTTGTTTCATTTTTTCCCTTTAGTGAAATTTTTTTGATTCTTTTAATTAGTATATGTTACTAATGATGTGTATTAACTTCATTGGTTCACAATGTTCATAATAGATCCTCTTCACACACACACACACACATATATATATAGGTTCAAGTGAGTACCACCTATTATGCAGTGCACCAGAAGGTACCACCCTTAAAAGTAATTTTATGAAAAACATTTTCATGAACATGTTTTAAATAACAATACACGGATCATATGTAAATTTCACGCAAATCCGAACACTCTAAGAGCATGAAAACACGCATCACATAAATGCACGTTCACATACATTCAAAATTATATAAGTGTGTGTTCTCATCAATTTTTAGGAGCTAGGAGATGTGAATGTATGTGAAATTTACATATGATCTTCATAATGTTAATTTAAACATGTTTATGAAAAAAAAAATTTAAAAATGTTTTTTTAAAAGTGGTACCTTCTGCATAATGGGTGGTACTCTCTCGAACCATATTATATATATATATATATAGACACACACATACACGCACATATAGATTCAAGATCAATGGGGTATCATATTAGACTGGGGTACCAGAGTACCATATTAAATGAACATGTTCAATATGATAAAATGTTTAATTTCATGCTAAATTGTAATATACACATGTCCAAAGTTACATTATTATTGACTAGTTCATATCATTTAGATATTTATTATGATAAAATTTTTATTTCATGCAAAATAGCAATATGCACATGTTTAAAGGCGCAATATGTATGAACATGTACATATTGCACTTTTGCATGAAATTGAACGTTTAAACATTTTTAACGTAATGAATATAAAAATGATGTGAACTAGGTAATCATAATGCAATCTTGAACATATAAATATTACACTTTTGTTTGAAATTTAACATTTTATCATAATAAACATGTTCATTTGATATGGTATTCCGGTTCCCCAGTCTAATATGGTACTTCATGGATCACAACCCTGTATGTATGTATGTGTGTGTGTGTCTATATATATATATATATATATATATATATATATATATATATATATATATATATATATATATATATATATATATATATATATATATATATATATATATATTCAAGATCAATGGGGTACGAACCATTTATAGTCAATCATTTATCATTAAAATCATTAAATAAAATATAAATTTTGCTTAAAATTCTTTCTCACATTAACTAGTGTTAGAAGGTAATATTGGTATTGAAAATTTTAGGGAGAATTTCATATATACTCATCCTAAACTTCATAATATCATATAGGGATGCCCAATTTTAAATTTTAATATCATATATATCCCTCCTAAACATCATAATATTATATAAAATATAAATTTTGCTTAAAATTCTTTCTCACTTTTTGAAACACTCATTTCAACATAATATAGTATTTTATTGGATTACATTAAATTGACCAAGATTAACGTGGTTCATAAGAAAATTAGGCATGACCCGTTCGCACACGGAGTCCATTTCCCTGATTCAATTTGTGTATATGTAAACGGAAGCAAATTTATATATAATTACAATCTACCCAAAATCCCAATCAAGTGTGTCTTGCACCTTACCAAAAGTCGCTTTCACTCAGCTAACTAGGCCTTCAAGTTTGAACCGGCAACTTCTTTGACTTTACTATTTCCTCCACGTGAAGTATATGGGGTTAGCAAATACAATTTGTTAAGTGAGTTACTAGATTGATACGGCGTGCAACACATAAAGCATGCAGCAGTAATAAAAGTGGTTATAATAAAAGACATGTGCAATATCTTGATAAAATGTTGTGGGAATAGAACCCATTATTGCATCTCGTGACCCGCACGTTGCCGGTAGGATTAGAACCGAGTCTAGACAACTCCAAAGGGCACACGAAGTCCGGCCACCTACTCTGTAAGCTTCCGGAAGTAGGAATTTATACGCACAAACACATAGTAAAGCATTTAAATATATATAATAATCTGAACATCCAGTGAGGCCAAATGAATGAACATAGCTCACAATGGGTTAATCAACTAAAGTATGGTAAGTATGAAAGGAGTGATTATCAAAGCATAGTATGAAAACCAATGTGTATAATTGGTGGTATTAAATCAGGTTTTCTGGGCATATGTCATGATCATGTAATAAACTGCCAGGCAGTGCAATACATCATAGGAGAGAATGACACCCAAGATATATGCACAATGTCATAATTAAAAGTAAACATGTAAATATGTATGCAACACGCACATCAATACTAGAACTCACAATAAAAGGCTAAAAATAGCCCTTATATAGCAATAGCTTCATAAAGGCTCCTTAAAGCTTGAACTTTGCCTTTAGCTTCCCAATCTGAAACCCGACACTACTTTACGGTCCAAACCTATCATACAATAATATTCAAGGTTTTTATAAGTTTATTATAACGTATAATAAGGTTTGGATGTCAATTAAAGTGTTTAAGTGCTTTCGTTTTGAATTTCCGATTTATACCGACATCGTCTCACCTCTCATTGAGTTCAATAGATTTTTAGATGATCTTTTATGTTAATTTATGTGTTATATAAGTATATGATGATTACATAATGTTATAGTGTCATTATAGGGCTTAAGATAAGTGTTTTGGTTGAACAGAGGCTCGACTCGACGAGTCAGGAAGGTGACTCGACGAGTCAAAACATTCTGTAATCTAAATTAGGACACAACAGGCACTGACTCGATGAGTCACAGGGGTGACTCGCCGAGTCGCCCTAGTCTGCAGTCCACAATGTCGTTTTTTACACCCCTGCTCAACGTTTTTCGCCTCAAACATGGTTCTAGCCTTCATATTCACTAATATATACATGTTTAATGCATTACTAGATTATAAACCCACGCATTACGTGGATAAATGTTAATAAATAATTTTATATGATATATTCATATAAAATAAAAATTAAATCATATAAAAATTAAATATTTATAAAAATACATTAATAGTATGGTATTTGTTATAGTCATTATTTAATAGTGTTTACTATTTTAATAAAGTTTAAACTATTTTATTTCGAAATTTATATGTATTTAATAGATATAAATTAAAATTTCAATTTTATATAAAACATAATTTTTATATGTATTTTATTAGAATAAACAAAATGTAATGAAATATGATTTTATTAATATTGTATTATATTTACTTATTACTTATTTAATATTATTTGTATAATATTTGTTTATGTTTACTATATTTTAATAAATTTATAAACACATAATATTTTTTTATATAGACATATAGATAAGTATGTATAATATGTAATTTGGATGTATTTGTATTATATTATTAATAATACCAATAAATCTTAGACAATGAGAAATGTAAACAAATGTTGGATAGAGTTAATAATTTATTAATATTTATTTAAAAATAATAAATCATATTTATATATTTTTAATTTTATATTTGTTTTGTATTTTATTTTATATTTGTATTTATCTTTTATTTTATATTTGTATCTATATTTTATATATGTATTTATCTTTTCATATTTGTATTATTTTATATTTGTATTTATCTTTTATTTGATATTTTTATTTATCTTTTAATATTTTCTATTTGTCATTTATTTTATATTTGTAGTTATATTATATTATATTTTATTTTATTTTTGTATTTATCTTTTCAGGTAAAACGTGGAGGCGACACGTGGAAAATTGTGTTCTCTTTTATTATATTTATATATATATATATATATATATATATATATATATATATATATATATATAGGGAGAGGTTGTTTTAAGAACCTTAAAGATGGTAAGAACCTAGGAACTTTTTAGAGCCCTTGGATCAAAAGGGTATTTTTGGAACAAAAAATATTATCTTTCTCTCTCCACCTTTTTTATTATATGCATCTCTTTTTCACTTTCTCTCTCTTACTTTTTTTTCATTTTCTCTTTCTTTCATTAGAATTGATTTTAATATTAAAAAAACGTTTTTTTACAAAAAGTTAAATTTTTTTCTATATAAAAAATTATTTAATTGCTAAAAAAATTAATGTATTCTATATAGAAATATTATATGTCCATATAGAATGTTATATAATTATATATCTTTTTATGTAGATTAACATAATTGTTCATAATCTATGTAGAATGTTATGTTTCTTCTATATTTCATATATTTTTATGTTTATTATACAGATCTATATTTTTTTTGTAGATTACCATTATTATTCATTGTGTTTTTGGTATATTTTATATGAGTTGCATACCAAGTGTTCGATAAAATGTCTAAATGAAATCTTATTTTTTTGTTTCAGTGTGTTTTTGGTATATTTTATCATATAATCTACGTAGAATATATGATACTTGACATTCTACATAGAGTGCATGACATTCTACGCAGATTGCATGTCATTATACGTAGATTGAATGTCATTCTACGTAGATTGCATGACATTCTACGAAGATTGTACATAGAATATGTTCGTCGATACTCTACTTAGATTGCATGTCATTCTACGTAGATTGCATGTCATTCAACGTAGATTGAATGTCATTCTTGTTATTCTACGTAGATTAACAGTTTTATTCTATGTATTTTTGGTATATTTTATTTAGTTGCATATCAAGTGTTTGATAAAATGTCTAAATGAAATCTTCTTTTTTTTTTTGTTTCAATGTGTTTTTGATATATTTTATCATGTAATCTAAGTAGAATATATGATATTTGACATTTTACACGACATTCTACATAGATTGCATGACATTCTACGTAGATTGAATGTCATTCTACGTAGATTGGATGTCATTCTACGTAGATTGCATGTCATTCTACATAGATTGCATGACATTTTATGTGTATTATACATAAAATATGTTCGTCAAAACTCTACATAGAATATGACAGATTCATTTTCAATGTTTTATAATGAAGATTATTTGTAAAATATTAGATATATATGAAGGTAATAGTTATTAGATGTTTTACATGATAATCTACGTAGATTACATGATAATCTACATAGATTACATGATAATCTACATAGAATATATGATACAGGACTACTTGTAAAAAATCACACATAATCTATGTAGAATGTTATGTTTCTTATATATTTCATATATTTTTTTGTTTCTTATACATTTCTATATCTTTTTATGTAAATGTACATTAACATTCAATGTGTTTTTGGTATTTTTTTATCATATAATATATGTAGAATATATGATACTTGACATTCTACATGACATTCTACGTAGATTGAATGACATTCTACGTAGATTGCATGTCATTCTACGTAATTTGAATGCCATTCTACGTAGATTGAATGTATTCTACGTAGATTGCATGACATTCTACGTAGATTGTACATAGAATATGTTCGTCGATACGCTACGTAGATTGCATGTCATTCTACGTAGATTGAATGTCATTCTACGTAGATTGAATGTCATTCCACGTAGATTGCGTGACATTCTATGTAGAGTATCGACGAACATATTCTATGTACAATCTACGTACATTGGACAGATTCATTTTCCATATTTTATAATTAAAATTATTTGTAAGATATTATATTCATAATGAATGTAATAGTTCTTAAATGTTTTACATGATAATTTATGTTGATTACATGACAATCTAAGTAGATTACATCATAATCTACATAGAATATAATACAATACTACTTTAAAAATCACACATAATCTATGTAAAATGTTATGTTTCTTGTATATTTTATATATTTTTATGTTTCTTATACATTTCTATATCTTTTTATGTAGATTAACATTACTAGTCAATGTGTTTTTGGTATATTTTATCATGTAATAATCTACGTAGAATATATATGATAATTGACATTCTACACAACATTCTACGTAGATTGCATGCCATTGTACGTAGATTGCATGACATTCTACGTAGAATGAATGTCATTCTACGTATAATGCATGACATTCTACGTAGATTGTACATATAATATGTTCGTCGATACTCTACATAGAATATGACAGATTCATTTTTCATGTTTTATAATGAAGATTATTTGTAAGATATTAGATTTATAATGATCGTAATAGTTTGTTGGAAGTTTTACATGATAAACTACGTAGATTACATGATAATCTACGTAGATTAAACGATAATCTAATTAGAATAGAATACAAGACTACTTGTAAAAAATAACACATAATCTATGTAAAATGTTATGTTTCTTATATATTTCATATATTTTTATGTTTTTTTATACATTTCTATATCTTTTTATGTAGATTAACATTACTATTCAATGTCTTTTTGGTATATTTTATATCAGTTGCATACCAAGTGTTTGATAAAATGTGTAAATGAAATCTTTTTTTTGTTTCAATGTGTTTTTGATATATTTTATCATGTAAGCTACGTAGAATATATGATATTTGACATTCTACACGACATTCTACATAGATTGCATGTCATTTGACGTAGAATGCATGACATTCTACATAGATTGTACATAGAATATGTTCGTTAACATATTTTATATAGAAAAAAATATTCTATATAGACATATATATTTTTATATAACATACGTTATTTTTTTAGCAATTAAATAATTTTCTATATTAGAAAAAATAATTTTTTCTATAAAAAACGTTTTTTTTACTTTAAAAATCAATTATAATGAAAGAAAAATAAAATGAAAATGAAAAAAAGTAAGAGAGAGAAAAAGAAAAAGTAGATTTTTTTTCTTTCAGAAATACTCTTTTCACACATTTTCAAGATTCTCCACTATCAAAGTTCATAATAATTACAAAATTGTCATCCAATGTATCAACCATTGATTATCATTAATCCAAAGGTCATAAAAGGTTCTTAGGTTCCCACATTTTTTATGGTTCTTAGAAGAACCCTCCCCTATATATATATATATATATATATATATATATATAGATTTGACTAACATAACATAGTTTAACACTTTCACCACAAAATCCACCACTTTTATCATTAAATTTCTTAAATTAACATATATGAAAACCAACTCAATTTCTATGAGTTTTGTTTGTTCTCTTACACTCATCAACTTAGAAACATACTAACAATGCATTATTTATCATTAACCATCTTTAAATCATCATATTTTAGTTCACTACAATTCCACCATAAGTATTACTAAGTTTGGAAGAAGATGGAATTGAATACACACACAACCCATTAGAATGAAAAGGTGTTACCTAAATTTGATTGTATTTGGTAGGACCAACCTCTTCAAACTAGTTGAATACCCGTGCGGTGCTCGGGTGATCAATTTCATAATTAATCCTTTTTTAATTAAACAATTACACAAAAAAAATATTTAATTTTGAAAGACTATACATATATTCTCTTATACATTGTTTGTTAAGAAAAAAAAAATATTTAACTTTATCATGAAAATTACTACACGCAATTATATTTGAGGTTTGTTTGTTTAAAATTTTATAATCTCCATTATTGTCAGTTTTATTGGTATAAGAAATTATAAGTTTTTTATTTTAACTTTTTTTTTAATAATTTATGTTGGAAAATCTAAAGATATTGTTAAGTTTGCTTTATTTTTATATATTCTAATAAAAATGCATTATAATCACACATATGTTTTGGTTGTCATTTTATTTTATTTACATTCCAGTAATAGTTTTAATACAACATCAAATATATTTCCTATTGTACTTGCTATATCTAAACTTAGTTTCATCTATCGTAAATATCAGTGTTAATATTGAAAAAATCATTATATTTTCATGTTATATAATTTTGGTCTCTTAATATTATTATTTTTAATCATTTTAATCCTTACATTATATTTTATTGAAACTGTTATATTTTGTTCGGTAAAAGTCAACATATCGTTATGAATTATGATATATCCTTTCTATGTTTGAAATTAAAAATATACATCAAACTAATTTAAAACATAAAAAAACAATGCAATTCAAATACAAGAAAGACACTTATTACATGAACAAAATTATGTAACTTGTATTACTCAACTACTCGTATATCATGTTTTTAGTTTCAATTTAATTTTCTTTAAAGGTTTGCCAAGTTGTTGACCTTGCTATTTTGTTAAATGTTTTTCTCAAGTATTTTCCATCATTATAATCATTGCTTGTGGCCAATCTGGAATTCATAATTATCTTGGAGTGTTTGTTGACCATTTGTGTGTCTAAATCGCCTTTTATTTATTTGATTTTTCTGCTTGAATTAGATAAAAGACAAAATGTTTTAAGTCTTTGTGTTGTACGTGAATTACATATGTGTATGTTAGCTTTCGTTTTTGTCGAGGAATGCCTGGCCAATAAGCCCAATTGGCCTTCGGCCTAACCTTTAATTGATTTCTAAGTGGTTTGTTGATTCAAATGCAAGTATTAATTGTCATTATCCTTTGCATTTTTATTGCTGGAAAATAAGATCAAAACAGAAAATAAATGCAGTATTAGTGTGCTGTCCAGGTGTGTTTAGCTTAAGTTCTGTCCGTAAAAATGGGCAAGAAGGTTAAATGGCCTTCGACCTTTGGCAACTTAATTAGCAAAGATGTTTATTGATCAATTTTATGTATCAATCGTCATTTATCCTACCTTATGTTGCTGCTGAAAAAGTTAAAAACAGAAAGATATGAGTTGTGAGTGTGTGCGATTATGTGTTTGAATATGTGTGTTTGCATGTTAATGTAGTCTCGGAGCGTTGTGTGTGTCTCGTAACCTCTGTGTGTGTTCATTGAATTGATACAGAAATAAAGGAAGAAACAACAGCATCATAAGTATCAAACATATATATGCTATGTGTATTATAGTATATATGTACATCATTTTTAAAATATTGAAAGAATATTAAAGAAGATACTATCAATTTTTTTCTGCAGGAGTTGAAAACGTCTTCGACTCTTCATCTGGTTGATTAGAATACGTGAAGTTCATCTTGAAACGGTATAGTTTTCTTCACGCAGACACTGCTGATGCAGTTTTTTTTATCAATATTAAATATGCCTACTGACTATGTGTGTGTGTATGTATAAATATATATTAGTACGTAACTTCAATAAAACATGTTTTATCTCATAGTTGGTTACATTTAACTCATTATATAAACATATAATAATTATCAGGTTTCAAATTATATAAAGAATTGATAACTTGATAAATATGCAGCTGAGAATAATTATTATTCAAGTTTGAGTCTTTTTTCCTGCTTTATGATATTATCTAGTATTTTTCTGCATATCCTAATATTTCAGTTATACAATAGCCGATTAAATTTGATTACTTATTTTTATTTAACTTGATAAATCAGATTGCATCTATTTCCAGCAGTGCAAGTTTGAAATTTTCTAGCAGATTAAATCATATTTTTTATTTTTATTTAACTTGATAAACCAAATTACAACGATTTCCAACAGTGAGAAATTGAAATTTTATTGTCATTTTTTATTTCTTTCCGGAAAATCTACATATTTTAATTGCAGAAACATTAAAATACGTAGAAAAATCTTGATAATTATGTGGAATCTCATCGAGCTAAAATAGTGGGGGGAATCCCATTATTTTCGGAGTTTTTAACCAATTATATTGCGTCAAATCAGTAACCATAATTTTCTGAATTTTAACCAATTATATTGCGCCAAATAAGCCATAATTTTCGGAATTATTACCACTAATATTGCGCCACGTGAGCATTTTTTCTCTCTGCTCCGTCGGCAATATATATATACAATTTTTCTAACCAAGATAGCAAAACTCCAGCCCTAATTATGCTCTTCTCCAAATATGTTTATGCAGAATTTTGCAAGTGAAAGGGAAGGTGAAGGAGGGGCCACGATTGGGAGGTTTTGTTGCCCCCAATTGGCCGTCAAATTTTCACCAACACCCCCGTTAAGTTCTCTTTGTCCAAATTCAGCCACAAAGCTTCAAAACCAGCACTCTTTTTAACAACCAATATTTACATATGCTTAAGGTGCCCGTACATGGGCATCAATGTCTTGTACTTATTTATAGAAATTTTCAATTAACAAGGGTTTAAGCACATGGTACAAGTAAGTAAAGCTTGTGGCTAACAATCCTAAATTAATCACACTAAAAAATGTTGAATTGTAATTCATTTGGAAATTTAATAGATTTAATTATTATCTTAATTAAACGGATGTTACACTTTTATTAGTAATTCAACTTGCAATATGAGCATCGGATGATCTTAATTAACATGGAAATTATGCATGATCAAATAAGCAACACTTAAACATTACATCATTATTCTACATAAATCCTAGAACTCATAGTGGTTGATGCGAATAAGCTTTGGTTCATCAAGTTGAACCACATTGATCAATACAAGGTTAAGCCATCTCGGATGGCCTTCGAAAATTCAATTCACCTATATCACATATACATAACAAGTACATAAGCCCCCATTTATTAAGTTCATAAAGTCCCCTAAACGCATGTACTGGTGTTAAAACGAAGGTTTTGAACCATTCCAACACCCTACAAGACTCGAATTCACTCATTGTATTTAAAAGTCTTTAAATGCATATAATAACGCTTAATTATAGTTAAAACACCCTTATATGTAGTCTCTCAAACTCAAAAGTAAGTGTTGGCATCAAATGAGGAAGCAATATGGTGTGTCACCGAATGTGCTGACAAGTACGATGTGCCGAAGAGATCATGCTAAGATTCTCGAGAATTATGATTCAGGTGTTGAGAAGAGCAGGCATGCTTGTAAAAGCATGGCGTGCTCAACACAGACTTGCACTAAATGTGAAATGTTTTATACCCAAATCCTCCGAAACTCACTATCATTCAATATATTTTTAACACTTTTAAGCTCATTTAAAGCTTTTAAAACACATCAAACAATACCAACCCGATCCAAAGCTCATTTAAACCCTAATTTGGTTTCTAACTCAAAACAACATTACACCACCAACCATATACATATTTATGTTGTTTGGGCATCAATAACAACATTCAACAATCTTGTTTGATATTTGAGTCATTCCAAACAAAACAATATAATATACATTTGGGTTTCTTGACTTTTTTGAAGCAAAATGAAAGGAATAGAAAGAGGTATTAGCATATATACAGTCTTTTAATATAGTTGCATAGTTGGAGGGTTGCTTTTGTAATTATCTCATTTTTTGTTTATATATAGTCTTTTTATTGTTCATTGTAAGATAAGACATTATAATCAATAAATCATAGTCGTTTCTTGTAAACCCTAGCCTCTTTTACTTATTGTTCATCATGGTATCAGAGCCGTGATTGTTTATTTGTTGAGTTCTCGGTTTGTCGCACTCATTCACCATTTGGTTCATCATTTTGTCTCGTAATTTTCGGCCAAGGCTGCGCAGCCGTAAAAAATTTGTAACATCCTCGGATTTATTTTATTGTATTTTGGTTAATTAAGTTGAAAAAAATATATATTTAAGTTGAAATTTGAGCGATTATTATGAGTTTTGGATATTTAGAAAGTTTGTTGCTATTTTAAGAAAAATTTGAACTCTGAATCATTGTTATGGAGTATTATGAATTTAAAAGTTATTAATGATAATTTTAAGAATAAATCAGTATTTTATGGAACCGGTTAAGTTGAGGGGTGAAATGTGCAAAAATGATGAAAGTTGAATAAAAAGGATAAAAATATTCATTTTCCATATGCATACTCTCTCACTACACTCTCTCTCTCTAGAATTTCCTCTCTACATCTCTCCAAGATATCTCACAAACCGACCGTCCGATTATCGAGAATTATACGTTAACGGAAAGATCTCGAGGAGTACTACAACAATCTGCAAACGGATTTCTGATTTCATACGAATTGAGGTAAGAATCGACTCTTTTAAGTTTATAGTTTCGGTTTTGAAGTAAACTAGAATTCGAATCTGTCTTTTTATGTAAATTGGAGCTTGTTTTGCTTGAAATATTGCTAGGATGTGATAGTATATGCATAATAGAATCGAAACTAGGCATCATACATGATATATCAGTGATTTTAGGCCTTAGAATGAAGGATTTAAGCTGAAATGATGAACAGACTCGAATATGCCAAGAACAGAGTCGAAATGCAAGAACAAACTCGATTTTGGTACTAGATTCGAGTGTGTTTTCGAATCTAACACTAGATTCGAAGGGTAGGGGTTCGAATCTATCCCCTAAACTCGAAATGGTTCGAATCTATCAATGGAGGTTCGAATCTGTCATCAGATTCTAAGGTGGTTCGAATCTAACCCATTAAATTCGAGTTTAATTCCTAAAATTGAGAATCCTACTCTCTAAACTCAAGTATTATGAATGAAACTCATAAACAACACATAAAATGTCATGAGTTATACTTAGGACAAAATGTAAACTTGAAATGGGTTCAAACTTAGTTGTAGTTCGAATTTGGACATGGACCCGAAATGGGGAAAAATATTGCAAAACTTACGAAACTTGATTTTAGGGATTTAAACGGTTATTGATACAAGGTATTGTTGTAATTAATATAACAGGTCCCTTGTGGTGGTGTTTAACCCACAGTGGGGTACTTGGTGGATTCGTTTGAAAGCCCGAGGAGAAATAATAATTGGTTAAAAGTTTAATTACGCACCCACTGTGAGTACATATGATTTCGCATGTTTATATCTGCTTTATGATTGCTTTTGCTTACTGAGACATGTTGCTTCATTTTTCGTTTGGAATTCTACTAACTTGCGTAGATTTAGATGCACATTCTTATTTGATGCATGTCCGTTCGTTTGTTGTGCATCTACGATGGACCGGTGGGTCGCATCTGTTACTCTGATGTTACTGCTCTATATGATGCTGGAGCTGATCCCTCCAGGTCCGGTAGGCAGTATGTCATCCCCGATGTTATGTCTGTCTCAGTAGTATGTTTTAAAGGCCGAGCTTTGGGCTCGTGGGAGCGACGGCTCATGTGTGGTTGTACTTTGTGTACGTGGAGAGTGCACGACGTGTGTCGTCGGTGCTACTCTTGTGGGCATCATAAGGATTTATAAAATGTGTAAATCTGTGTATTCACTAAGCATTCGCTTACCCCTCAGTTGTCTTCATTTTTACAGGAAAGGGTAAATCAGCTGCCGGACCTTCTAGTTAGGTCATTTGGGAAGATTTGGAAGACTTGGTACTATTTAATCGGTAATTATGTTATGAGACACTGTTGTAATATATTCTGGATGATTGTAATAATTGTAATGGGTGTGTAGACTTAGACTTGGTACCCTATAGCACTGTAGGGCGTTTGACACTGTTGCACTACTTTACTTATATATTTTAATGCTTCCGCACTTAATTTAGGTTATCAGATCATTATGTTATTGCATGTTGATGATTAATCCTGGGTGTATTGTAATTGGTGGTTGTTGTGGCAAGGGTGTCACACGAGATGGTATCAGAGCAGTAGTTTGAGATTCAAGTGTCCGTGAGGTCTTGGTCTCAAACATTAGGTAATGATATATAGTGGTTTAAGTAATGATCTGAACTAAGATAGGTTATGATCTAGTAATTATAAGAGATTGACTATCATACGGGACAAATGAGTGGTGTCTTTAAACTGATGACATGTTACTAAACAAGTTATGTGTTATTATTTCAGAACATGTCTGGAGGAGGAATGACACCCGAAGAAGCCAGAGAGATGATGCTAGCCATGATGGCTGAGCAGAACAAGATGATACAAGATCAGTTTCGGGCTCGAGATGAGGCCGATGCTAAGAGAAGAGAGGATAAGAGAAAGAACAAGGAGAAGGAAGGGGGTAACAATGAGGAACAGGATGACAATACTGGGTCATCTAACAAGCCCAAAGGTTGTCGGTTTAAGGATTTCAAAGGAAATGGGGCCGTGGAGTTTAATGGACTAGGAGATGCTGTTGCCGCACTTGAATGGATAACAGCAACTGAACGAACATTCCGAATCAGCGACTGTGCTGAGAAGGACATGGTTCGTTATGCAACTGCTATGTTCACGAATGATGCAATCATGTGGTGGAACGCAATGGTGAATGCGTTGACATTGGAGAAGGTTTCTGTTATGACTTGGGCTGAGTTCAAGGACTTATTCACTCAGCAGTACTATCCGGTTGATGAGCGCCGGAGGTTGGAAGCAAAGTTTATGGCACTGATGCAGGGGACTAAGACTGTGTCCCAATATGCTGTAGAATTCACGAGGCTGAGTCTGTTTGCGCCTCATCAAGTCGATACTGAGGAAAGGAAGGTGACCAGGTTCGAGGCTGGTCTGGATATTGAAATTAGGAGGGTTATGAGCAACGTCCGCTACCCTACATTTGCTGGCTTACTTGAAGCTGCCAGAAATGTAGAAGAGATTTTGATTATGTCGGGCTATTCGATTGGGTCTACTGCTGCTTCCACCAACCCAACACAGCCGTCACCGCCGAAGCGCCAGCGCGAGGGAGGATATTCTGGTTCTTCCCGGTCTTCACAGTACTCACCTCAGCAGTCGTATCGTCGACCGTCTGGTTCTTCCGATCGTGGTCGTGCTCGTGCATACTCTATCAACACCGAGCCGCGATATTATAATAGGTGTCACTTGGAACACTTCGGCAAGTGCACCAATGGACGTGCTTGTTTTTGTTGTGGTGAGTTGGGCCATTATCAGAGTGAGTGCCCAAGGAGGGGAGATGCTTGCCATAAGTGTGGTGTATGGGGACACTATAGTAGGAATTGCAGAAAGAACGATCCAGCTGCTGCTGCTCCATCTACAACACGATCTTCGGGAGGTTCAAGCGGTGGTTCGGTTAACCGAGGCCGGGGTCAGTCTCAAAGGGCACCTGCTCGTGCTTTTCAGATAACTGCAGAGGAGGCAAGGGAAAATCCGGAAGTCGTTACGGGTACGTTCATAGTTAACTCTATGCCAGCACGAGTTTTATTTGATTCGG
Organism: Centrapalus pauciflorus; assembly: GCA_020465985.1. NCBI lineage: Eukaryota > Viridiplantae > Streptophyta > Magnoliopsida > Asterales > Asteraceae > Centrapalus > Centrapalus pauciflorus. Next base: position 202,613 of record JAANYP010008206.1, read on the forward strand.
GTGCCAATAGATCGTTTGTTTCTACTATGTTTGCACAAAGACTTGCCATGCCACTATCTAGATTATCTGTTGTTCTTGATATAGAAACTGCTAGCAACACTCTAGTAAAAGTAGATCATGTCTACCGTAACTGCACGCTAGTAATTGAAGATGTAGTCTTCAATTTGGACTTGATCCCTATAGAATTCAGTGAATTCGATGTGATAATCGGGATGGATTGGTTGATAGAGAATGAAGCCCATATAGTGTGTAAGAGCCGAATGATTAAGATAACTACTCCGGAGGGGCGTGAGTTTTGCATCTACGGGGATAGGAGAAGTGGGGATCTGTGCTTACTGACCATTGCAAAAGCTCGAAAGCTTGTTGCAAAGGGGTGTGACGCCTACCTGGCATATGCTATTGATGCCAAGGCTGAAAAGAGAACGTTGGCCGACGTGCCTGTTGTTTCACAGTTTCCGGATGTGTTTCCGGAAGACTTGTCTGGAGTACCGCCTGAGAGACAAGTAGAATTTAAGATTGACTTGATCCCTGGAGCTGCGCCGGTAGCTCGTTCTCCTTATCGCCTTGCCCCAACCGAAATGAAAGAGATGATGACACAACTTCAGGAATTATTGGACAAGGGCTTCATTCGGCCGAGTTCATCACCATGGGGAGCTCCGGTATTGTTTGTAAAGAAGAAAGATGACACCATGAGGATGTGCATCGATTACCGGGAGCTGAATAAGTTGACGATTAAGAACAAATATCCACTGCCGAGGATAGACGACTTGTTTGATCAATTACATGGGGCGAGTGTATTTTCTAAGATCGACTTAAGGTCGGGGTACCATCAGCTGAAAGTAAGAGAAGAAGATGTACCGAAGACATCTTTCAGAACTCGGTATGGGCATTACGAGTTTCTGGTCATGCCTTTCGGATTAACTAATGCCCCAGCTGTCTTTATGGACTTAATGAATAGGGTTTGTAGACCGATGTTGGATAAATCGGTGATAGTGTTTATTGATGACATTCTGGTGTACTCTAAGTCTGAGGCTGAGCATGCTGAACATTTAAAGGAACTGTTAGAGTTGTTAAGAAAAGAAAGGTTGTATGCCAAGTTCTCAAAGTGTGAATTTTGGCTGCAACAGATTCAATTTTTAGGACATGTGATTTCTGGAGCTGGGATTTCGATAGATCCAGCTAAGGTAGAAGCGATAAAGAACTGGGAGCCGCCTAAATCAGCTACCGAAGTTAGAAGTTTTCTTGGACTTGCAGGGTATTATCGGAGATTTATTAAGGATTTCTCAAATATTGCAGTTCCCCTGACTGCATTAACAAAGAAGAATGCACCATTTGTTTGGGAAACCATACAGCAAGAAGCATTTGAGGTTCTGAAGAAAGCGTTAAGCGAGGCTCCGATACTTGCCTTACCTGAAGGCAATGATGACTTTGTAGTTTATACTGATGCTTCGAGGTTAGGGTTAGGCGCTGTACTGATGCAGCGTGGGAAGGTTATAGCGTATGCTTCAAGGCAGTTGAAGCAGCATGAGAAGAATTATTCCACTCATGATCTGGAGTTGACCGCAGTAACATTTGCTTTGAAGTTATGGAGGCACTACCTGTACGGTACTAAGTGTCAACTTTACACGGACCATAAGAGCTTGAAGTATATTTTTAGCCAGAAGGAACTTAATATGAGACAACGTAGGTCTATGGAGCTTATTAAAGACTACGATTGTGAGATACTTTATCACCCCGGAAAGGCTAATGTGGTAGCCGATGCCTTGAGTCGGAAAGCTTATGCTAAAGATTTCTGCTATATGATGACGTCTACTATGTTAACGTCTACGATCATTAACGATGTCAAAGCTACCCAACTAGAAGCTTCGAAAGAAGAAAATGTTGGTGCTGAGGATATTAGAGTACAGATTAAGAATATGGAAACGAGCGAGTCTGGATTAAAAGGTGTATACGGAAGGATTTGGGTGCCGAAGTATGGTGGAATGAGACAAGTAATCATTGAAGAAGCACACCAGTCTAGGTTTTATGTACATGTGGGAAGTACAAAGATGTACAACGACTTAAAGGCAGACTTTTGGTGGCCGGGATTGAAGAAAGACATAGGGCAGTATGTAGAAAGATGCCGAACTTGTCGGTTGGTAAAGGCCGAACATCAACAACCGTATGGCAGTCTGCAACCGCTTCCTATTCCGGAATGGAAGTGGGAGCACGTTACTATGGATTTTGTTACAAAGCTGCCGAAGACTAAGCGACAGCATGATGCAGTTTGGGTAATCGTGGATCGGTTAACTAAGTCGGCTCATTTCATACCGATTCGTGAAAGTTATTCGCTGGAGAAGTTAGCTCAGATTTATATGAACGAGATTGTTTCTAGGCATGGAGTGCCTAAGTCTATTGTATCGGATCGGGATAGCCGGTTTACTTCGAATTTTTGGTCGGCTTTGCAAGAGGGGTTGGGGACGAGAATAGCAATGAGTACGGCCTATCGTCCGCAAACCGATGGCCAAAGTGAACGAACGATCCTTACTTTGGAAGACATGATGAGATCGTGTGTGTTAGATCTCGGTGGCAACTGGGATGATCACCTGCCACTAATAGAGTTCTCGTACAATAACAGCTACCACGCAACAATAAAGAAGGCACCATTTGAGGCACTGTATGGAAGGAGATGTAGGACTCCTACATGTTGGAGAGAAACGGGTGAAACACCAATCGCTGGGCCGGCCTTGCTTCAAGAAACAAATGAGAAAATACAGTTGATCAGGCAGAACATGAAGGCGGCCCAGGATCGACAGAAGAGTTATTATGACAGAAGGCACAAACCGATCAACTTTGAAGTGAATGACTGGGTTTATCTGAAAGTATCACCCATGAGGGGTGTTACTCGTTTTGTGAAGAGGGGCAAGTTGGCTCCGAGATTTGTTGGGCCCTTTAAGATAATAGAAAAAGTTGGGAATCAATCATATCTCCTAGAGTTGCCTGAAGAGATGTCAGGCATACATCCAGTATTTCACGTTGGGAATCTCCGAAAATCATTTAACACTGGAAATGAGGATTGGGCAGACCACACAGAGCTGCAAGTTGACGAAAGGCTTCGATATGTGGAGGAGCCGGAATGTGTATTGGATACTAAGATGAAGAAGTTGAGGAGCAAAGAGATAGAAATGGTGCTTATACGTTGGAAACATCATAAGGGAGCAAATCATACATGGGAAGCTAAGTCAGAAATGTTAAGAAAGTATCCGAAACTGTTTGAATCCGAGTAACTTCGAGGGCGAAGTTGAGCGTGGTGGAGCCCATGCTGTAACATCCTCGGATTTATTTTATTGTATTTTGGTTAATTAAGTGGAAAAAAATATATATTTAAGTTGAAATTTGAGCGATTATTATGAGTTTTGGATATTTAGAAAGTTTGTTGCTATTTTAAGAAAAATTTGAACTCTGAATCATTGTTATGGAGTATTATGAATTTAAAAGTTATTAATGATAATTTTAAGAATAAATCAGTATTTTATGGAACCGGTTAAGTTGAGGGGTGAAATGTGCAAAAATGATGAAAGTTGAATAAAAAGGATAAAAATATTCATTTTCCATATGCATACTCTCTCACTACACTCTCTCTCTAGAATTTCCTCTCTACATCTCTCTAAGATATCTCACAAACCGACCGTCCGATTATCGAGAATTATACGTTAACGGAAAGATCTTGAGGAGTACTACAACAATCTGCAAACGGATTTCTGATTTCATACGAATTGAGGTAAGAATCGACTCTTTTAAGTTTATAGTTTCGGTTTTGAAGTAAACTAGAATTCGAATCTGTCTTTTTACGTAAATTGGAGCTTGTTTTGCTTGAAATATTGCTAGGATGTGATAGTATATGCATAATAGAATCGAAACTAGGCATCATACATGATATATCAGTGATTTTAGGCCTTAGAATGAAGGATTTAAGCTGAAATGATGAACAGACTCGAATATGCCAAGAACAGAGTCGAAATGCAAGAACAAACTCGATTTTGGTACTAGATTCGAGTGTGTTTTCGAATCTAACACTAGATTCGAAGGGTAGGGGTTCGAATCTATCCCCTAAACTCGAAATGGTTCGAATCTATCTATGGGGGTTCGAATCTGTCTTCAGATTCTAAGGTGGTTCAAATCTAACCCATTAAATTCGAGTTTAATGCCTAAAATTGAGAATCCTACTCTCTAAACTCAAGTATTATGAATGAAACTCATAAACAACACATAAAATGTCATGAGTTATACTTAGGACAAGATGTAAACTTGAAATGGGTTCAAACTTAGTTGTAGTTTGAATTTGGACATGGACCCGAAATGGGGAAAAATATTGCAAAACTTACGAAACTTGATTTTAGGGATTTAAACGGTTATTGATACAAGGTATTGTTGTAATTAATATAACAGGTCCCTTGTGGTGTTGTTTAACCCACAGTGGGGTACTTGGTGGATCCGGTTGAAAGCCCGAGGAGAAATAATAATTGGTTAAAAGTTTAATTACGCACCCACTGTGAGTACATATGATTTCGCATGTTTATATCTGCTTTATGATTGCTTTTGCTTACTGAGACATGTTGCTTCATTTTTCGTTTGGAATTCTACTAACTTGCGTAGATTTAGATGCACATTCTTATTTGATGCATGTCCGTTCGTTTGTTGTGCATCTACGATGGACCGGTGGGTCGCATCTGTTACTCTGATGTTACTGCTCTATATGATGTTGGAGCTGATCCCTCCAGGTCCGGTAGGCAGTATGTCATCCCCGATGTTATGTCTGTCTCAGTAGTATGTTTTAAAGGCCGAGCTTTGGGCTCGTGGGAGCGACGGCTCATGTGTGGTCGTACTTTGTGTACGTGGAGAGTGCACGACGTGTGTCGTCGGTGCTACTCTTGTGGGCATCATAAGGATTTATAAAATGTGTAAATCTGTGTATTCACTAAGCATTCGCTTACCCCTCAGTTGTCTTCATTTTTACAGGAAAGGGTAAATCAGCTGCCGGACCTTCTAGTTAGGTCATTTGGGAAGATTTGGAAGACTTGGTACTATTTAATCGGTAATTATGTTATGAGACACTGTTGTAATATATTCTGGATGATTGTAATAATTGTAATGGGTGTGTAGACTTAGACTTGGTACCCTATAGCATTGTAGGGCGTTTGACACTGTTGCACTACTTTACTTATATATTTTAATGCTTCCGCACTTAATTTAGGTTATCAGATCATTATGTTATTGCATGTTGATGATTAATCCTGGGTGTATTGTAATTGGTGGTTGTTGTGGCAAGGGTGTCACAAAAATCAACGGTCTGGATTCGTTCACCGCTGGATCGTCGCGATTTTGGTGTGTAGGTTCGCAACATATGTATCTTCACTTTGACCGTTGGGATTGTTGATTCAAGCTTTGTATTTGAAGATATGTATTGTCGAACATAGCTGTTCTGTTTCAGGATTTTCGGCCAAATTTGTGTAGCTGTGGGGAAAATGTATTTCTGACTTCATTAACCATTAGATCATCACGATTTTTGTACTATATGTGTTAAAACCTATATCTACAATCTCACAGTTGGGACTATCGAATGAACGTTATCCCTTTGTGTTATTAATATTCGAAGGTGGTTGCAGATTGAAATCGTTGGTTTTTTGCACACTAGTAGTAAAACTGAAGGTATGACTTCTTAAACCGTTAGATCGTTGTGATTTTTGGACTGAAGATTCAGCACACAAATATCTTTAATCTCACCGTTTGGATTATCTATTAGAGTGTTTTGTTGGGACTTATTTACGTTCGAAATTGGTTATTGATTCATGATTTGCTAGTTTTTGATTTCATATTTGTTTCGTCGAAGTTTTGAATTTGTTTGGGGTTATAGTAGCTATCAATGATTGGTTTGTGAGTATTTTTAGCCATCTTTGTTGGGTTTATTGTGTTTTTTGATTCGTTGATTACGGCTAAGGGTTTTGATTGTCGTCCTTAACTAATTGTTTGTTGATTGGGTTAAGGTTTTTAGATTGTGGTATTGGCTATAATTTGGGTTTTTGGTTCTTGATCGTCATACTTCTTTCGGAATTTTTCGTCATCAATTGTAATTTATATTGAATTCACAATGGTTGCATTTGATCATTTGGTTATGGAGTAGCTTAAACAGTATCTTGGCTCGTCATCCACCGTCATGTCAGCCTCTCCATCAGGTTTATCTTCGTCTAATAATTCAGATATTCCTTCGTCCTTATGGATCTCGGATTCCGGTGCATCTCATCATATGTCTCCACATTTTTCTTCATTTGTTTCTTTATCTCCTGGTTCGCCTATGTCTATTATGGCAGCTAATGGAACTGCTATGCCATTGGAAGGTGTTGGTTATGTTGTCACACCTCATGTATCTCTACCTGATGTGTATTATATTCCTAGTCTTGCTTTAAATTTTGCTTCTGTTAGTCAACTATGCAAATCGGGTTATTGTGTTTTCTTTTCTGATTTATCTTGTTGTGTTCAGGACCCGCATTCTCAGAAGGTGATTGGGACAGGCCGTAAGCTGGGAGACCTCAATGTTTTGGACAATCTCAGAGTTTCAGATGTGGTTGCTTCAAGTGTCGATGTATCTTCTTTTCGTTTGAGTCATTTGTCTTCAGATTTTTACATATGGCACTCTCATTTAGGTCATGTTTCAGCTACAGTTTTTGGCCTCTACAGGCGCTCTAGGTCAATTGAATTATTCAGATTTATCTGATTGTAGTGGTTGTAAACTGGCGAAATTTTGCGCTTTATCGTTTACTAATAGTGTCTCTTGTTCTTTTGCACCATTTGATCTGATCCATTCTGATGTGTGGGGACCTTCTCCCGTGTCTTCTAAGGGGGTGCTAGATATTATGTTTCTTTTATTGATAATTACACTCGTTATACATGGATCTATATGATGAAACACTGGTCTGAATTTATGTCCATCTATAAAGATTTTAGAGCTCTGGTTAAAACCCAACATTTAGCAGTCATTAAATGTTTTCGTTGTGACTTAGGAAGTGAATACACTTCTAATGCCTTCACCCAATTACTTGCTTCTGATGGTACTGTATACCAAACGTCGTGTATCGATGCCCCTCAACAAATTGGTGTTGCCGAACGAAAACATAGACATCTCCTTGAAACTGCTAGGTCGTTATTATTGTCTTCTGAAGTTCCTCGTGTCTTCTGGGCTGAAGCTCTCCTTACCGCTGTCTATGTCATTAATCGGATTCCCATTGTTCATAACTCTGGTCTATCTCCATTCGAAAAACTTTATGGAACCACACCTGATTACTCTTCCTTACATGTTTTTGGTTGTGCTTGTTTTGTTCTTCGTCCTCACGTTGAGCGCAACAAGTTGTGTCAGGATCTAAAACTAATAAACCAAGACTAACTGATTTGAATTTATCAGAGTATAAATCAATAATCTTGCTTTGAATCAAATTTTAATTAAGAAGTTTGCGGAATAACACTTAATTATTTTAACAAAAACTTTCAGAATCAATAGCAAATAAACAAAAGTAATAATCAAAAATTGCTTGTATTGCTGACTTCAACTTTTACAATCACCTCTAATCTGTTTGATTAGACCAAGAACACAATCTGTTCTTAGGGTTTTACAACCTTAGAGGCTTATGAAAACTCAAACAAAAAGCAATTACAAACTTGAATATGCAGAAAACTCCTATACAATAGAAAGACCTATTCTATGTATTTATATTGCTTCTTGATTTGTTTCCTTGAAGGACTATGACTTCTCTGATAGTAGATATGCTGGAATCTTCGTGTAGATATCTTTTCCTGAAAATCAGCACTTTCTGTTTATGAAACTGTTGAGCAGCTTGAATCACTTGACAACTTGAACAGAGCAGCTTGAGTTGATTTACTCTGGCAGCTTGAACTTTTACACTGGCAGCTCGAGATTCTTCAACTAACAGCATGAACTTTGTATTTACATATAAACTCTACTAACAGTTTGAGAAGTCTAACTAACAGCTTAAACTTACTTAGACTATTTCCCAACAATCTCCCCCTAACTTAAATTCTTTACACAAGACTTTAAGTTCTATACAAATAAGGAAATGAATAAGTAAACTGATATTTACAAACCAAGGCTTTCAAAAACTTACAACTGTGCAAGTTTCTGATTTACAGCCTTCAAAAATTCTTTCTTCATCTCGTCTCTATCACAAGATATCCTAACAGATTTCATCTGGAGTAGCATAGCCTTTGGTAGATCATAGAATTCAAGATTGAAGAACATACCAGATCCATCTGAAAATTTGATTCTATAAGTCCTTGATTTGACAAACAGATCAACTTGCTTGATCTTCATTCCCTTCTTGTTGGCATCCTCTATATCTTTCTTTATAGACTCAGGGTCAACAATGGACTTCAGATCTTTGATGACTTGCTTTACTTGTGGTAGAGCTGATCTGACTTGTGTCACAGACCCAATATTGTGCATCCTTGTGAGCTCATCTCTAGTCAACTTTTGAACCATTCGCCAGAATGTGTCATACTCTTCTTCTGGACCAGATTCCCTTCTTATCACAAACTGAAATCTTAAATCAATATTGTCCAGTGGTTTAGCATACCAGTAATTGATAAGAGGCTTTGTAAAGTCATGCTGGTCTATTAATTTCTCTAACTCCATAGCCTTTTGTAGTTGTTGCTCAAACAACACCTTTTTAACTTGATCCAGCTTTGCTTGTGATAATGACTCTGATGCAGGAATAGAAGCAACAGCTTGATCAGAAGGAGCAGGGGCACTGGCAGCAGTTTGAACATGACTTGTACCAGTTTGAACTGGTTCTTGGGATGTTTGGACTTCTTGGGAGACTTTTGCTTTCTTTCTTTTGTCCATTTCTTTGTCATGGATATCTTGCAGCCTTTCTGTGCTCATGGACTGAGCCATTTTCTTGGGATACCAGCTGCAAAGGCAAAATTGATCAGAAATCTTCTATGCTCAGCCTTAGAGTGCCCTGTTGGCAGCTTCCTCTTCTTTTCTCCTTGCTTGACCACAAACCCTTTTAGGTAATCACCTAAGGTTTCATCATCGTCCATTGGGGGCTGGGTTTGCTGGTCTAACTCTTGATCCTGTTCTTCTGCTAATTTTCTGGCAATTTCAGCATCAAAGGCAATGTGGGCTTCTCTGGAAGAAAATTTGTGCTTTGGAGACTCAATGAGAATGCCCTTGCCCTTATCTTTTGTAGCAGAGGTTGTAGCTTGGACTGTACTGATTGGAGCTTGAACACCTTCTCTTATAACAACTCCAGTTGCTTTTGAAGAAGCAGCTTGAGTTTCTAGGCTAACAGCTTGAGAAGCTGTTGGGACTGTTAGCCTAGATGGTGGAACTGTTGAGGCTGCTTGAACTGATTCTGTTGGAGCTGCTTGGACTGCTTTAGGAAACTCCTGATTCTTCCCCTTTTTGGAAGCATTGGTTTGGTCAGGAGGACCTACAACCTTTGCCACTTGTTGAATTAAACGCTCTAATTGCATGATCTTATTTCCACAGAGGGTAAACCCTTTATGGAGATAATCCATTCTTTGATTTTGAGCCGCTTCTGCCTGCTTCAGTGCAATAATCTGTGCTCCCTGTGCAGCAATGATGGACTTTTGGTATTCCAACATAGCTACAACAGGTTTCATTTTAGGATCCGTCAAAAGCATGAGTTGCAGACTAGCCTCAAGATCGGTAAACATCTGTGTGCTTGTGATCTATCACTGGCATGAATACCAGAAGTAAAAACATCTGGGCCCCTCTGTTCTTGGTTCTGGGGACTTCCAGCTGGTGTTTGCACACTTGCTGTTGCCATGGGCGTGGTCTTAATGATGTTGGCACTGTCTTGTGCCTCTTGTGCAGAGACAGCAGTAGTGTCAGCCACAGAACCCATATGGACTATCTCTGGTGAGATGTCCACCTCCTGAGTGAGGATGGGAGTGTCCTCAATGTGTACTCTTTGGATATTCTGTGCAGAAGTGTCCTCCTGCACAGGGATATTTGGCTCTTGTCTGAGGGCTGGGGAGGAAGGAGCTCCTGGTCCTCTTTTCCGTTTATATAGGTATTTGAGTGGGGTTGTTGGCTGTACAATAGGATCAGAAGGAATTTGTGTATCATGAGGAGTGGGTTGGGGTCCTGGGGGTGTAGCAGTAATGATAGGCTGAGCCTGCTCAGGACCCTCTCCTCTGTTTCTTGGAATGATGTTCATCATTGCAGAAGGCAATGGAACATCTACACTCAAAAAATTGGCACTTTGTTTTAAAAGCCTTTTAATGGAAGATAGTGAGTGCCTATGGGAAACATGTATCCTCTTATGGATATGAGAAGTGGTGCAGGTGTGTGCAAGTATTTCTGCCAAAAATCTAGGATACATTAAAAACTTCCCATTCTTTAGGGAATGATGCCTTAACATCCCCTGAAAAATCATATTTGAAAAATTGAACTGTTGGCCCGTTGAAAAGCACACTAAGGCAGTGGCAATATTGGAGGAAAATTCTGACCAACCAGTTCTTTTGGGGCTCATACACTGCTGAATAAGATGCACAAGATATTTCCATTTAGGTGAAAAGTGTGCTTTCAAGAAAGTAAAGGAATCAGCAGGACCCCTATATCCAATATTGTAAAGACCGGTATGTAAAGCATTAAGGGTTAGGTCTGTTATACCTGTGGCATCTTGAAGATGCAGATGATGTCGAATGGATTCCTCAGTTATGGTGATGGGAGTGCCATCAATTTTGGATAGTATAGAAGGAACTCCATTGATGGTTTGGATGGAGGCACGGTTCCAGAACTGCTCAATATGAGATATGTATATTGTAGGATTGATATTGAGGGCATGATGAATATGGGAGTGGCGTAGAAAATCCATCATGTCATGGAATGGCTGAAGTTCAGAGTGCTTTAGAGAGTACGGTAGGCAGTTGTGTTCTTTGACAAACTCCATTGAAGATTGAACGGAGGTTTTAGGGTTGCAAAGAAGAGTGTGTGAATCGTTCAGAGAGAAAAGAAAGGTCGTGGTAGGAAATTTTGTAACTGGTAGTTACAACTGAACGAAACTGGGACCTTTAAAGGTTTTGAAAAAAGGTTGGGTCCCGCGCACACACATTTAAGAAATTACCTAAATACCCTGCACACTTTGACAGATCAAGTGAATAACTATCAGTCCGAGAAAATGAACTAGCAGCTTGAGAAAATACTCAAGCTGTTAGTTGAAACTTAGGCATCTTTTAATGAAACAGTGACTCCCCCTTAAATAAGCATATGAATTTGATAATAATGAAAACAAATTAATCCATGTTTACCATACCAATATTTGATACCAGGAAAGTGAACCTTCCTACATCAAAAGGTTTTGTAAATAGATCAGCTAACTGATCATCAGTATGTATTTTGGTAACTTGGATTAATTTCTTCTCATTACAATCCCTTATAAAGTGAAATCTGATGTCTATATGCTTGGTTTTTGGGAATTTCACTGGGTTTTGCACAATGCTGATTGCACTTGAATTGTCAATGTAAATAGGAGTGGATAAGAAGTTCATACCATAGTCTCTCAATTGATTTTGAATCCACATTACCTGGGAGCAGCAGCTTGCAGCTGCTACATATTCTGCTTCAGTGGATGAGGTGGAAACAGTTGTCTGCTTTTTGCATTGCCAAGAGACCAGTCTTGCTCCTAAGTATTGACATCCACCAGTTGTGGATTTTCTGTCAATGTTGCATCCTCCATAGTCACTGTCAGAGTAGGCTGTTAGTTCAAGGGGAGAGTCTTTAGGATACCATAGGCCTAAATGTGGTTGGCCTTTGAGATATCTAAAGATCCTCTTAACAGCAACCAAGTGAGAATCCTTTGGAGAGCATTGAAACCTAACACACACACAGACAGCAAACATTATATCAGGTCTAGAAGATGTTAGATACATAAGAGATCCTATAAGAGATCTGTATAAATGAATGTCCACATCTATGACATCTTTGTCTGTATGGAGCTGCTTGTGAGGATCCATTGGAGTGCTTGCAACTTTGGTGTCTTGATACCCAAACTTTTCCAGTATGTCTTTAACATACTTTGATTGACTTATGAAGAGACCAGTGGGTTTCTGCTTGACTTGCAATCCTAGAAAGAAAGTGAGTTCTCCCATTGAACTCATTTGGAACTTTTTGTGCATTAAAGCTTCAAACTCTTTGCACAAACAATCATTTGTTGAGCCCAAGATGATGTCATCAACATAGATTTGGACAAGCAGAATCTCAGTTTTGATGGACTTAGTGAAAAGTGTTTTGTCCAGAGTGCCTCTCTTGAACCCATTCTGTAGAAGGTATGATGACAGAGTGTCATACCATGCTCTGGGGGCTTGATGGAGACCATAGAGAGCCTTGTCTAACTTGTAGACCCTGTCTGGATACTTGTAATCCTCAAAACCAGGAGGCTGACATACATAGACCTCTTCTTCAATTGTTCCATATAGAAAAGCAGACTTCACATCCATTTGATACACTTTAAAACCTTTGAAGCTTGCATAGGCCAAGAATAGTCTGATGGCTTCAATTCTTGCCACTGGAGCAAATACATCATCATAATCTATGCCTTCTTCTTGAGTGTACCCTTGAGCTACTAGCCTTGCTTTATTCTTGATGACTATCCCTCTCTCATCTTTCTTGTTTCTGAACACCCATCTTGTACCAATTGCTCTCTTTCCTTTAGGAAGATCAACCAGAGTCCAGACATTTTGAATCTTGAATTGTAGCAGCTCATCCTGCATTGCTTTAATCCAGGATGAATCTTTCAAAGCTTCTGATGCCTTTTTAGGTTCTAGTTGAGACATGAAACAGGCATGTTCAAAAGCAGCTAGACTGAATTCAGGAACTGCTTGTTCAGCAGCAGTAGTCTCATTGTGCACCATTTTCCTTGTTTGTACAGGAGTACTTGGATCACCCAATATTTGATTGAGAGTATGATACTTGTGAACTCTTAGTGTAGGCTCTCTCTCTCTGTCTGAAAAGAAGATCCAAGATTGTATCATCTCCATCAGGACCAGTGAATGGATTAGCTTCTGGAACAGCTTGACTTGAATCTGGGACTGTTTCCCTTGGGGGTGGTGCTGTTCTCTCAGGACTTGGGAGTGGCACTTCAGTGTCTGGATTTGTATCATGTTGAGCATTCAGAACCCCTGGAGGATCACAAGACAGAAGTGGTATAGTGGTGTATTCATCCAAATTGGTTGGATCTGCAGCAGTTTGAAACTTTGTACCAACAGCTTAAGAATTTGTATTGACAGCATGAGAATTTATGTTGACTGCTTCAATCCTGTATGCATCAGCTTCTGCAGTATACTCAACAAAGCTCAGAGAATTTGTTAGTGAATCTAAATCAAACAACCAATCAGGACCAGTGCCTTTGACATTTGCAGTATTTTCATTAAATTCAACATTGGCACTTTCTTCAATGGTTTTAGACACACTGTTATATACTCTATAGGCTTTGCTTTGACTTGAGTATCCTACAAAAAATCCTTCTTCAGCCTTACTTTCAAACTTCCCTAAGTGAGTCTTAGTGTGAAGAATAGTACATGGACATCCAAAAGGCTTGAAGAAAGCTATTAGGGGACTTCTATTGTGGAATAACTCATAAGGAGTTTTCCCTTTAGATTGAACAATCTGAACCCTATTCAGAACATAACAGGCTGTATTAACAGCTTCTGCCCAGAAAGTCGTTGGCAGGTTTGAATCAGCTAACATTGTTCTAGCAGCCTCAATTAATGTTCTGTTCTTTCTTTCAGCTACACCAATTTGCTGTGGTGTTCTTGGTGCACTATATTGTCTAGCAATACCTTTGGACTCACAAAAACTGTTTAGAATATGATTTTCAAATTCAGTTCCATTGTCTGATCTTATCACCTTAACTTTTGAGTTGGATTGGTTTTCTATCTTAAGGATAAATGACTTAACTAGCTCAGCAGTTTCATCTTTAGACCTAAGAAAGTAAACCCAAGTAAATCTGGTGAAATCATCAACAATAACTAAATAGTAAGCCCTATTATTCAAACTCAAAACAGATGTTGGACCAAATAGATCCATATGAATCAGCTGAAGAGCAGATGAGATTGAATTTACTTCTTTGGCCTTATGAGAAGTTTTGTGTTGCTTGCCTTTAAGACATGCTACACAGTGATCATCACATATGAACTCCTTTTGTGGTAAGCCTCTTACCAGATTCTTTTTGACTAAAACATTCATGGACTTGAAGTTCATGTGACACATCCTTCTATGCCAAAGAGCAGACTCATTTGATGATGCTTTGGATATCAAACAGCTTAAAGTATTTGATTTGGATAAAAAATCTGTGTCCAAACAGTAGACATTGTCCTTTCTTAGTGTTCTTAATAAAACAAGATTTTCAGGAATTTTGAAATCTTTTGAAAGGACAATGCACTCAGAATCTGTAAACAAAACAATGTTTTGTTTGTCACAAATTTGAGAGACACTTAATAAATTATACTTAAGTTGTTCAACATACAAAACATCATGGAAAATCATGTTGCCTGCATTAACAGTACCTTTACCTGTAACCTTACCTCCTTTTGAGTTGCCTCCAAATGCAACAAATCCTCCATCAAAGCCTTTGAAATTTGACAAGCACTCAGAATTGCCTGTCATGTGCCTAGAGCATCCACTGTCCAAATGTCATCTTGTTTTATGAGGTGACCTGTGGTTGCCCTGCACAAATAAAAGCTTAGTCAGTAGTGGAGTAAACCCAAACCAAATTGGTTTTGGGTTGGCCTTGTGCATTGACATAACTAAATACTGTTTTTGACTTCTTATATTTAGTGAGATCTACTGATGGAGTCTTTAGAGAGTATTTAGTGATTATATGAGGTATCCAGGTATTTTGATCATCTTTTCTTCTAACAGTCTCAGATGATTCATTAGCCGTTCCAAATTGATGCTTAGCAGTTTGATCTGTGTGTGTAGTGCTAACGGTTTCAGAATTTGCACTAACAGCTTCAGATTTTGACTTAGCAGTCTGATCTTTTGCATCAGCAGTTTGATCTGAAGATTTGTCCTTGACACACCATATTTGTTTAAAACTTAATTTAGGCTTTGCCAAAACTTGTTTTTGGTGTGTGGACTGTTTTTTATTAACTTTTGAAAGCCTGTGATCAACTGTTTTCATTGGAACTGGTGTAGCAGAAGGTTTGACCTTTGAATTTTTTACATGAGTAGGATTTGATTTTTTATGATTCACAGTCTGTTTTGCAACAGCTGGTTTATAAAAACAATCCTTGGCCAAGTGATTCTTCCTTCCACAGTGAAAACACCTTTTGACTGTTTGAATTGGAGAACCAGATTTATTTGACAGTTTCTGGTTCTTGTTCCTCTGATTTCCCCTTACCTGCTGTTGTTTGGGAAACTTTTGAACACCATGCTTTTGACATGTGCAGACTGGAACATTTTTACCCCTTTTATTATTCTTTGAAGAAGATGCAGTGTTACAGTTAAAATGTACAGAAACTTGTGGAGCAGCATTGCAGACACTCATCTTCTCTTTTCCTTTCTTACTGGGGGCTTGGATCTCTATAGGTGCACTCATTGTTTTGTAGTCTTTTTCACCTGTTATACACTCACAGTCTCTATTTTGAATTTGATCTTCTTTTGATTCAGGACTGCTATCAAGGATAGGATCTACAATAGTCATAGACTCATCTAGTGGTTCATTGACAAGCCTATCAGCAACTTCACTCATTGGATGAATGTATTTGTTTTTGTATGGAGGTGGAGTAGCCCTGTAGCCTATGCCTTCTTTGGGATTAACCTGAGATTTTACCCTATCTTTAAATTGGACTTCCATTAGGTGTTCCAGCTTTTGATTAGCTAATTTGAAGTTACCTAGATCTATATTGACAGATTCTAGTTTCTTATTAGCCTCTAACACCTTTTGTTCAGTCTCTTCTACCTTTTTATTAAGGGATTCTATTTTCTTATTTAGCTCCTTTTTCTCCCACTCATGATATGTTCTATCATGTCCCATTTGAATCTCATTGTCCTTATAGTCATTGATCTGTTTTTCAAGATCTTCTATGGCTTGCAGGTATTCATATCTCCTCTCTTCCATCTTAGCTAGAGTTTTGCACATGCTCTCATTATGGTCTCTGTACTTTTTAACCATATTTTTGCATGATTGAGAGCAGAGTTTAGAATTTACCTCAGATGGTAGTTCAGTGGAGGAGACATTTGATGTTTCTGCCATTAGAGCTTGGTTTTGAAACTCTTCCTCTGTCTGATCACTCCAGTCAAACACATTGTCTTCTTGGGAGACAAGTGTTGTTGATGATGATGTCTGATTGGTCTGTGGAGTCCTTGATGACTGTTGACCTTGAGACCTACATTCTCTGGCAAAGTGACCAAGCTTATGACATTTATAACACTCAACTTTTGATTTGTCAAAGGCTGGTTTGCCTTCTGTTCTGGCTTGAAAGTTGGTCCTGCCAGTTCTTTTAAGAAACCTTTTGGCTCTCATGGTCAGCATTGCATGTTGCCACTTCAAATCCATCTCTTCAAGATCATCTGGATGAATTTGTTCTAGATCTTCAGCATTTAGAGCAAACAGTCCATCATTGACAACAAAAGCCTCATAGTGAGCTTCAGTAGAGTTGCCATCACCACCTGAAAAGGAATCACTACCATTAGATTTTTCAGATGACAGAAGAGCAGTATTATGATTATAAAAAAGAGATTTCTTTTAAGTATCAATCTCAGTCTCAAACACTCTTAGACTGTTGTACAGATCATCCAGTTCTATTTCATCAAGAGTGTCATTTGTTCTCCATTGTGCAGCATAAACTGTCCATTCTTCTCCAAGAGATCTGAGAAACTTTCTGTTGACCTCATCTTGATCCAGGCTGACTTTTGCACTTTCCAGTTCATTTATCAGTTTGTTGAACCTGTCAAAGATTTGAGTAAGATTTTCATTCTTGCCACCAGAAAAGTTCTCATACTGCTGTTTCAAAAGATCCTTTTGATTTCTCTTGGTACTGGCATTACCAGCAAATCTTTTCTCTAAAGCATTCCAAAGAGAATGAGCAGTATAAAACTTTTTGAACTGATGTTGATAAGCATTAGGAATGGCTATTTGTAAAAGTGTAAGAGCTTTCACTTCATTCATTCTAGTCTTTCTTTCAAGTTCAGTTTTTGGAGGAGTTTTAACTGATTTTCCCTCATCATCAATTTTTGGATCAACTGCAGGAGGAAATTCAACAGCTTCCCATATGGCATAATCAATGAATTGAATATGCTGTTGAATCCTGAGTTTCCACATCTCAAACTCAGTTGGCTTGAGCATAGGCACTTTGAGTCCTTGCCCAGATCCACTGCTGCTATTTTTAAATTTGTAACAACCTAAATTTTGCCAAGCATGTAAATATCTGATTTTGAGATAATGATGTAATTTTATTACATTATTTATGATGTAATTTATTTAAGTTTGAAATTATTTAATTAAATTATTTATATATGTTATAAATTATTAAAGATGATTAAATTTAAAAGATATGTAAAATACAAAAGTTTAGTGGGTTAAATAGCAAATATAACCAAAGTTAATATATAAACCTTAAAAATGATCATTAAAGATCATTAAACATAATTAACTCTCTCTCTCTCTACTCTCTCACTAAGTATACGGCCAAACTCACAAATCATCCAAGAAATTCATAAATTTGCAATCAAGTTGGGAAGTTAATCAAAGAGGAGTTACAAACATCATCAATTAATTGGATTCTACAAGAATTTTGAGGTAATTATCGATCTAAATTTCAATAATTGTTTGAGTTGGTTCGGTTTTGTGTAAAAACCGAAAGCTATGATTAAAATATGTAATCCGATGATTGCATGTGTATCAATTTGATAGATAATGATAAAATTATGTATATAAAAGTGATAGAAACTGAAATTGTGGGTTGGATCATCCAAATTATGTAGAAATCGGAATTTTTGATGAAAAAGATGTTCTTGACAAAAATGATCATTTTTGGATGATCTTGATTAATTTGTAGTGTTTTTGATAGGGAAAAATGTATAAAATCAACCCAAAAGTGTTAATATAACAAAATATGAAGTTGCATGCTACAAGAAATGAGTTTTGGAAATTTTTGTGAAAAATCCGTATGAATAAAATGAAGAACACCAAGAATATTTTCTGGAAAATATACTAAGTGTGGGATCCGAATTCGGGTATAACCGAATTCGGATGGAGCCCCATTTCGGATGCTTTCAATTTCGGATCATAAGTTTCGGACTCTATGATTCGGATCTTAGCATTTCGGATCTTGAATGATCTGAATTCGGTCCCAATTCGATTATGATCCTAAATTCGAAACTTATGCTTAATCCGGATGACTTAATTGGTTGGTCCTAATTCGGATCATCCTTTGGTCCGGATCCGGATGGTCCGAATCCGGGTCCCCAATCCGGATGGATCCGAATCCGGGTTGATCCGAATTCTATATGTATATATTTTTTGATATTTTAGCTAAATAAATGATTATATATATAAATATATATTGCTATTTAATTAGATAACTTTTGGAGAATTTAAAGGAATAAAGAATACGAACAAACAAAAGATTGCTGAACTATAAAGTTATCAGAATCACATAGAATTAAAGATTTTAATGACCAAAAGATGATGAAATTCCATGATAATGACATGATATGAATGATTTTGAGCAGGTTCAGTATATTCTGAACAAAGATTTAAAGAATAAAGAGATCAAAAGCGGGTCATTGATTTGAAAAGAAATTGCCAGAGATCTGAAAGACAAAAGATTAAAGCTAAAATCCTGAGATAACTCAGGTGGCAGATTTTTATATCTGTTTGATAAAGACCCAGACCTGTGAGTTATAGATATTCAGATTGAACATGTTTAAATTCCGGTTGAGATATATTGTTGATGATAGATTTATTGACATTCATTTTATCAGCTGGATTGAAACCTGTGCACACCCTGGTTCGGTGTTGCCCAGAGGATCATGATAGCTATTTGATTATCATTTCATATTGCATTTAAGACTTCTTCAGACATTGCTTATTGATTCATTGCTATCATGACTTCTATGACTTAAGCTTTCACTATTGATCAGTCATTTGACATATAAATTGATTCAGCTTGACTAGCCCTGATGGTCTATTGTTCTAGACCTGGCTATTTCACCAGTTCTTATGAACTTGGTAATGACCTCCGATGTTCCGCCATATTGACTTACTGGTAGCTAGCCCAGTATGTGGCTGATCCCCACGATTTAAGCGTGAGTGTGGCCTGAATATCATCCAATTCTATGACTTCTATGTCTCAATCATGAGGGCTGTAGCGGCAGCCAAGACATATCACGCTAGATTGATGATCCGCTTGACATGCAAGTTAATTTGAAAATCTATTTACTCACTAAGCTTTGCTTACGGTTGCTACATTAATATTTTTACAGGAAAAGACAAAGGAAAGTCACCTGTCGGACCTAGTTCTTAGGTCTTACACGCTCAAGACAGAAGTTTCATAGACCTCTACTTAGCGACCCCATTTTGGTACTAATTGGAAGACAGCAATTGTTGTGGATTTTGGGTAGATATAATATGATTCCATGATGTAATGAATAGATTAGATGTTACCCTTTTATAACTTTATTTTGAAATATGTAATCTGTATCCTAATCTGTAATGTACATGTAATTATTAATTCCGCAATTAATTACCCTATCTTAGTATGATTGATATCGTATTGCATGATGTGGGACCTAGACTCTGAGGACTGCCCTGGAAGGGGAGGTCTTCACAGGATGGTATCAGAGCCCATAGTTTGAGTGAATCAAGTATTACGTGAGTATACTTGGTCTCAAACTGAAGCAATACATATGTATCAATCATTTAGGTGGATTGAACTGAGATAGGATGTACAGACTATTAGGATGGGAAAAAGGGTACATAGATCTAAGTCTATAAACTGATAGTTGAATGATTTTAATTTTCAGTTAAGATGTTAGGATCAGGATCACGTGACATTCCCAACGACATGAGCCCACAACAAATGTTTGAGATGATGCAACAATTACTAGCCCAACACTCAGAACAACAGAATAAGATTATGCAAGAACAGTTTCAGGCCAGAGATGAGGCCGAAGATAAAAGACGTAATGATAAGAAAAATAAGCGAAAAGATAAGCAAGTCCAGAATGAAGAATCTGATTCTGATAACTCTACTCCTGAAACCCAAATCGTGCAGCCTAAAGGCTGTAAGTTCAAGGACTTCAAAGCGAGCGGTGCCCTGAACTTTGAGGGTGCAGTGAATCCAATTCAGGCGATGGATTGGATCAGTCATACCGAAGAGATCTTTAGAATCTCTGATTGCTTAGATTCAAAGAAGGTGAGTTATGCGTCAGCGTTATTTGTCGGTGCTGCCCGAGCCTGGTGGAAGACTCAGAGAAGCATATACGGAGAAGAAGTCATCCAAACTCTCGAGTGGGAACAATTCTTGGATATGTTCAATGCAAAGTACTGTCCAGTCGATCAGCGAGACAAAATGGAAGTCCAATTAATGCAGCTGACCCAGGGAACCAAGACAGTTGACGAATACGAACACGAATTCTCACGACTATGCGGTTATTCATCGTATCAAGTAGCTACAGAGGAGAGAAAAATGAATAGATTTCGCGTAGGACTTAACCCTAAATATCGACATCCGATGAGCGCGATCAAATACAAAAGTTACTTGGAAATGGTAGAAGCAGCTAGACAAATCGAGCGATGTTATTTAGAATACGGCGATCAGCTCTATGCTCCATCAGCAAACCCGACATGTCCATCTCCTCCGAAGAAACAGAGATTTGGCAGATTCTTTAAGCCAAATAAGTCACAACCTCAGCAATCCCAACAATACAGTTCACAGCCGAAAGCCCAAGCCTATTCATTAACGAATGAGCCACGATTCTGCAAGCGATGCAGAAAGTCACACATGGGGCTGTGTAACCCAGATGATGTTACTTGTTTTGCGTGTAACCGAATTGGTCATAGCAGTGAAGAGTGTCCACAGCAAGGACGCGGATGTGCGAAATGCGGGAAGAGAGGACACTTCATGTATCAGTGTCGCAGCGGGCAACGAGGACAGTCACAGTCGTCAGCTGGAGGATCTACTATGAAGAGTTCAGCTGTTACTCCGACCGCAAGGACTCGAGCCTTTCAAATAACAGCTGAGGAAGCAAAAGAAACACCTGACGTAGTTACCGGTACGTTCCTGCTTAACTCAATCCCTGCTCGCGTATTATTTGATTCTGGCGCTAGTCGTGCTTTTATATCGACTTCTTTCGCACAAAGATTATACAAATCTCCATCGAAGCTTCCCGTAGTACTTGACATTGAGACAGCAAGTAACAGTTACGTTATGGCAGATTCTGTATACCGAAACTGCACTCTACTCGTCGATAACATCGTATTCAACCTTGATCTCATTCCTATTCCGTTGAAAGAGTTCGATGTCATCATCGGCATGGACTGGCTAATGAATAACGAGGCAACGATCGTATGCAACCGTCGGATCATCATAATCAAGTCCTCAGACGGCC
This sequence comes from Centrapalus pauciflorus, assembly GCA_020465985.1. Lineage (NCBI taxonomy): Eukaryota > Viridiplantae > Streptophyta > Magnoliopsida > Asterales > Asteraceae > Centrapalus > Centrapalus pauciflorus. The sequence continues at coordinate 224,247 of JAANYP010008206.1, forward strand.
GGGTATTGGAGATCAAAGGAGAGAATAGAAAAGGTGCTCACTGCTTTATTTCTGTAGAGAAAGCTCACAAATGTTTGTCTAAGGGTCACGAATCTTATCTGTGCTACGTCTCTTCTGAATCAAACTCTGAAAAGAAATCTCTATCTGATATTCCAATCGTCTGTGAGTTTCCAGACGTCTTTCCCGATGATATTTCTGGAGTGCCACCGGAACGTCAAGTCGAATTCGGCATTGACTTAGTTCCTGGTGCGGCTCCTATTGACAAAGCTCCCTACAGACTTGCACCTGCAGAAATGCAGGAAATGTCAAATCAGTTGCAAGAGCTGTTAGAAAAGGGATTTATCCGACCGAGTTCATCTCCGTGGGGTGCACCAGTCTTATTCGTTAAGAAGAAAGACGGAACTCTCAGAATGTGCATCGATTACCGCGAGTTGAACAAAGTCACCATAAAGAATAAGTATCCTCTGCCCAGAATTGATGATTTATTCGATCAGCTACAAGGAGCCAGCTATTTTTCTAAAATCGATCTTCGTTCTGGGTATCATCAATTAAAAGTCAGAGATGAGGACATTCCGAAGACAGTCTTCCGAACAAGATACGGTCATTACGAATTTCTCGTGATGCCGTTTGGCTTGACAAATGCACCAGCGGCGTTCATGGATCTCATGAATCGCGTGTGCAGACCTATGTTGGATAAATCAGTTATCGTATTCATAGACGATATTATGATTTACTTCAAAATGGAGGCTGATCATTCTATTCATCTGCGGCAATTGCTGGAGTTATTAAGAAAAGAAAGACTCTACGCAAAATTCTCTAAGTGCGAATTTTGGCTCAGACAGATTCAGTTCCTTGGCCATGTTGTTTCTGGCGAAGGGATTTCCGTTGATCCTTCTATAGTCGAGGCCGTTCAGAAATGGCAAACGCCTCGCAATGCCTAAGAAATAAGAAGTTTCCTCGGATTGGCTGGTTACTACCGGCGATTCATAAAGGACTTCTCGAAGATTGTTGTTCCTCTAACGATGCTAACACGAAAGAATACTCCTTTCGTTTGGTCTGATAAACAGCAAGAGGCATTTGACATTCTGAAACAGAAGCTTATTCAAGCGCCGATCCTAGCTTTACCAGAAGGTAATGATGATTTCGTTGTCTATAGTGATGCATCTGGTGCTGGCTTAGGATGTGTTCTTATGCAAAGGGGAAAAGTAATTGCCTACGCTTCAAGGCAATTAAAAGACTACGAGAAAAGTGCACCGACTCATGATCTTGAGTTGGCTGCAGTTACCTTTGCTCTGAAAATCTGGCGGCATTATCTTTATGGGACTCGGTGTCAGCTCTACACCGATCACAAGAGTCTCAAACGTCTCTTTACTCAAAAGGATCTAAATATGAAACAGCGTCAGTCCTTGGAGCTTATCAAGGACTATGATTGCGAGATCCTATATCATCCCGGCAAAGCTAATGTTGTCGCGGATGCTTTGAGTAGAAAAGTTTATCCAGATTAGTGTTGCTATGCCCTAACTCCGGTTATATTCTCTTCTGATCTTATTGAAGACATCCGAGTTGCTCAAGCTGAAGCACTGAAAGAAGAGAATCTCTGCTCTGAAAATCTTAAAGGGCAGCTACAATTTCTAACTCTGAATCATTTGGGACTTCATTGTCTCAAGGGAAACCGAATCTGGGTTCCTAAGTATGGTTCAATTCGCAGCACTCTTCTATCTGAAGCTCATCAGTCCAAATTATCTGTTCATCCTGGCAGCTCAAAGATGTATTTCGATCTGAAAGCTGACTACTGGTGGCCAGGAATGAAGAAAGACATCGGTAAATATGTTGAAAGCTGCAGAATATGTCAAATGGTTAAGGCAGAACATCAGAAACCCTTCGGGGATATGCAACCACTGCCAGTTCCTGAATGGAAGTGGGAGCATATAACTATGGATTTCATCACGAAGTTGCCGAAAACCAAGAGACAGCACGACTCCATCTGGGTAGTTGTGGATCGATTAACGAAATCAGCTCACTTCATACGGATGAAAGAAACATATTCCCTCGATAGATTGGCACAGCTATACATCACTGAAATCATTTCTCGTCACGGTGTGCCAAAGTCTATTGTATCTGATCGTGATAGTCGTTTCACTTCGAGATTCTGGCAAGCACTGCAAGAAGGGATGGGTACTCGGATTTCTATGAGTACTGCTTATCATCCTAATGCCGATGGCCAGAGTGAGCGTACTATCTTAACTTTAGAAAATATGCTTCGTGCCTGCATTCTTGATCTAGGTGGTAACTGGGATGACCACTTGCCTCTGGTCGAATTCTCGTATAATAACAGTTATCATTCAATGATCAAGATGGCTCCTTTTGAAGCTCTATACGGAAGAAAGTGCAGAACTCCCACCTGTTGGCGTGAAACAGGTGAATCGCCAATAGCAGGACCTGCCCTTCTACAGTTGACACATGAAAAGATTCAACTTGTTAGAAAAAATATTCTTGAAGCTCAAAGCAGACAGAAGTCATACTATGATAACCGGCACTAGGGGTGTTATTCGGTTGGTTTTTCGGTTATTTGGGTTATTCGGTTTGGGTTATTCGGTTTGGGATGTCTCGACCAACTCACCCACAAACCAAACCAATACTATTTGGGTTAATTGGTTTTCGGTTTAATTGGGTTCGGGTAATGCGGTTTGGGTTTCGGTTTACCAAACCGAATAAAACATCGTATATATTTTTACCAAACGAATTTTTTTACACACATCAAAACATCATACCGGAAAGATAACCATACTTCGTAGTTCATGCATTACATCAAAATATCACAAGTGATCAAACCAACAATATCAAACGAAACCAAAGGAACCAAATCCATGATTTTACATATTACAAACCAGTTCAAACAAAAGTTACTAAAGTCTCAATACGTCAAGTACTCAAATAACCTCCCAAGCCCCAAGTTTTTCACCTTCAAGAATCAAGGCTTCAAGCAACCACGTTTCTTCAACTGCATTTATAGAGGATACCAATAATTAGTAAATAAAATGTAAATGGTTTCATATAAGAAAAACCTAGTAACCAACAATACAAAATAACATGAAATTGATAATAATAAAAAAGTTACCTTAAATCCATTGCATCACCTTTATTTTTACGATTGCCTTCTTTGTCGAGTTCTACAATATTACAAATTATGTTAAATAAATTAAAATTTACCGTCTTCAATAAAAACATATAGAAACAAATGTACCTTCTTCAATAGCTTGAAGCTCTTCCCAAATTTCTTCAATATCAATTGGGAATGAATTATCACGTAACCAATCTTGTGTGCAAACTAGAGCTTCCACCATATTAGGAGTCAAAGAACTTCTAAACGGATCTAAAACTCTTCCACTTGTGCTAAAAACTGATTCCGAAACTACCGTTGAAATTGGAATTGCTAAAACATCCCTAGCCAACAATGATAAAATTGGAAATCTTGGGCTATTCACTTTCCACCAATTTAATATATCAAACTTCGGAAAATCGTCATCAACATCCTCACTCAAATACTTATCCAACTCGGACTTTGAATCCCTCGTCCCACGATCAATCATTTTCTTTTTCATCTTCATTCTAAAACTCTCTTTTATGAACGCCCTTGGCTCGGCATCTGCCGGTGTGACTCTCTTTCCCAATGACGGTGTGGCAGTAGCATCGCAAGACTCTCTTTCTAAATTTGGGGGAGCATGAATTCGAACGTAGTCATCATATAATTCATTAAGAGCATCTTTAATCTTGGTAAGATATGATGTTCCATCAACTTTTCCATATACCTCTAAAAGAAAGACATCCAAATACTCAAGTTTGTTCCTCGGATCAAGAACGGAAGCAACATACACTAACATATTGAACTTTTCAATACTACCATAGTATTTGTCAAATTTGGTTTTCATCAACTTCGCCATATCAATAAGAACAACATCATCAATCTCATTCAAGCACTTCTTCAAAACAACAAATATAGAGGTAATATCATCCAAAAAAGTATGTGATGTTACATATTTAGTACCAGAAACCTTCAATGTTAGATCATAAAAATGCTTGAGAAACCCGGCTAATTTTCTAACATTTGCCCAATCTTGTGATGTAGGCACCCCCGTTTTTTCAAGATCATCCCTAAAATGGCGTTCTTCGCAATCAAACCTATAAAATGCTCTTTCATAAGCTTGAGCAGTCTCCAACATCAAATAGGTGGAATTCCACCTAGTAGGGACATCTAAAACCAAACTTTTGATACTTTGGCATTTTTCAATTTCGGCAAATTTCTTAAATTTATTCAATCTAGCCGGAGAATGCCGAATGTATTTCACCGCAGCCCTAACACGATCTACAGATACTCCTACATGACTTAAGCCATCTTGCACAATCAAATTCATGATGTGTGCAACACATCGAACATGAGTCCATTTAGCTTTCAAAACACACTTCTCCCAATTGGCAAACTTTGATTTCAAGTATACAAGCGCCGAGTCATTAGCACTAGCATTATCAACAGTGATGGTAAAAACATTATCAATCCCCCACCCAAGCAAACACATCTCAACGGATTTCCCAATATCAACCCCACGATGACTTGAAATCGGAACAAAGTTTCTAACTTTTTTCCTTAGATTCCAATCATTGTCAATAAAGTGAGCCGTAAGACACATGTAGTTTATTCTTTGAATGGAAGTCCATGTGTCGGTTGTTAAACAAATTAACCCAAACCAATTAACCCAGTTCGGTTTCGGATCGGGTGGTTTTTCGGGTTTTTTGGTTTTTTGGTTTTTTTGCACACCCCTAACCGGCACAGATCAATCAGTTTTGCAGTTAACGATTGGGTGATGCTGAAAGTATCTCCAATGAAGAATGTGGTGCGATTCATTAAAAGAAACAAGCTAGCTCCGAGATTCATTGGTCCGTTCAAGATTGTGGAAAAGATTGGGAATCAATCTTATCGACTTGAATTGCCAGCGGACTTATCTGGAATACATCCTGTATTCCATGTCAGTCATCTAAGAAAAAGCTTAGCTGATGAAAGAGAAGTGCAAATACCACACGTTAACTTGCAAATTGATGAGAAGCTTAGAGTGGTTGAAGAGCCGGAGTGTATTCTGGACTCGAAGACCAAAAAGCTTCGGAATAAAGAGATACAGATGGTGCTCGTCCAGTGGAAACACCACAAAGGTTCGCATCAGTCTTGGGAATCCAGAGATATTATGAAAGCTACTTATCCCAGTCTGTTCGAACATAGCTAACTTCGGGGACGAAGTTTGTGCGTGGTGGAGCCCCATTCTGTAACAACCTAAATTTTGCCAAGCATGTAAATATCTGATTTTGAGATAATAATGTAATTTTATTACATTATTTATGATGTAATTTATTTAAGTTTGAAATTATTTAATTAAATTATTTATATATGTTATAAATTATTAAAGATGATTAAATTTAAAAGATATGTAAAATACAAAAGTTTAGTGGGTTAAATAGCAAATATAACCAAAGTTAATATATAAACCTTAAAAATGATCATTAAAGATCATTAAACATAATTAACTCTCTCTCTCTCTCTCTACTCTCTCACTAAGTATACGGCCAAACTCACAAATCATCCAAGAAATTCATAAATTTGCAATCAAGTTGGGAAGTTAATCAAAGAGGAGTTACAAACATCATCAATTAATTGGATTCTACAAGAATTTTGAGGTAATTATCGATCTAAATTTCAATAATTGTTTGAGTTGGTTCGGTTTTGTGTAAAAACCGAAAGCTATGATTAAAATATGTAATCCGATGATTGCATGTGTATAAATTTGATAGATAATGATAAAATTATGTATATAAAAGTGATAGAAACTAAAATTGTGGGTTGGATCATCCAAATTATGTAGAAATCGGAATTTTTGATGACAAAGATGTTCTTGACAAAAATGATCATTTTTGGATGATCTTGATTAATTTGTAGTGTTTTTGATATGGAAAAATGTATAAAATCAACCCAAAAGTGTTAATATAACAAAATATGAAGTTGCATGCTACAAGAAATGAGTTTTGGAAATTTTTGTGAAAAATCCGTATGAATAAAATGAAGAACACCAAGAATATTTTCTGGAAAATATACTAAGTGTGGGATCCGAATTCGGGTATAACCGAATTCGGATGGAGCCCCATTTCGGATGCTTTCAATTTCGGATCATAAGTTTCGGACTCTATGATTCGGATCTTAGCATTTCGGATCTTGAATGATCCGAATTCGGTCTCAATTCGATTATGATCCTAAATTCGAAACTTATGCTTAATTCGGATGACTTAATTGGTTGGTCCTAGTTCGGATCATCCTTTGGTCCGGATCCGGATGGTCCGAATCCGGGTCCCCAATCCGGATGGATCCGAATCCGGGTTGATCCGAATTCTATATGTATATATTTTTTGATATTTTAGCTAAATAAATGATTATATATATAAATATATATTGCTATTTAATTAGATAACTTTTGGAGAATTTAAAGGAATAAAGAATACGAACAAACAAAAGATTGATGAACTATAAAGTTATCAGAATCAGATAGAATTAAAGATTTTAATGACCAAAAGATGATGAAATTCCATGATAATGACATGATATGAATGATTTTGAGCAGGTTCAGTATATTCTGAACAAAGATTTAAAGAATAAAGAGATCAAAAGCGGGTCATTGATTTGAAAAGAAATTGCCAGAGATCTGAAAGACAAAAGATTAAAGATAAAATCCTGAGATAACTCAGGTGGCAGATTTTTATATCTGTTTGATAAAGACCCAGACCTGTGAGTTATAGATATTCAGATTGAACATGTTTAAATTCCGGTTGAGATATATTGTTGATGATAGATTTATTGACATTCATTTTATCAGCTGGATTGAAACCTGTGCACACCCTGGTTCGGTGTTGCCCAGAGGATCATGATAGCTATTTGATTATCATTTCATATTGCATTTAAGACTTCTTTAGACATTGCTTATTGATTCATCGCTATCATGACTTCTATGACTTAAGCTTTCACTATTGATCAGTCATTTGACATATATATTGATTCAGCTTGACTAGCACTGATGGTCTATTGTTCTAGACCTGGCTATTTCACCAGTTCTTATTAGGGGTGTGCAAAATAACCGAACCCGAATAACCCACCCGAACCGAACCTTAATCGGGTTAAATGGGTCGGGTTATTCGGTTTTCGGGTTCCTTATTCGGGTTAAATGGTACCCGAATAAGTAATTCGGTTCGGTTTACGGGTATGTTTCATGCTTATTCGGGTACCCGAATAACCCGTTTAATATATATTTTTCATTTTTTTTATTTGTTTATAATTATAACTAGTATTGTTTATATATAGAATGTAAATATGTAAATACTCAATTTTGATATTCAAAGCATTTAACCCGTTTTACCCAAATTAACCAACTCATTTAACTCGTTAAAGCTACTTTGTTGATGATTTTATTTTTTATACCAAAACCAAATAACCCATTTAACCCAAACCGAATAACCCGATACCCATTTAACCCGAAACCGATTAACCTGTTCCCTTATTTGGTTCGGGTTCGGGTAGCTAACCCATACACTCATACCCGAATAACCCGAACCGAATAACCCGATACCCAATTAACCCGCCCGAATAACACCCCTAGTTCTTATGAACTTGGTAATGACCTCCGATGTTCCGCCATATTGACTTACTGGTAGCTAGCCCAGTATGTGGCTGATCCCCACGATTTAAGCGTGAGTGTGGCCTGAACATCATCCACTTCTATGACTTCTATGTCTCAATCATGAGGGTTGTAGCGGCAGCCAAGACATATCACGCTAGATTGATGATCCGCTTGACATGCAAGTTAATTTGAAAATCTATTTACTCACTAAGCTTTGCTTACGGTTGCTACATTAATATTTTTACAGGAAAAGACAAAGGAAAGTCACCTGCCGGACCTAGTTCTTAGGTCTTACACGCTCAAGACAGAAGTTTCATAGACCTCTACTCAGCGACCCCATTTTGGTACTAATTGGAAGACAGCAATTGTTGTGGATTTTGGGTAGATATAATATGATTCCATGATGTAATGAATAGATTAGATGTTACCCTTTTATAACTTTATTTTGAAATATGTAATTTGTATCCTAATCTGTAATGTACATGTAATTATTAATTCCGCAATTAATTACCCTATCTTAGTATGATTAATATCGTATTGCATGATGTGGGACCTAGACTCTGAGGACTGCCCTGGAAGGGGAGGTCTTCACAAAATTCCATTGCAAAAGATTAAAAATTTAAAAGAAAGTTTTCGACTTTGAAAACAAAGAACAAACCTGGCTTTGATACCACTTGTCAGGATCTAAAACTAATAAACCAAGACTAACTGATTTGAATTTATCAGAGTATAAATCAATAATCTTGCTTTGAATCAAAGTTTAATTAAGAAGTTTGCGGAATAACACTTAATTATTTTAACAAAAACTTTCAGAATCAATAGCAAATAAACAAAAGTAATAATCAAAAATTGCTTGTATTGCTGACTTCAACTTTTACAATCACCTCTAATCTGTTTGATTAGACGAAGAACACAATCTGTTCTTAGGGTTTTACAACCTTAGAGGCTTATGAAAACTCAAACAAAAAGCAATTACAAACTTGAATATGCAGAAAACTCATATACAATAGAAAGACCTATTCTATGTATTTATATTGCTTCTTGATTTGTTTCCTTGAAGGACTATGACTTCTCTGATAGTAGATATGCTGGAATCTTCGTGTAGATATCTTTTCCTGAAAATCAGCACTTTCTGTTTATGAAACTGTTGAGCAGCTTGAATCACTTGACAGCTTGAACAGAGCAGCTTGAGTTGATTTACTCTGGCAGCTTGAACTTTTACACTGGCAGCTCGAGATTCTTCAACTAACAGCATGAACTTTGTATTTACATATAAACTCTACTAACAGTTTGAGAAGTCTAACTAACAGCTTGAACTTACTTAGACTATTTCCCAACAAGTTGTCTTTTCGGTCAGCTTTATGTGTGTTCTTGGGGTATGGGATAGGTCAAAAGGGGTATCGTTGTTTTGATCCGGTCAGTCACAAATTATATGTCTCTCGTCATGTGACATTTTTAGAGCATATTCTCTTCTTTTCAATTCCTACTTCGTCTCCTACTCCGACACGGTTAGAACTTTTGTCTATTGATCCTTTTAGTCCTGACACTGAAGATTCTACATTAGATACATCTGTTTCTGAGACGTCTACAGCATCAGAATCTTCTCCTACACATACGACCGCTCAACTTCCTACTGTCACTGCGGATGTTCCTATCACACGTAAGTCTACTCATCCTCGTAAGCCTACTCAACTTCTCGACTTTGCATATTATTCTTATTTTGCTTCCTTTGCTTCTTTTCTTGCTATTGTTCATCGTTTGGTTGAACCTACATCCTATAGAGAGGATGTCTCTGATCCACTTTGGCAGGAGGCGATGGCTGAGGAGCATGGATGTCAAAAATGCCTTCTTGAATGGTGATCTTAATGAGGAGGTTTAAATGACTCCTCCTCCAGGTATTGCACATCAGAAAGGTGAAGTTTGTCGGCTTCGTAAGGTTCTCTATGGTCTCAAACAAGCCCCTCGTGCTTGGTTTGAGAAATTCTCTACTGTCATCTCCTCTGTTGCATTTATCGCGAGTAATCATGACTCAGCGTTGTTTGTTAAAACCACAGGTGCCGGTCGAATTAACTTATCTTTATATGTTGACGACATGATTATTACTGGTGATGATTTAGAGGGTATTGAGTCTCTTAAGCGTGATCTGGCTACCCGTTTTGCTATGAAAGATTTGGGATGGTTACGCTATTTTCTGGGGATTGAAGTTGCTCATTCTGATAAAGGTTATTTGTTATCTCAATCGAAGTATATTTCTGATTTATTTGATAGCGCTCATCTTTCTGATAATAAACTTGTTGATACTCCTCTTGAAACCAATGCACGTTATTCCCTGAATGATGAAGTTCCTCTATCAGATCCGAGTTTATATCGTACCATTGTAGGTAGTTTGATTTATCTCAGCGTCACTCGTCTGGACATATCTCATGCAGTTCATGTGGTCAATCAGTTTGTTAACGCTCCTACTATTGTACATTGGGGAGCTGTTCTTCATATTTTGCAGTATTTGAGGGGTACTCAATTTTAGAGTTTGTTGTTTCATTCTACATCATCTCTAGAGTTGCGTGCTTATAGCGATGTTGATTGGGCTGGTGATCCTAACGATCGATGTCTACTACGGGTTTTTGTATTTTCCTTGGGCAGAATGTTGTTTCTCGCTCATCTACAGAAGTTGAGTATCGTGCTATGGCAGTTACTACCTGTGAGGTCGTTTAGCTGCGTTGGTTACTGGCGGATATGGGTGTTAATGTTTCTCGGCCTACTCCTTTGTATTGTGATAATCAGAGTGCTATTCAAATTGCTCGTAACTCTGTTTTTCACGAGCGTACGAAACATATTGAGATTGACTGTCATTTGACTCGACATCACATTTTCGCATCGGAACCATATCACTACCCTTTGTCTCGTCTACTATGCAGATTGTTGATATTTTTACGAAGGCTCATTCAACTTCTCGCTTCCGCTTTTTGGCTAACAAACTCTCAATGCTTGTTGCACTAGCATTGTGAGTATGAGGGGGGATATTAGCATATATATAGTCTTATAATATAGTTTCATAGTTGGAGGGTTGCTTTTGTTATTATCTCATTTCTTGTTTATATATAGTCTTTTTATTGTTCATTATAATATAAGACATTATAATCAATAAACCCTAGCCGTTTCTTGTCAACCCTAGCCTGTTTTTTTATAGTTCATCAAGAGGAACACAAGAGGAGTACTATGACTCAACCTATAGCACCAAATAACATTTATATCTTGTTCCAATCCCCAACCAACGCAAACCCTAGCTTTTTTTTCTTCTCTTTTCTTCTTCATTGCAAAATGAGAGTGTCTTATGTGTGTCCATTTGAACCATTTTAGCAAAAGGAATGGGGTGGGTTTGACAACTTGTCACCTATAACCCTATAATACACGTTCTACCCCTCCACACATTTTGTTCTTTATTGTCGATCTATACCACATTGCTACAATTGATAATATTTGATGTTAATTGGTATAAAATTTTAATAATCAAGTTATTCAAGTTAAACAATATTATGAATATTCATTATTACCATTTTACAATTACAAAGATTATCCGTAGTTACTATTTTCAATATTAATTATCACTTGGTACAATTTTATAATTAATATTAATATTATCAACAATGTTGTTTATTTAATACTAGATAATTAACTCACATTATTACATGACTAGCTACATGCCCGCGCAAAGCGGCGGCGGCGACAAATATTTTTTTCGATTACTTGTTCGTTTAATAGATGACGATGATGAATAATATCTTTAAACAACGTAAAAGAAAAAAACCTTATGTGTCAGTCAAATATCATAAAAACCATATGGTTACAGACAAAAATATGATCAAATATATTTGTGATAAAAAATTTACAAGCATTTTTCATTTTATGCATCCAAAATATCCAAATATGATAATGCTTCACTTGAACGATCCGTTTAATGTACATCCTGCAAATAATAAAAGGTTGATAGTTATCAAGATAAAGTATTGAAAAATATGAGTAATGCGAACTATAGGATTGTACCTTAATAATCACGGAAGACTTCTTGATACACCACATTTGATGTGTAGACTCCATCTCGATTGAATTTCTTGACATGGGTCACCAATACCTTTGTAGTAGGGGTGTCCACGGTTCGGTTCGGTTCGGTTAGTAGCTAACATGTGAACCGTATTTTCGGTTTCGGTTACCCGATCATCGGTTACCCGTTAGAAGCCGGTTACCCGCGGTTCGGTTCACGGTTACCCGTCATATGCTTAAAAGCAAATAAAATCATAGAATTATATCATTTTTAAGCAAAAATTATATTTAAGTTCAAAGTTATAGTAAACTATTTGATTATAAATCTTAAAAGTTACATTAAATTTATCTAATAAAACAATTAAAATAAAAATCAGTTGAAAATTTAGTATTTAAGATATTAGAATGTTTAAATGAATGTACAAATAAATGCTACTAACTTGTATATATATAATCGGTTCGGTTCGGTTATCCACGGTTTTCTAAAAATGAAAACCTAAACCGCCCCGTGATGTTTCGGTTTCGGATCAAGCGGTTTAAGCGGTTCGGCTCGGTTTCTCGGTTTTCCGGTTTTGTTTGAACACCCCTACTTTGTAGTACCACGTGATGTACCTCCTAAAATCATAATCTTTCCCCCGAATGGGAGTGCGACCCCTATGATGTCTTGTAATGTTCTATCATGCGCTTCCACTGCTTGTTATTAGAATTATTTATGCAAAAAATCTTTAAGTTGGACCATTTTTATGGTTAAAACCTTCAACCAATTTTCATTGCACAAAAAATCCTCAAGCAGCAAAAACTCATGGGATTGAGATATTATCGGTTGTAACCGATTGAAAGTCATAGGACACCGTCGACAAGTCATCAGCGACCAACAAACTTTCACCGAGAAATTAAATTCCAACAAAAAAATGTGAATTTGAATAATAAAACACAGACAGACGAGTTTGCTGGAAAGAATGTTCGTCAGAGATCAATGATTGGTCAGCAGATTACAACCAGTTCATCAGGTTGCAAGTCATTTTTCTGAGAGTAAAAACATCATTTTGATAAGTTTTAGTTAGTTGAGGTTTTTTATCATCAGGTTGCAAGTCATTTAAAAAAAAAATCATTTTGATAAGTTTTAGTTACTTGGAATTTTTTATAAAATGAAAAATGATTGGAGGTTTTAATCACAAAAAAAGTTCAACATGATGATGGTTTTTTGCACAAATATCTCTATTATCTATATTTCCTTCTTCAACCTAACTTTCATCTGTTAAAATTTTTTTTACGACAGATTTCAGGTATTTACAAGAATACAATTTCTCTCTCTCTCTCTTTTTTTTTTTTTTTTTGTTAAAATGGTTGAAGACTTGAAGTTAAACCTTTAATTACAAATAATTGTTTTATTTATGGATATTCATGGCTACATTCCAATATATAGTGGTGTACCCGCGCAAAGCGGCGGCGGCTAACAATTTTTATTTGGTAACATTTTCGTTTGGGATCCATCGGTTTGAAAAAACAAGAAAAAAAAGTGTATGCCAAGAATTTGGATACATAGATCAATGCCCTATTTTCAGATGCTGGTATAAAATTATTATGTTTGGCAGTATTAGCACCTATGGCACAACCTCAAAGATGCATTCTACAGTTTTGAAAACAAATTATGCATATGAGCAACTCATAAAAGTCCTACATTTTAGTCATTTCCAAATATTGAATTTAAGAAGACGGTGGATGCATTTTATTTGTAACAATACAAGCCTACTTATGGACGCTAAAAATGGCCATTCAGGTAAAAATAAAGGCAAAGGCAATATTTCAATCAATGAAAACTTAATAATCTGTGTCGGTACAACATATGGTCTAGCTAAACAATTTAATTAACTTTCTATGCAAGTGATGTGCATTAAATAAGCAAGTAACAAATATCACAAAAAATAGAGACCTCTGTTTGATGATGCTCTATAGTTGAAACATGAATGAAACATGAATACCATACTTGGCAAGGAGATATCAACATTCATGTTATAAACATGAATAAAATTTTTAAGAATACCATACTTGGCAACTTAAATAAAATGTACGAAACATGAATCAGACATCATTTGAAAGTAATGAAATATGTAAACAGAAAACCAAGTGAATAAATAATCACAACATAAAAGTTCCCCACCATCTACGCAATTGGAGCAGAAATTGTCTGTGTTGCGAGAGTTTTATCATAGCTCATTGAAAGACATGTCATTGGATGTATATATGTGTAGATAACTGCCATAAAAAAATGCAATTCCAATACTTAGTCACTTAATTGTAGAATGCATAAACATCACAAAATCATAAAAGAATAATAGTTTTGTCAGGTTATTTAATCAAGCAATTAATAAGATGAACTATCACAAACTCTGCAAAACTTCATAAGCAGGTCATTAATACAATGCAACATTTCATAGTAATGAGAAACTCGAATATTTCAAAATTCTCACACAACCTAAAAATCCTCCAACCTCATGAATACATTAAATTTTACAGCATCAAAAAATAAAAAAATAGAACTCACTTAAAGCTTGATGTCACAGCTCCACCTCCTGAAACTCATCCAAAATTTCTTTCAAAATTCATTCATAAAATATAAAAATTAATCTACATAGATTAGACTATGAAACCAATTGCTGCCAATTCAATTCTATTTCATAGTTTAGCTAGATAACCACCTACAAATAGAATGGTATGATTCTTTCATTGACAAAAATATTAAAAAAATTGAAAGTATGATAAATTGTTGACGAACCTTCCCTTCAAACAGTGATGCATCATATAGCCTCTCAGAGTCAGAGTAGAGATTGTACACCTTGTACTTGTCCTGATATAAACAACTAACAAAAGTGATATGGACATCCCAACAATGGAGGATTTGAACAGGAATTACAATCACAGAAACGTTATAAACTCAATGAGAAAAGCGGAGTAAAAAATGCAGAAGTTGGCTCCCAGCCAAAGCGTTAGAAAATATCAAAATCCAAAACCAGTTTAATTTATATCAAGAGATACTGTTCTTCCCCTATTTTTTTATTCCCCTATCCCTTTGATGCATTTAACTACACGTTTCAGCTTGACGAGCTTCATCTATGGACAACAAATTTTCATCCGATCAGGTGTAATTGCAGACCGAGTGATTGTCACTTGAGACTCTGTTTCATCAGCCTGCTTATTAGTAGAATCCCGATGTAAACAGTCGGTTGATCAATATCCTGAATGGACTCTGGATCAAAAGTAACTCCAGAAACAATATCATCCATTTTGGCAATTACCTTCGTGACATGTGGCCCTGTTAGACAAGGTTTTGATGGATTAATAGTTAGTGCATTACAAAATGATAGCCAACTATTAGTCAGAAGCTCAATCTATTACTTGGAACAATAATTAAATCATGGGTAGCTGAGCACATACATTGGCAGGAATCAGAATCTGCACCAGCAGGGTTCTTCCTGCAAATCATCAACTTGATGCGTAACGAGCTATATTGTCTTGTTTTTTGGACTCCCCTCACACATTCCTTGAATATTTCCGAACCTGTATGAGCATAAACGACGCTAAAAATATCATCAATATAAATGTCACAATCTTGATTCAACATCGCCAAACCACCAGGAAGAAGCCGAGGATCCCTGTGACAAATTCACAGAATGCACGTCGTTCTGGATTTAGATCACCCATTATCTCAAGCAACTAAAAAGTCATAGATGACAAATTTTATTAGATCATACCTCTTTAACATACAGAATTATAAAAATGAAAGACATAACATACATTCACTACTGCAGTGCTCTTGGAAGTGTTTCCACGATCAAACTTTATGTGTTCAACAAGCGTATCAGCCTGCATTTAGAAGAAAGTTAAATTACATTCAAGGAAAAAGCAAGTCCAGCTATGAGTAACACACCAGATTAAAGAGCAATTTACCTCCCACAACTCTCCACAACCACAAAGTAAATAATCCAACTCACTTGGAGAAAAAAATTGTAAAGCCGAAATGTCAAAAACCTGATATTTATGTGATAAGACATTTTATTAGCTACAGCAGAAGAACAAAGTAAAACCTGGCCCTACAAAAGTTAAACCAGACATTTTCTTAAATTATCTAGAATTATAGAAATTTCTACAAAATTTAATCCTCCTAAAATGAATTCTAACTAATTAATTATAATTGCTTACAATAACAATTAACTTTGGCTTTAATCTTTGAATGCTTTATAGCTTAAACTTCAAAATATACACATGAAACCATGGAATTATTAAGAACTCAAGAACTATCTATATTGTGCAGAATTTGAACAAAATAGCAATTTAAAATGCTAAAATTGCTTACTATGACAACGATCTTTCAAATTGCATGCTATGGCAATTTAATAAGCTGAAATTGCATAATATGGATATCTTGAGGATACACAAGACTAAAGTATACAACTATACACCACAGTGACTCATGTAAGCAGTTGATTAAATCTGTTCCAAAAGAAGTTGTACTTGATGAAAGAACTACTTGTACCTCTAAAAATTCAGCATTGTGTTTTGATTATTTGTACCTTCTGCATAAAACAAGCATAAAAAAAAACAGATATAGCTGATATACCGGCCATAAAACACAAGAAATAGCCACCAGCATCAGCTACTGGAAAATAAAAACAGAAAAAGAAATACTATCCATGAGTAAAATCTTGTTTAAATGTAATCTCAAAATTTTATTAAGTTAATAATTGGGTTTGGGACCATAGCAAATGTAAAACATATTCCATCTAGATAGTTGCATTATAAAAACTTAAAAAACATATACCATCAAACCCAACAAAAGATTTGAACAAAGATCTTAACGATAAGAAACTTAAAATTTTTGTAATGGCCAAAACTAACTATTCTTGTCCCAATTATTCAGCTATTACATCCTAGTTACACTTGTATACCTGAAAATCTGCTCTCCCACATCCATGTAACAATAAAGCATCACCAGTAAATGCCATTCTTGGTTGAGGTCGATCACGTCCATCCCCTGTAACATGATAACACACCCTAACGTATGCCCTGGAGTTGCACGAACATGGAAGAAAAAGGTGATAGTTTAGCTAAGGATTCAACAAGCAACCCTTTTAGGAGAAATAATATTGCAACAGTCAATTACGGGAAAAAAATTGACTTCGAACCTCCAAGTAAAGATCGCCAAATTGAATATTATCGCCAGCCTCCACAAGACTGATGCTTTGCTTTTGAAATTTTATCGCCAGCCTCCACTCCCATGACATGATCGACATGCACATGGGTGTTGATAGCATATACAAGTTTCAACGTATCAACTAACTACTCAAATGAGTAAAATATCAATAACCAGCTGTAAAAAGAAAAAAACCATATAGAGTAGATCTGGTTGCATTCCACAAGAAAAAAAACCATATAAATTTGATTTGGTTGGAATCCACAATAGCATAAAACCATCTAAAAATCTGATATGTTTACCTTATTTAGACATCATTGTCGTCTTTCAAATTCAAAACGCACAATTCAACCATTTTTACAGCCCATTCCCCTGGCAGAAAATCAGTTACACCTTCCCCAACACTCTCCACAACCCTATTCACATTAATCAAACTCGTTGAACTACGTCGAAATAAAAGCAATTTATAGAAACCATTTTAAATTTATACAGGAAATGAACATACCCTCCAGCTTCATGTCCTCACTCTTTTGGAAACACAGGATTCTGACCCTGAAAAGATCACGAATAACAAAAATATCAAGATTTGAGTTCAAAACAAGCAAATGTTAAAAACTCAAGCTACAAAGGTCTAGTAAAATTAATTGATTATCAACTTTGCTTCCCAGGAGTAAACATTAGTGTGGCAGAGTGAAGTGAAGAGAATCTTAACGCAGACATCCAGTTTATGCGGTGGCGCCACCTCCACTTGTTCAATTACCAGCAGCTTTCCGTCTTCCCACGCCATTGCGACTGTCAGAATTTAAGAGTTTTATCAGTATATGGATATACATATATGTGCATTTTAGAACTTATAAGCTGATTAGTTTTGAGAAAAACTGATTCTGCTTTTGATTTCTCTGAATAATCACAACTTGAAACCAAAAACACAATGAATCTGACGGATATTATAAATAAAATCGGATAAATTCCAATATATAGATTACAAAGATATCGATTCCAACAGAAATATAGATAGAGACTTCGAAGCATACCTGTGGATCTCTTGGACAAACTGGTTATTATACGTAGAGAAACATATGGCTCGGCTGAGATGATTCAGCTATGAACTCTGTTTTCTGTAAATTGGTGCCTAAAATACTTGATACTTCAGCCCAAACCGTTGAATCGAAATGGAAACAGAACTACCAAAAAAGAAAGAACCAACTAAAAGAGCCGCAGTAGCTAAGAAGAAAATCATTACCGAGATTTCTGATGATGAAGAAGAAATCGAAGTGAGTGGTGATTCTGACTTTGAGGTCCTAGCAGCACCACCGGAGGAGAAAAAGAAAGGTAGAAACCAGCAGCAGCAACCAAAAGCAAACCTCCAACCCGAGCAAATAAGGGTTTGATGATCGTGGTGGTTGTGGCGGCACTGGTGTGTGGCGGCGACGACGACCGAGGAGAGACAGAGAGCGTGAGGGAGGGAGAGTGGGAGACCGAGCGAGTGAGAGATGTGTGAGAGAGAGGGAGGTGGAGAAGAGGCGCCATAGTGAGGGTGAGCGTGAGCGGCGGTGGCTATAGTGAGGGTGCGCGTGAGTGGCGGCAGCTGCAGGGGTGGTCGCCCACAGAAAACCACGAAGACAGAGCAGATGGATGGATTGAGTGAGTACAGGGCCGAAGCAACGTCTTGGGAAGAATAATGGCAACGTCTTGGGAGGAATAACCTAGAGTCAGGAACACTGAAGTGTTTTGTGGGTTTCCAAGAAAGAAAAGCATGCGTGGATAAGAAAAGATGCTTTGTAAAAAAGCAAAGATGCATGAAAGGTTTGTACCTCTTGATTTTAAGACATGCTTTAGAAAGTTGTACAAACCTAAATGCATTATAAGTAGTATAGATATAGATAGATAACTTTAATAATTTAGGCAATGTTAATTAACTCATAATTATTCCGGTGTTATAGCATTAGTTTTAATTATGCATGTAGATTGGAATCTGTATCATGTATGTGTTGGAATTTAATTAATGTATGAGTTGGGAGAAATGTCAAATTCCTATAAACAAAGAAATTTGATGGAAAATACATAAAATTTAACCATTTGTCTTAGTTATCAAAAATTCGATCAAACTAAATTTAAATTTCAATTCCATCAAATTCAATTCTACGAACCAAACATCGCCTAAGAGATAACATGACACATGGCTAGATGGCTTGAACTCTTTCGACTCCGACTTGTCTCAACATGTCGTGACAACTGTGAACGTCCTTTGTCTTTATTTTACAAAATGTATTCTTGTTACAATGGCCTATCATCTAGCATATTATCCATTACATGCATTTTACAAAAACGAGGTTTCAACTTTCAAGTGGCATGCAAGCCTTCCCAATAATAAAATTAATAAATAAAATGAACAACCGTTGCTACGTAAATAAAAAAACAAGCATCACAAGCCTCAAGGATTAGCTATGTCACAAACAATCATAAAACAATAAATAACAGAGAATTATTATTTCCATCTACCATTAAAATGATTTCTCCAAACACATTAATCTACCATTAATGCAAAAAACAAATTTGTTCAATATCGTTCTTGACCCTTTAAAGGTCAAAATTCAAATTTCAGATATGGAAGAATATCCAAAAATTCATATTTAATTTTGTTTTAATTAAATCAAATTTTTAAATATCTAAAATACAAATTCATATATCCAAATACATATTAAAAATAAATATATCACAACCTATCAAAACGACTAATAAAAAAATTTTAAAAAAACTAAAATATATATATAATATTAGTTGATAAACATATAATATCAAGAAAAAAATTTAATATACATTAGAATAATAATGTAAATAATCAATACTAAAAATATATAAAATTTTAAAAAAATATTTTTTTTTTAATTTTCGGAGATCCTAAAATTTAGAATTTTATTATCCGAATCCAAATCCAAAATTTTGAATAGTTTCGAATCAGATTTTCGGATTTTTTTTTTCAAATATTCGGATTCAAATTTTTATGAATTCATAAAAATTTAAACACCAATTAATGTCTTATTTCAAAAATAATTGTATTAAATTATTAGAACTCACTTTTAATAATTTAGTAAATTCACTTAAACTATCAATTTCCAGAAAATTTTACCTTTTAGAAAAAAAAAATTAATATTTCCAAAAATGTAATAAAAAAAAAGGACTTTCTGAAATTAAGAAAATTGATTGCTTCAAAAATTTCTAGTTGATAAAGAATACAGATGGATTAATTTCAGATTTCTTTTATTGTTCGAATCGACTTCTTTTGATTGAGACAATTAGTCATACATAATACACCTAATTAACCCACCACAGCTCAACCGAATAAGGTTTATTATGAAAAAAAACCAACATATTTTCATGAGTTTTAGTTTTGTGAAATATGACTATTAGAACCCGGTTATAATTGGTAAACCGGCTTTTTTAAAAACTGGAAATTACATTCTAATAGCCAAATTATACTTAACCAAAGAGAAAAAATCAACTTTGGTTTTTTTTTTGGGAAACAAAACATGGAGTGACAAAAACACAAAAAACATGAAAACTTATTGTTTTTTCATAATAAATCCTTCGGTTTAATCCAATATTTTCCCGATTAATTGGTTTACTTAAGCCATTAATGTCAATATGAAATCACATTAACCATGACCAAGTTCTGAACTCAAAGTCAAAAATTAATTTCACCAAACTAAAATATCAATTAAAATTGAACTCCTTATCGATGACTCGATGAAAACCGAGAATTTAATCGAAAATTTTTTTACTTAAAATCGAAAATGTAACTTTCATGCAAGTATGTTTATACGACAAAATCAAATAATTCGGAAAGGACAGAGTGTAGGCAACACTTATATACTTTATATACAAATACCAACTGTCTGGTGTATATATTACGCAAAATGTTTAAAAAAAATAAGACCGAAAAACGTTAGGAATTAGTTACGCTACTCTCTATCGCTCTCTTCGTAGGATAGATATATGGGCAGACCAACGGCTATTATCCCGTATAAAGCCCAAAACAAGCAGAGCAACACAGGCCCTCGAGCCCGAAACAACAGATAAGGTACCGTTAAAAGCAGCCCCAGTCGTAGCAAGCAGGACTATTTAGCTGCCTATTGGTCCCAAAAAATAATAGATCTTACTCTTCGAGAAAATAAAAGCAACACCAGTTACCTTGACGATATCAGCAACCTTAGCCCTTGTTCGATGAGGACTAAGCAACACCAGTTACCTTGACGATATCAGCAACCTGAGCCCTCGTTCGATGAGGACTGCTCGTCGGTGCTAACTTGAGCGTTTAAGACTGGCTTTCCTTGTATTATTTCATCATTTTCTGGAAGTTTAATCTTTGGAGAAAGCCTCCTCGCTTCTTCACTGGTGTATATGAAGATCTTCCGCACCATGCTGCAGAACTCACTGTACATATAACCAAAGAAAAATTACCATGAAAGGTAATATAAAATACAAAATTTAACAATAAAGGTACTGTAAAAAAAAATTTGCCAAGAAAAGAAATGTAAAATTCTATTTTGGCCGAGAAAGGACATGAAATTTAAATTCTAGGCCAAGAAAGATAATCAAATATTATCATTTTACCAAAAATGGAAGCATAAAATTAAAATTTTACCTTCTTAATTGGTCATCAATACCCTTTTTTGTCAAATTTAAATTTTATGTTATCTTTCTTGACCTAAAAAATTTTACATTACCTTTATTGTCAATTTTTGAATTTTATACTGCTTTTCTTGGTAATTTTCCCTTAAACCAAAAAATGTGTACAAAATTCATACTATCACGAAAGAAATTTGGTTTTTGTTAGCCAAATGTAATTATGTATACATAAGAGTGTGAAATTCAGAGTTCTGTATATCTTTAATATCGGCAATATTACACACGGTATATCTGCACTTGAACTCACAAAGATAATAACCACACAGGTCATTGGTCAATTACAGTTTATCACGTAATTAGCTCGTGTTTTATAGTTATCAATATTTTTCTCATTTTTTTTGATTCATCATAAGGGAATTAGAATAGTGACAATATGGGACTTACTGCCATGGATCGTCCCCAACCATCATAATGTCATCCTCAACATCAGTGTATACAACCTGCCATTTCTTTGGTACCACACGTAGCTCGCCTTCAATTTCAAACATATTTTCCAATTTATCCAGTAAATCCTCATAACAACTGAACTGTGTTAAGTCAACAGCCCTACCAACAGCAATCCCTTGCATATGAACCTGCAAGAATTGATGAATGCATCAAATCGAACAAAGACTGAAAATCATTTACTAGAAAAAACAACACGACTCCTGATGATGATTTATAATAGGTTTTTTGCAGCCTGGTAATTTAATAATGAAAAGGAAAACTTTCAGAAAAACTCTACCAGCTTTTGAATTTTACAGTGAAGTAATGATCAAGTCCTTATGGTCACTGGGCAGTTTTTTGAAAACTTTATAAGAATAAAGTAATGATCAAGTCCTTATGGTCATGAAAGTTAACCGTTTATTTTTATAAAGTGCATGGACTTACGTTGTTTCTTTCTTCAAAGTTTAAAGTGCATGGAAATATTCAAAGAGTTAAATCGTTTTTATGAAGTCTATGACTCAAATCACTCAAAGAATCAAGACTTTAAACCCTAAACCCTATCATTTTTCATTAAAAAAATGGAAATATTCAAAGAGTTAATCGTTTTTATGAAGTCTATGACTCAAATCACTCAAAGAATCAAGACTTTAAACCCTAAACCCTATCATTTTTCATTAAAAAAAATAGAAACTTGTTTACTTAACAACAATTTCATAAATTTTCATTTCACTTTTTAAAATACCACTTTTCACATTCTCTCTCTCTTACTTTTCTATTACCTACCCTATATTTCTTTATAGTAATCTCTTTCTCTCTCTTATTTTCTTAGTTTATAATCACTCATCTTATTTTTCTTAAAACTAAAACTTCATCATCTAAACAAGTTTTCACTTTTTTATAGAAACCCTTGTTTTTTTCTAAAAACTATAACTTGAAAACTGAAATTGAAAAATGACTAGTTTTCGTTAACTAAACGCAACCTAATCGTTCAAAATACAGAAGTGCATTGGATTTCCTTGGACTTTAGTCAACCATCTTTTCCTGAAGCATAATTTAGCAAAATAACAATCAAACAGAACATTTTATTCACATCTAGGCCAGATCTTGATTTAAATAAATTAAAAGCATACCTTAGTGCAACTACGGATTTGCCTGGTATGCAACTCTTGAGATCTCATGCTAGATTTTTCAGGCTCAAAACTTGCTGAAGGAATATCAGAACGGTTGAGATTTGATGGTTCAGAATGCCAATCAGATGCTGCATCAAGAGAGCAGATTGGTAGTTCCTCAGCTACAGCTCTAGACATAACAGCTGGTGAAGTTTCACCCACAGTTGAGTGTTCAAGTAACTCGATTCCAAACAACCTGTATCCATTACTCTGTCTCTTTTCACCACTTTCTTTATTAGCAAATGGTTCAAATGATTCTGTTATAGCTTCCCTTATGTTCGACCAATGCATAGAAGTGGTGGAAGCAGGAGGCAAGGAACCATTCTCACTGTAGCTGAGAGAGACACCCTTGACCGAAGATGAACCATTATTTGATGGATAAATATCGTGTCCACGTGAATCACAATACTGGAAAGTTGAGGAACGATCAACAGGTGATTTCCACATTCCTATAAACCATACACAGAAATACAAATAAGAAACCTGAAGAACCAAAAATAGCTCCTTAGTCCTTAAACCCGCTTCCCAACTATCTCCCCATGTTAGCATTAGTGCATCAAAAGCAGACAATTTTCACAACAAAGATTCTGAACCAAGTCTGTCATACCTAGTGCAGAAAGATCTGGCACAGGAGACGATAAGACGGGAGGTCGGGCCCGCTTATTTCTCTGAGGAGGTTGTGGGTTTGGTGGACTGGATGCAACAAGTGGCTCTAGTTCCCAAGGTGAAACCCTATCAGGGCGTAATATTGATGAAGGTTCATCCCATTGAACCTGAATTAAATCGCAGCATTGTATGTTTAAGCATGAAGTTAGCAGCGTTATAAAAATTACAACAAGAATACATACCATAACTAACTCATTCAAGAGTATAGAGAACAGATCAACATCAGATAAGATACTAAAATGAACTAAGAAACACAAAAGTTACTAGATATATACCACCATACATGTATTGTGTAAATTAGTTATGTGCTTATTTTATATATACTGTTTATGTATAGCATAGAACACTACGGATTACTCTAGTGCTAATTGAGCTCTAAAGGGAAGGTAACACCGGGCTATGAAAATGGTCTATGCACCTTTAGAGATCTCCATTCAGAATCCAGCCATTTTGATGATGCAGTATCCCCAACACCAACTATGGTCCCACTAAACCTGCATCAACAAGTTACATAACCAGCTTATGCTTATCACATTTCTATATAATCCAACGATGCTAATTACAAGTCATCTACAGTAGGTACCTTCTTTCAGGAACCTCTTCACCCTCAAATCTCATCTTAAACCGCATTCCAACAGAAAGCTTATGATTTTGAGCTTCAAGGTACTTGTTAAGGCTGACAATGAACTCAGATCGACTAGTTCTGACAACAAAATTGCCAATTTTAGCGAAGATATTCTCAACAAATTGTGAACACAAATGACTATAGTCATTGTGCTAACCAATTACTCGGAGACAAAGATTAATTAATCACAAACTTATACTTTCATAATCATATACATCACTTTTATCCAACATTCCAACCATGATCAAAAACAAAAATCCCCAATCAACAATTAACATTATTAAACTTTCTCATCAACAATTTGTCATGCCCCCTATCCTCTTGTTCCAAAACGATCATTTATGTTGGTTAATTTGATTGAGACAAAAAAACTTAATTGTAATTGATATGACCAATATTCCTTTAATTTTTTTATAAAATTAATTAGCCTTAAGTGGGTTATTGTAAAGCAATCTTTTTTCAAAGTATGTAATTGACAAAATTGAACTACAATGGGAGTTTTATATATTTTGCCTTAAGACTTGGAGATATATAAAAAAAGACGACAATAGTTAACAAATTTATTGCAGGCTTAGGAAGCAAACAGGTTCTTGACTTCACCGGTGTAATTAAACAAACCATCATCATTTCATTTAAAAAGATCTCTCTGCTACTTCAAGAAATCAAATATAAAATATTATGTTTAAATTTCATCTTTAACTTGCAAAAAGCACATCATACTATAAACCAGTATCACAAATACAGTATGAATGCTCATGCATAAATTCAAAGCTTGGAAACCCTGACAACTGCTAATCTGCCAAAGGCCTACAACCTAAGCAAAACTACTAGGTTGTGTTTGGTAGAGAGAATCGACATAAAAGAAATGAAGACAAATTATCAGTTAGAAGACTCTAATTATGTAAATCAATTCTCTATGAATTCTCAAGTTGTATCACCATATAGCTTAAAATTCAATTCTCTAGCAATGATGGAGAATTAAGTAGAAGTTAAAATAATGGAAAGAGAGATACAACAATCATAAGGTTATTGTTTTTCAAGTTTCATGGTCTAAAAAACTAGAGAGACTTTATTCTCATTTCTTGTCTCTTCAAATCTCTGTACCAAACGTAACCTAATGAATCCCATACTACATTAACTAATGTGAAACGCAAAAAGCCCTTCTTGTCATGCATACATGAAAGATTGCATACAAACCGTTCATCCCAATCCTTTCAAAAACCAAGGAGCCTTCATGCACCCAATCACCCTAATTTAGCTCAAGCAATTAAAATACTAAATTACTAATTTAATATATAAACCTACTTGATTTTCCCTGACCACATCAGGTTAAATCGCTATATAAACATTTTTCACTTATTCATAAAGAAACGTGAACAAATTAGAGGGACACCGCTTCAAATAATTCAAGGATAAGGAGTACCTTGGTTTATAAAAAACTGAAAAAAGGGTTCCAGTTGCAATTGCATGGGAGGCAGTAGCAAGAACTCCAAGATGCATGCTATGACTTGATATCACGGATGATGGCATATTGTTTAATAGTCTCATAAGCTTCCTTACACCAACACGTAGCTCTCCATTTTCTCCCCTGAAGAAAAGATAAGCAAGGATCGTCATGATGTTAACTATAGATTTACAAATCAATAATTTAATCATCAAGTCCAGCTTCTTTAGAAAACTTACCTTAAAAATATAAAAGCATCACCAGCAACCAACTTTTTTGCACTAACAAAGACACTCCACCCAGTAGTGAGCAAGTGACGCCGAGGTTGCCCTGGGATATTCAAAATCCACGTTGGATCAATTGTGTTTAGCAAATACTGTTGTGTGATTGCAAAAAAAATGTTCTAGTCAGGATGACTGTTTTTCCTTTCATGAAACCATACTGCTAGATGCGGTCCTTGTCACTTTTCCATATAAAGTTGCAACAACGAAAAAAATAATAGACAAAATATATTCTCAGTGAGTCGGTGTGCAATAAGAAATATCCAACAAGAAAAACAAAGCAAGATTGCCAAATCATACGAAATCAAATTCAAAAACAGTTTCAGCAAACGTAAAAGTAGAACTACAGGAATGCAGACATTCAGTTAATAGTACAAAAAAATGTATATTCACAAAGCACCAAAATGAAAAGCTACATCCAGGCAGTGAATCTGCAAATATGAACTCCAAAACTGTAGAAGTGTGATATACATGTTAAGTACTCATGATACATGGAGGTACATCGACTAAGCACCAAAAAAGCTTTAGTTGACATGAAATAAGAACCCCAACAGCATGGAGTTGTTATGATAAGAAAGGTACATAAGTTATGAAGCCATAAACTATGATGGAGAAGATTATTAGTGGACTACAACACATGTAATCCTAGTTGTAAAATAAATTATTGCTATCCCTTCCACAGTGCACTTCACATTGCTACTATGCCACAACGTTGCAGAAACAGTTGTGGTTAAGACAACCAATCGTCAATTGTCATCAGATTAAAAAATTGTTGGAATACACAAATTAGTTGCTAAGACACACAAACTCCATCTCCCACGCTACATTCCCGCACCAGCCACATAAAGACAAGAGAAAAGCACTACCAATTTATTTGAACTTTCCATCAGAAATGGCACATGGTCATGGTGTCCCAAAGACAGGAGACTAGCTGGACATATATTGCTATAAATGCAAGTTTGATAATACACTGAGCATAAAGGCATTTGATTGCCGGTTGTAAATTACAAATGCAACCCACAGGACTAAATACTGATGTAAACAGAGAATACATGCCAGATAAATGTACATGTCCAGTTCATTATTAATGAGAGCAAGTCATAAAAGGTGTAACCTCGAAATATATGACGAAAATGCCATTCATTGCCATGAAGATCACTAGCAACCAGTTCTTGCCAGGGTGGCTGTTGAGACATATCCTGACCACAAAACTCAAAGTTAGTAAGCAGGAAAAAAAAAACAAAGACAGACGCGAGGTTGATAAAAGGATGACAGGTAAAAAGCTTAAAGTTACCAGTGGAGGTAAACAGTCATCCGCATGCCTACGAAGAACAGAGAACCCACCATGTGTACTTGTGTCAGATGCAGTAAGCGTCTTGCAAAATGAGTGGACAGTGCAACTAGGAGGTTCAGGTACTGGAGGATCTGGGCTTGTTACCTCACTTTGCTGAAATGCAAAAGAACATAGGCATAAGAAACCAAAGGCTGGGTAGAGTATTTTAAACGTAAAAAGAAAAATATTTCCATATGATTAACATATAAATAAATAGACTCACATCTGGGTCAGGCAACAAGGTTATTTGTGCATAAACTTCATCAGTTTCTGGTTCAGCCTGAAAAAAAAAATCAGGATCATCAGTCACTCCTACAATAAGGAAATGTAATGATGGCATCATGTTTTTCCTTCTATATGCTTTGAAGGGGTATGATCTGGCCGAAAGAGCTTTGATATCCAAAAGTTCTCAAGTAGAAAGGGTTTGCACAAGTTTTTAAAAGAACTGGTATCTAAATCTTGTACCTGAGAAACATAGATCTCTAAGATATCATATGCAAGACTGACTTAAGGCATGTCAGTTTAAGGTTGCCAAATCACTTCAATTACTATTTGTTCGTTCAGTATCTGATAACATTAAAAGAATGGCCTGGGGGATAAAAAGCTACTTCAAGGAAAGCATAGTAAGTATGAACATACTCATAGTTTGAGAAAAAAATGAAGATGACTCAAAACTTGAATACCTGAATTACATTATGAGTCTTAGCCTCCACAAAGACTGAATTACCCTGACTCTATTACTATATGAGCTACCACATTACAACCTCGTCTGCCCAATTAGAAATATGCACTTGGAGCCAACAACCAATAATGGATGGTTTATTATACACAATACTTATGGTCCTTATTAAGGGAAAATGGCATCTAATAGCTGTGAACTTTCGACTTTGTACTGATTTATGTAGTGAACTTTTTTTTGTGCACATTTGGTAGTCAAAGTTTCAATTTTGTTCCAATTTGGTAGTTGGTCTACCTGGTAACCGGTTGCATCCGGTTGCAATGGCTACGTGGACCATTTTTAAATGACGTGGCAACCCGTTTTGATATTTTACCCGGTTTTATCTACGTGGCGGATCCGTTTTATAATATTACCCCGTTGGGGCGATGTTAAGAAACGAACCGGGTTGGGTTTATAACCGGGTAATATTATAAAACGGATCCGCCATGTAGATAAAACCGGGTAAAATATCAAAACGGGTTGCCACGTCAATTAAAAATGGTCCACGTAGGCATTGCAACCGGTTACCAGGTAGACCAACTACCAAATTGGAAAAAAATTGAAACTTTGACTACCAAATGTGCACAAAAAAAAGTTCACTACATAAATCAGTACAAAGTCAAAAGTTCACAGCTATTAGATGCCATTTTCCCCCTTATTAATGACAGTAAACTTACCCGAAGCTGAACATTCATCACTTTGCACAGTATTTTGGCTGGCAAGTTAAATGACGGAAGCTGCTGGTCCATTCCCTGATGCATGGATGCCTCAAGCTGTATGGATAACCAAAATTCTGTGTCATTGAAGAGACAATTAAATGTTTAAAATTGGGAAACAAGAAGAATAATTATAAGATTGATGAATCTTGACTTGCAATTACTGTTGAGTGAAGAAACCGTCAAATCATATCAGCATGAATTCTATTTTAGAAAGCACCACAGAAGTTGAAGAGTATAATAATCTCATGAGGACTGCATGCAATATTGCATTAAGAATAGAGCTCTCCACAAGAGATCTATAATAAACTCCAAAATGAAGACATAGCAAACCTGTTCCATGTGGCCTTGAGGGAAGTAATAAACCCGTTCTCCTTCAAGGGGAACATTGACAAGGGGCCCAGCACAGGCATGCCACAATTCTTTGTATAAAGCGTCAACTGAAAATCGTGAATAACATGAATACAAACATCAGACACCAAAACTTGAAACATCAAATGCTTGGTACATAATTTTCTAGCATTTTAAGGATCACCATGCCAAATGTTGCTCCTACTGCAAAGCTTACCATAATTCTTATTTCAAAAACATCAGGAAATCAAAATAGAAAATAATCACCCCCCTAAGGCCCTAATAACCAACAACAAGCCTTCAGAACTGCACCAAAATAATGTATTCAATGGCATGATTGATAATATTACAAAAAAAAAAAATAGCAAAGCTTTGAAAGTTTGAATACAACAATTAGGTTGCCAAGACACCAGAAAACTGTAAACAAAAACAACTAATAAAGGGCTTGCCAAGATCATTGTCTACTTTACTTAAGAGGAATAAATATTTTTGCATCAACTTCCACCAAGAAGTTTGGGATTATTTCCTTTAGGAATACACCATTATATAGCACACACAACTACACAAGTTTTTGCAAGAGTAGAAGGCACGTAGTGAATATGAAAGTAGCAAAATTAGTGATAGATCTCTCTAGGCATAACCAAATCATGTATGTTCCTGTTTAGGAAGGTAGTTGGGTGCTCAACTCCTTGCAAATTACAACACATTCACTAAGCTGATACCAGTCTAAAAATTTGATCACATTATAACCTGATTGAGGCCCTCCAGAATAATGACTTGCAGCAGTATGTGCCATGAAGAAAACAATTTGATCTAAAGGGCACCACTGGATGTAACAAGACTTCAACTACAAATTACAACACACCAGGTCTTGTATCGAGTAACTGTAACAAACACAACCGCAACCAATAAACTAATCAGTATGCAACCAATAAAACTCCATGATATTAATCAAAATGAATAAAAAAACAGATGACTTGTAACTTGTAAGCCACTAGTAATATGACCTAAATAGTTTAGTGTTCTGTAACAATCTGCTTTCTAGCCTTAAGAAAAAGTGGACCTTTTTCAATGGTATTTCTGACCATCAAAATAATCAACAAAACATGATTATTTCAGTAGATAGTATGTCCATCTCCCCTTCTATACTTCTCCATCCATCCAGGATAAGCTCTCCACAAAGTGGGATAAAATGTCAATTTTTTTGTAATTAACACAAATCCAAAAGCTACAACATTATCCAGAAAAACCTTAAGTAATGTAAATGCATTTAAATTACACTTCATATTACCATGTAAAGTAAATTCACCTACGCAACTACATCCCTCCATTCTATCTACCATTCTTTATTAGGCGTACACCGCCAAAAGTGAATCCATCGGTAGCAGATCAAACAAATATCCAAACACCAAAGATCGGAGACAACAATGAATTAAAGGAACAATAATCAAAGTTAACTATAAGCATATTCAAGTCAACAGAATTTCAAAGCAAGAAATGTTTATCACAAAAGAAACAAACAAATCAACGAGCATATGAACATGTTACAAACGAATGTACCTATGAATTGAAGCAGAAGTGACTGAAAATCAACGAGAAACAGCAGTCATCGGCCATACCCAACACAAAAACACAATCTAAAGAAGGCACAAATGGAGGATCGAAGAAATAGTGAAAAGAAAGAGGGAAGATGTAGTAAATGATTAGGGTTTCGAAGAAAAGAGTAAAGGGGAAAAGGGGAAGAATACAACAGATGATGGATTATTGATGGTCTTTGCCTGGTTGAAGCCGACACGACCCCCTGCATACACACTATTTTAAATAGCAACAATTAAAAAAATTAAATAATTTTATTTTTAATTAATAATTGGTACACCGTATTTTGTAATTTTTTTATACGAAAACTAGTTTATAACCCACGTATTACGTGGATATTTATAATTAAATTTATTTATATAAAATGTATATGAGTAAAAATAAAAATATACAAAAATAATAATTGTATCTATTTATTATTATTTATAGATTAAAAAATAGAGTATTTTTATCTTTTTTAAAAATATTAAATTGTATTTATCTTTTATTTTTTTATAAGTTGTAATCATCTTTTGGTGAACGTAGAGGTGACACGTGACATTTGATGTAAAACCTTTATCATACATAATAATAATAATTTCCCCAACTAATTAAAATTTTTACATTTGGATCTAATTATGATTATTATGGATAATAATGATAGATATTTACTTTAGGTAAACATTAATTTTAATTGTTACAAAATCTAATTTATTACTAATTAATTAATGAAAAAAATAAAGTCAAAATTTAATGCAATTAAGTTAAGGTGTTAAATTTAGAAAAAAGATGTGAAAGATAAAATTTTCACATATGATATGAATTGTTTTGTTTTATTATAATATACTAGTTTATGACCCACGTATTACGTGAATATTTTTAATAAAAAAGTTTTATATGTAACATATTGTATATATATTCTATTACATGAAATAAAATGTTATGAAATATGTCTTTTATATAAATAAAAGTTGTTTTTATGATTTTAAAATGTTATGAAATATGTCTTTTGTTTGAATTGATTTTAAATATTATTATATTAGATTTAAATTTAGAAAGATATGATTTTCATATTATTTATTTTTCCTAGAATATAATTGATCATGTGTAAATTGATTATTATGACATATCACAAGAAATAAGTAAAGTTGTTCATTTGCTTATTTTTATAAATAATATTAAAACATGTAACATTTAATCTAAATTTCAAAAATAAAAAAAATATTTTGTAAATCAATTATATATTTCTAGATAAAACATTTTAGGTAAATTAGAGGTTAAATTAGGAAGAAATTTAAAATCATTTAATTATTTTAGTAATCTTTTAGTTTATTTTTAAATCAATTATATAAGTTAATTGAAAAGGTTATATTAGGTAAAATGAGCGGGAAAACAAATATTAGAAAAACCGAGGGAATGACACGTGTCACAAATTATTTTGCTTTATTAATATATATAGATATAGATTACCAATAAATATATTATAAATTATAAAATTCGACGATAAAAGAAGATTCTATTTTGCTTGCGAAATGACTAAACTTTATGAGAAAATAAAAAAGATGGAGGATGAATTTATTAAAAGAGGGCAAACAGATCAAACAATATATCTAAATCAACCAAAAGATACAGAGTTTTATAACTCTAAATCTGGTATTGGTTGGGAAAATCCTAAGTATCTGACAAAAGCTATAACAAATTCACCAACATTATATGATGTCAGATACATGAATTTAGGATTAAAAATGACATTCTTAAAAGCATCTGAAGAAGTAGAATCCAGTGAAGAAATCAAAAGGTCAAGATCAGACAAAATGCAAAATTATGTTGACTATACCAAGATAAATGAAAACAGCAACATTGTTGATACTAAAGAAGAGTACATTCAAACTTATTCTGAAAAGGATTTGTCTGAATTACCAACTCAGTCTCAAAAACTATATTTACCAAATTCAATTTTAGAACAGATAATGTTGGGTACAATTATAAGTAGAGTTGAAAACAATATTTTGTAATAGTTCAGGGGAATTTATTGTAAATACACAATAGTTATATTGTGTATATAAATAGAAGTAGTATTTCTATTTTGGAATAGATCGGACAAGAATAGAAAGTGGATACGGATCTAGAGAGAGAATAGAAGTTTGCTTTGCAAGAAAGCCATGAACCAAATGTAATATTCTTCTCTTAATCATTCGATTTTATGTGTTAGATTGTTATAATTGTTCATAGATTGTTTAATGTTGATATGAATTGCTAGAAATATGAATTCACAATTGGTATCAGAGCCTAATATGGCTGAATTTGAGTGAAAAGAGATCTACATTTCTAGAACTGGCGTAGCCGGTTCGGTAAATTTTCGAGGCCCAATTCCACTCCAGAAAAAAGTTACGGGCATTTTTCTACAGAAAATCTAAAATTTCAACGTCAAAAAGTCATTTCAGAGCTGATTTTTCACAAGTTATCATTTGTAGATATAATTCTCAAAGTTTTATCAGAATTCACTCATTTTTCCATAACAGATCTTGGAAGTTCATTTTTCAGTAATTCATAATGGTGTTTGAACAATTTTCAAAGTATGAGCTGATTGCCAAACTTACTGAATCTGAAAAGATTCGTAAGAACAATTACGACATTCTCGTTCAGTTAAATACTGATAAACATTTGGCGTTACGTGACGTACAAATACTGAATGAAGAAATTCAAAACTTAAAAGAAAAACAAAACTCTGAGAGTTGTGCTCATCAATTGAAAATATCTGAATTACTTAAGAACTTGATGAGCTGAAACAAGAAAATTTTCAGAATGCAACTCAACTGAAATATCTTTTGCCTGAAAGATCTGATCTTTACAAGAAAGTTCAGGATCTTGAAGATACACTTTGTAAGACAAAACCAACTGATCAGAATTGTATTTTAAACAAAAATGAAGAATTTTTTGCTCTTCAACAAGAGTTGTCTTTAACTAAAGATTTGATTGAGAAGGAAAGACATGAGTTCTTACTTAAAGAACAAGATTTTAAATCAAAATCTGAATTGTTTGAAGATGAAAGACAAATGTTCTTAATCAAAGAACAATCTTTTAAATCTGATTACCAATCATTTGATCATGACAGAAATTTAAATTTAGTCATTATCAAAAGTTTGGAAGATCAGATACTTCATCTTACAAAACAATTACATGTGTTTACTTCATCAACTGAGTCAAAGGTTAAGACCCCTTCTTCAGTGTGTTTAAAATCCAATATTAATCACTCTGGTTTGTCTTCTGAAAGTGAAGTGAATCTAACTAACTCTGCTAAGTTTGATTCTTCTTCAGATCTTAAACTTAAGTATCTGTTAAAGATACACAGCGGCAAAGATAAAATTATTGAACAACTTCCGGTCAAGATTTACACCGGTGAATCTTCGAAGTCAAATTTTCTTAAAGTTTCTGAAAATACTGGTCATTCTAATCAGAAAACATTTTCACAGACAAATACCAAGTATTATCAGAAACAGGCAAGAACCGGACAGTTTTTCAAAAAGAAAAGTTCGCAAAAGTCTGATCATTCAAATTCAAGTTTCTTTAGAAATTCAGATATTCAATTTTCTCATACTCAAAGAAATTTGTTTTCTGCGTTTGAAAGAGAAGCTGATAGTTATAACATGCAATGGGTACCTAAACCCAAGTACAAGTGGGTACCAAAACCTGTTTTGAAATGGGTACCCAAGAGCGCTAACAAGTCTGGATCCAAATCTGTTTGGATAACAAAGACATCTTAAATTTTGCAGGTTATAGGTTTCTTATCATTTCAGATAAGGACCCGTTCTTCATTTCAATAGGCTCTTGATTACATCAGATCAAGACCCGTGTTTCAAATCAAAGTGGTTTCTAGTTAATTCAGACTAGAACCCGGACTTCAATGAACCAGAGTCAAAGGCTTTCAGTTACATCAGACTGAAACCCGAGCTTCCGTGACATATGGCTTCTAATCACTTCAGATTAGAACCCGAGTCTGAATGACAAATATTTCTGGAATTCCTGCCCTGAATTCAACTCTGAAGCTGCATTGATTTAGAGGGAGTTTTATTTTTATAATTTTTTGCTCCTGATTTCATTTCTATGAGTTGACTAACTGTGTGTGCTTATTTCCAGGGGGAGTTTCAGACGCACTTTGATGATGACATTTTTCAAAACTGTGTGTAATTTTTCACGAAAATATCTGATACACACATAAAAAGATTTTTTTTGAGCTGAAAAGCAAAATATTTTCATAATCTTCTGATTCTCTGAATCTCTCATTGCGATTAATTGATTTAATCTCTTTGATGTTCAAAATCTCATTACTTCTGAGATTCTCTTTAATATTCTCCCGTTCAAAGAATACTCTCATATTCTCCATGACCTAATTCTTTCATAACAAGTCTGATTCATTTCATATCTTATATCAGATTGTACATTTCATTCTGCTATCATTCCCAAAATTTATTCTGATTATCATCTCTGATTTCAAATGAGCTGAATTTCTTGGTATCCCATGAGCTGAAACGCTTAAGATTAATTCTGCTGACTCCGATTATGCACCAATCTGAGTGATAGGCATAAATATCGCTTCTATGGTCTAACCAGAACCGGAAGACCTACCCAAGGAGCAAACCATCTATAGTTTGTGTGGGTGAGGGTTCTTTAGGTTTAATAGTTGAGAAGTGTCAGTTATCACGGAATACTGACAGGGTCGAGCAGAGATAAAATGTAAATGAGAGGGATATTGATATTGAAAGGAGATGGTGGTG
>JAANYP010008207.1:0-20150 GCA_020465985.1 Centrapalus pauciflorus
CTGTCCAAGTACCAAACCTGGGAAGGTTGTTTTTCCTGCAGAGTGATAAGAGAAATATTAGTTACTTTTAGGGGAACTCATCACAGAGATGAGTTCTCCTACTTCATCAACATTGGTTGATGGACTTATAATATCCACACTAATATTCCCAATTTGAATGGTGTCAGCTTGGATACCATTTTTATTGACTGAGATGTTTCCAACACTACTCGTAACAGCTGTGAGAGAACTATCAGAGTCAACAGGCCTCATTCCTCAAGTTCAGGACAGTCTTTGGCCAGATGTGTCTTCTTTCCACATTTATAACATTTTCTCTTTTTAGGGTTTTTGGAAGAAGAACTTTCAGAAACACATTCTGAGTTATTTTTGTTGATTCTTTTAGCAGGTTTAGCAACTTTATTACTATTTGATGAATCAACAGCTTGAGTGGAAAGTTCAAAGGTCACAGCTTTGTTTGTCTCTTCTTTCCTCCTTTTAGGAGGACAAATGTCAAAGACAGGAAGCTTAATTGGCTTTTGAACTTCCACAGGTTTAGGAAACTTATTCCCATGTTTCTCAGGTTGAACAATGGCTTTGCCTTTGTAACTACTGAGACGTGATTTATGCTGCCTATCAACATAATCATTGTTTCTGGTTTTGAAAAACTTATTTTCATGTAAAACCATTTTACCACTATGATTAATAAACTTATTAGGAATCACAGCAGGTTTGCTTTCAACATGAGACTTGCCCTTGTTAAAGACAGACTGCTTAACTTTTGAAAACTTGTTTTCAAAATGTTTAGCATCAAAAGGATTATTGTGTCTTTTACCATCAGCTTTGGACACAGAACCTGATTTGTCAGTAGGTTTAGTATTCACAGCTGTAGTTTGAACATGTTTTCTTTTCTTTTGCTTGTGTGAATCAGCAGAACACTTAGCAGGCTGGATTGATGAAGAACTTATTTCAATACCAGCTTTTGAGCTAGGTTCACACAAGCTGTCAGTGTTTTGAGGCCTGACAAACCTGTTTGTTGAAATTAGTTTACCATTCACTTTTTGAACAAAAGTGTTTGGAAGCTCACCAAGAGAGGATAAATCTTCTTTCAGATTATTAATTTCAACAATGGAAGCTGCTGTATCAAGATCCTCTCCAAGATAGGCTTGAATTTGAGCAGGGATCTGTTGACTTATACAATGGCTGACTTTTGTGCAGATTGGCACCAAGAGTCAACTATCTTTTGAAGCTTAGCATGCTTTATATCTATTTCTCTCTTTTCTTCCAGTAAAATAGAGTTGATGTGTTTTAATTCATCAAGCTCAGTTTCCAACTGATGGAAACTGTCCAATTTGCTGGATTTTGTTTTAAGATCAGTTTTAAGTTTTGAGATTTCAGATAATAAAGCATCATGCTTCTCAACAGCAGCTTTCAAATCAACTAGCATATATTCAAACATCTTAATCTTTTCTTCAGAACTGTAAGCCATAAAATTTTGTACCATATACATCATTGTAGGATTCTAGTTCTCTAAGCTGCTGAAAGCTTCAGCTTCAGCCATATCCTGTTTGAAACTGCTTGTTGATGGGACATCAGTGTTGGCCATCAGACATTGATTGTCTTCTTCATCAGATGATGAATCAGATTCCTCCCAATCACAAGTCTCTGCCATGAGTCCCTTTTGGCGGTTGGAACCCACTGAGTTTTCCAACTTCCTCAGCTTAGCCATGGCCATAAGGTACTTAACCCTATAACCATCATCCTTGTTTGTCTTGTATGGTTTGGATGACTGACCAACAACTTTTGACACACAGTCAGCAGCTATATGGCCAGTTTTGCCACATTTGAAGCACTCAGCCTTGGATTTATCAAATGCCTTCTTTTTGCCAGCACCTGAACTTCCCTGCAGCATGTTTCTTCCAAACCTTTTCTTGTTGAACCTTTTGACAAGCATAGCTATCATTTGCTCATCATCCTGTTCAGCAAGATCTGCATTATCTTCCTCATCTGACACATCCTCCTTATCATCATCCTGTTGATCAGGTTGAGTGAACACATCACTTACCTGACTCACAGACTGTCTCACATTATCCACAAAAGCTGCACCTCTTTTAGACATCTCCAGGGCATTTCTCTTTTGTTGCCTTCACTGTTCATCATTTAGTAAAGATCCATACAAGTTGACAAGATCCATACTTCTGATTGTACCTGAATTTCTTAAAATTGTTGAAAAATAATTCCATTCTTCAGGGAGAATGTCCAAAAATTTGTTCACCAGACTAAGATTGTCCTTAGTGATCCCAACAGCTCTGAGATCATTCACAAGAGCAGTAAACCTGGTGTAGGTTTCTATGAGAGTCTCCTTTGGTTTTGCAAAGAAGAGTTCATACTGTCTAACAAGATTGTTAATCCTGTTATCCAGTGTGATTGTGGGTCCATCATAGACGGTACACAAAGTATCCCATATCTCCTTGGCAGTCTTCATCTTCTCAACCTGTTTGAACCCATCATCAGGCAAGGAGATGACTAGATTGTTTCTGGCTTTTGAATCAAGAGCCACCAATCTTTTGTCTTCATCAGACCATTGAGCTTTTGCTTTCTCAAATGTTCTGATCTCAGGAGCTGCTCCTTCAACAGCAGGAGTTATTGTAGTAACAGAGGTTGGCACATAAGGACCCTCCATTACATTTTCTGGTAGTTGTACATCCAGATTCTCTAAGTAGAGCATCATTCTGCACTTCCAACTAGAAAAGTTCTGATGATTGAACTTTGGAGGTTTGCCCATTGAGCCATTGTCATAGTATGAGGAATTTGCTGCACTGTTGTCCATGGAAACTTGGGAAAATGAGAGATCTAGAATGACACACACTCTAAACTGCTCTGATACCAATTGTAGGTCCCGAAAGGTTCCCAAAGTATATAGCTTTATGCTGTAGAGGGGGGGTGAATACAGCTATTTAAAGACTACACACTATTTTCTCAATGTTTGTATGTATTATCAACAAATTGTTAATTACAAACAAGCTTGAATGCGGAAATGTTCAAGCTGAGATGACAGATACAACAGTATATTCACTAGTCTAAGACAGACTCAAACTAGTTAACAATGAATACACTCACTAAGAAGCACTCACTGTGTTTACAAGACTCAGAGGAACAGCTTATGTAGAACAGCTTAGACACAAAGAAACTGTATTACACAATCAGACTTGCATGCATGAAAAACACACTTGCACGTTCTCTGTTGGTTTCAGCACTTAGCTTATTTTGGCTTGCTTCTTCTTTCTGACCTTAGAAGCATCCTTTTATACTCACTCAGATGATCTAAGAGAAACTTCTTCATTGGACGGAATGAAAAAGGAGAAGTCTTGTTTGAAAAGACAACATAACTTTTCTGCACTTTTCTGAAAAGCAGACTTGTCTTCACATGTGCAGAACTTTTGTCTTTTCACTTTGTCTACTGTTGCATTGCCTTTAACTAATTTAGGAATGTCAACTTTGCGTCTTTCTTCCTTGTAAAGGCCTTTTTTGATATAAGAAAAAGGTCTGTCACCCTTTTTCAAATATCCTTTTGTCTTCATGTTGCAGAACAGCGTGGGCAGGTTGAGCAGTTCTGTTTTCCACTTTGTCTTCGACTTTGTAAACTGATCTTGTAGCCAAAAACAATACATGATGACTTGGAAACGAATTCCATAAAGTGTTTAGCCTGTTCACAAAGAACAGGTTCTGTTCACAAAGAACAGAACACTTGAAAAGTGCCCAAGCTGCTCACCAGTGTAGAGCAGCGTAGACAGTTTATGTCCAGCCTGTTCAGCAGACAGAGCAGCTTGGACAAACAGTCTTAGTTGCAACACATGCAACACATAGAACAACTTTAGACTGATATAGCAAATCATTTTCAGGTTTCAATAAGGCATATAACAGGCCTTAATTTCAACCTTCAAATGCATCAACCGGTTTGATCAAAAATCTCCCCCTCAGATGTAGAACAGGTTTGACTGAGGCCTTTTTGTGCCTAACACTGCCCCCTCTGAACAACCTTTGGCAAATCCTTATTCTTGTCCTTCTTTCCGAACTCGTTTGAAAAGGAAAGCAGCCGGTACCTCTCTTGGAGTTGATTCACCTATCCAAGTCTCCAGTCCCGACGACGATGATGACAAAACTGTTTTGTCAAAAAGATCAAAATTTCTGTGAAACGGCCTTCCCCTAAAGGTAAAGGAGTGGCCTCGTCCGATCCTATCCCCGCGATTCCTATCTCAGCGACCCCCTACACTCTACCACCTCACCCCCTTCAGGTGGGGAGGCCACTCCCTTGGCTCCGTTTAGGCGCGAAAAAAGCGATTATAATCGTGAGGAGTTATACGTGCCTGAGTGGGAGATAAAGAATGGCGACCTATTGGAGACACCCTCAAGTTTATGGAATTTTTTGTATCATAGCATGCCACCTTCCCATGTTGAAATGGCTCAACACGCCAGCAATGCACTTGTTTTCGACTCACTTGGCTCGACTGTCATGAACCTCAGCACCTTCCTTCCAGAAGTGAAGGCAAGAGTCACCATAGCCGAACATAGGTTTATGAAGGCTCAGGAAGAGCTTTGTAAGGTCGACGAGAGAGAAAAAGTGTGCATTGCTAGTGTTAAGGAGATGAGAACTCAGGTGGATGGTCAGCGGTTAGAAATTGAGAGGTTACGGATAGAGGTAGAGGAAGAAAAGAAAAGGTCTGTGGCGCTAAGCCTTCGTGTAAATGAGTTAAGTGCAAGGGATGAAGTTTTGAAGAAAGAGAAAGAAGAGGCAATCGAGGCCGTTGGCCGTCTGTCTGAAGAAAGGACCCGATTTGTTTCCGAGGTCGTTCCCCATGTGGTCGACAAGCTGCTGCATAGTCGACAATTTCTGCAACCTTGGGGTTCCGTCCTGCGAGCCGCCGTTCGTTTTGGTAGGCATTCAGCTCTTATGAAGGTCCGCTCCCATTTAGTTGAAGGGGTAAGGGTAGAGATGTTGCCTGGTTATGATCCCCAATCACATGCTCGTCTTAAAGAATTGGCCATTGCGGCTGAAAGCATGGCATTCCCCTATATTGAAGACCTTCAGGCCCATCCCAACCGTTCCATTGAGACATGCTAGATCTGAATCCTGTGGATCCTGATGTGGGACATGGCTCTAACTCTGCGTCTATTCATATGTGAATTGTTTACTTGTTTTCCCCCAGAAACTTGTCGTTGGTTTTTAAACAATTTGTGATGAAAAAGTTATGGTTTTGTACACCCGATATGTGGGTTGTGGTGCGTGGCACCCCCTGTTTGAATAAATTACTTATCTTGTACACCCGGAGGGCGGTTGGTGGCACTGTGTGTCCCCTTTAGACAATGTTTGTTTTAACCATCTTTCGTCTTTTGATCATGCAATAGCTGTTTTTACATTGTGGAATGCTTGGAGTAATTTGTATGCCTCTTACTTTGCCAGAATGGTATTTTTAACCTGTAAGGAGCAAAGTATGTTTTGAATGTAATTCTCCCTAAATATCGACGTGCTTGGTTGGTGTTACGAAGGTGGTGACTCAGCCTTTGGACTTTGTTAAAGCAACACCCTAAGCCCTTACGGTATTGCCAGGGTGATAACTCAACCCTTCGTTTTAGGTTGTCAAAATAACATTTCGACTCTTGTTGTGTAATGTGGGTGATAACTCCACCTTTTGTATCATGTTAGGGCGATAACTCAACCCTTTTCTATTATGCTAGGGCGATAACTCAACCCTTTTTATGTATTCGGAGCGATAACTCAGCCCTTTTTATGTGGTTGGGGTGATAACTCAACCCCTTTTTGTAAGAAAATCGACTATAATTGACATCTTTCAGGCCTGTTTAATAGTCGTGATTTGTAT
This sequence comes from Centrapalus pauciflorus, assembly GCA_020465985.1. Taxonomy (NCBI): domain Eukaryota; kingdom Viridiplantae; phylum Streptophyta; class Magnoliopsida; order Asterales; family Asteraceae; genus Centrapalus; species Centrapalus pauciflorus. The sequence goes on from JAANYP010008207.1 coordinate 5,856, forward strand.
ATGGTTGTTGGCAATTAAACCACAGTAGAGGATTTTAGTCATGTTGAGGGCGTCCCCTTTTCTTGACATAGAACCCCCTGTTTTCATTCTGCAAAATCGCGAATACACACATATTGACAAGCCCAATATCATTGATAAGGCATAAGTAATCATTACAATACCATTTGTCTTTTCAGAAACAAGTCTTATAACTGGCCATGTGCCTTGATTAAAGATAGTTTGAAGGAAAAATAGGCAGAGATAAGGCTTGGAGCCTTGTGTGTCTATACAAAGTACTTCTTCAAATTCATGATATGCCAAGTCCTTGGTATCTTCGTTCCATCCAATCGCTCTAGGCAGTATGCCCCGCCTCCCAGAGTTTGTGCTACGCGATAAGGACCTTCCCACCTAGCAGAGAGTTGGCCCGTGGGAGCTGACCTTCTCGACTCATTACTGCACAGGACCAGGTCTCCAGGCAGTAGCGCCTTGTGTTTAACTCTCCTGTCGTAGTACCCTTTCATCCTTGCTTTTACTGTGGCTTTCTATAATTGTGCCAGCTCCCTTTTCTCCATCAGTAAATCTAGGTCCAGTCGCCTCTTTCCTTCGTCATCTAGTTCGGTGAAACTGACTACCCGAGGTGATGGAACACTGATTTCTGCGGGTAGCACCGCTTCGGACCCATACACCAAGCAAAAAGGGGTCTCACCTGTGCTGATATTTGGCGTTGTGCGCAAACCCCACAGAACGTTTGGGAGCTCATCTACCCATCCCGTTCGGCATGCACCTAGACGTGCCTTTAGACCTCTAAGTACTTCTCTGTTGGCTACCTCCACTTGACTATTAGCTTGCGGATGCGCCACCGAGGTGAAACGATGTTCGATATTTAGCTCTTCATACCAAGATTTAAACGGCTCTTCAGCAAATTGTTTGCCGTTGTCACTGACCAATATTTTGGGAATACCAAACCGACACACAATGTGCTCCCAGACAAAGTTGCGAACATGCTTTCCCGAAATTGTTGCTAAAGGCTTCGCGTCTACCCACTTTGAAAAGTAATCAACTGCCACCAAAAGGAATTTGACCCTTCCAGGTACTTCGGGAAATGGCCCCACTATGTCAATTCCCCATTTGGCAAACGGCCATGACGAGGTGATAGGTATTAGCTCGTGTTGCGGCTGTCTAACCATTGGGGCGTGAATCTGACACGATGAACATCTTCGAACTTCTTCTTCTACGTCTTTCTTCACATGGGGCCAATAATACCCCATCCGCAATATTTTTCCCACTATCGTCCTTGCCCCTGAATGAATACCGCACGATCCTTCGTGCATCTCCTGAATGATATTAGTGGCCTGTTGAGGTCCCACACATCGAAGCCACGGGCCTAGAAACGACCGACGATACATAATACCATTTTTTATAGCGAAACGCGATGCCTTGATGCGAATCTTTCTCGCTTCCCCTTCGTGTTCAGGCAGCGTACCACTTAGCAAGTATTCATAGATGGGTGTCATCCAGGCGGTATTCGCTTCTTGAATCTCCATGACCGGCTTGGCTGCTATAGACCTTTCTTCGAGGACTTCTACAAGAACCTCTTTAGTAAGATGAGAAAAAGTTAAAGTTGCCAGTTTGCTTAAAACATCGGCCTTCTTATTCTTACCTCGCGGTATTTGATTTATTTTGCAACTGGCAAAACTCGTCATAAGGTGCCTGGCTTCAGCTAAATAATCTATCATTGATTTATCCCTTGCCTCGAATGTCCCGTTAATCTGATTTGCAACAGCTGGGAGTCGACGTACACCTGCAAGAAGTTTACAATTAGCTACTAGTTGGTACATCGATGTGTTCAACCACATGAGTGGAATCGATGTGTACCTGCAGGTTTGTCACTTCGAGAGAGGAAGCAATACGCATACCAGCTAGCAGAGCTTCATACTCGCCTCGTTATTAGAGGTGCTAAAGTTAAAACGAAGAGCATATGTATGCTATTTTCCCTCTGGATCAGTCAGAATCAAACCAGCCCCTGAACCTTCAGCCCCAGTAGACCCGTCCGTATACAAGTTCCACACGGTTGCTTCTTCCTTTCCTGCGACTATGGGTGTTGTAGTGTTCATTCCAGCCAAAAAATCAGCTAGAACCTGCCCTTTATATGTAGACCTTGGTCGAAACTCGATGTCGTGCTCCTCCAGCTCGATCGCCCATTTAGCTAGGCGACCTGAGGTTTCTGGCTTCAGAAGTACCTGCCTAATCTGTCGATCTTTCAAGACTACTACTGTGTGCGCCTGAAAATATCGCCTCAACTTCTTGGCGGCATTAACCAAAGCTAAAGATAGCTTCTCCAGGGGTGGATAATTTAACTCAGGACCTTGCAACGTTCTGCTTACAAAGTATATTGGCATCTGCCGTTTATCCCTCTCTGCCAATAAGACAGCACTGATGGTTTCATCGGAAGCCGCCAGGTACATAGTTAACTCCTCACCTTGAATAGGTGCGGTAATGGTAGGCAGCTTAGTTATGGTATTCTTCATTTCCCTGAAAGCGTTATCCGCTTCAGCCGTCCACCTGAAACCATTCTTTTCCAGTGTACCTTTGAGTGTTTTAAAGAACGGAAGGGATCTCTCCGCCGCCTTTGACAGAAAACGACTCAGAGCCGCCAGTTTACCAGTTAGACTCTGGACTTCCTTGATGGTAGTAGGTGGGAGCATATCCGCAATGGCGTGAGCTTTCTTGGGGTTAGATTTAATGGCATCCCGAGTTATCAGATGTCCCATGAAATGTCCTTCTTCCTCCCCGAATATGCATTTCTTCTGATTGAGTTTCATATTGATCCTCCTTAACGTCTGGAATGTCTCCTCTATATCCTTCAGCAGGCCTATTTCTGTTCTGCTTTTGATCACCATGTCGTCTACGTACACCTCCAAATTTCTTCCGATCTATCCTTTAAAAACCAGGTCCACTAGGAGCTGGTACGTGGCTCCTGCATTCTTCAAACCGAAAGGCATCTTGGTGTAACAAAAGATACCTTGACTAGTGTGGAACGTGGTCTTATCTTCGTCCCTTTCCTCCTTCTGTATTTGGTGATACCCTTTATAAGCATCCAGAAAACACTTGTATGGGAAACTAGCCAATGACTCTACCTTCCAGTTGATCTCTGGTAAGGGATAACAATCCTTCGGGCAAGCCTTATTAAGGTCTTTGAAGTCAATGCACATCCTCCAACTACCATCTGTCTTCCGAACCATAACAGGGTCATGGTACTTGACTTCTCTTAGGATTCCAGCCGCCACAAGTTTCGCGACCTCTTCACATACCGCCTGGTCACGTTCACGAGCCAGGGGCCTTTTCTTTTGGCACACAGGGGTTGCCTGGGGATCCACATTTAAAGAGTGACTAGTTTAAATCATCTTACCTTCTCCGATTTCCAGCTGTCTAGGGATCCCTGTCATATCGTCTTGTGTCCAGGCGAACACATCCTTATTCCTCTTCAGGAGTACCTCAACCTCCCTTTTTATCTCTTCGGGCAAGCTCATACCTACAACTACTGTTTGCTCCGGGTAATCTTGGTTAACGATTACGTGAGTTACAACTTGCAACTCATCCTCCTTTGCTGGTTTCGCGTCCACCGCCTTTTGAACCTGTGAGCATTATTCTACCCGTTCAGGGTATTCCGTCGAAATGGTCGCTAAACCACGCGAGGTGGGAAATTTCACCATTCCATGCCCTGTAGACACAATCGCCTGCAGTTTTCCCAGCGAAGGACGTCCTAAGATAGCGTTGTACGATGACTTAGAACGAACCACTAGAAAGGTAACCTGCTCCTCTCTTTCTATTTGACCCTGTCGTAAAGAGACTCTTAAGCAAAGCTGTCCTAATGGCCAAGATATCTCCCCTGAGAACCCCTTCAGGGGTATCGAGGCGGGTCGCAACTTCTTTCGAACAACATCTGGAATTCGTAAAAAACAATCGTCATAGAGGATATCACAAGCACTTCCTCCATCTAGATACACCCTCTAGACACGCACATCTTCAACGATTGTCTTGATCACTACAGGCCCACAATGCGTCATTCCACCTGGGGGAAAACTAATCTCCGAATCCCAGGCGATTTGTAACTTGTTTCTCTTGAGAGGGCTTTCATCGTCAGCTGCCCGTATCATGAGGATTTCGGCTACAGGCTCTTTTAACTTCGTGCTATCGGACGCCTTGTCCTTCTGCCAAGCGTATCGCTTTCTTTGGCCTTGCTCTTTAGATTGCGACTTGCCCTTAATGTCTCTCACCAAGTGTGAGAGCTTCCCCATTTTGATTGCACCTTCAATACGCTTACGCAACTCAATGCAATAGTTGGTGTGGTGTCTGTTATCTTCGTGAAACTCACAATACTCCGCATGATTTCTCTTATTCGGGTCACCTTGCATACGAGCTTGGGGTTTGATCGAGTAGGCAAGGGCGTCCGTCGCCAAAATCTCACTGGGAGTCTTAATCAGGTTAAGGAGAGTATCATTTCTTCTTTATCGATCTTCCTTACGACTGTAGGGGGTATACTTCTCCTCTCTATCACGACGTCCCCTGAATGAGTTGTCAGACTCCTTGCCCTGATAGGGTTTATTATTTCTCTCCTGATGTGACTTCCTACGGGGTTGGTTCTGAGTTGACAGTTCTTTAGACCGTATGTAGGAATAGGTCTTCTCCAGGCACTCTTGATAGGAGGCTGGTAAGTCTTGTGACAAAAACTCTACCAGCTGTCGATGTCTGAGACCATGTATCAAACCAGAAACTTTAGCATCATCCCCCAAACCCCTGATTTGTTAACTATCCAAGTTGTATCACTCCACAAAAGCTCGTAAACCTTCCGCTTCAGTTTGCTTAATATTATGCAGCTCCAGGTGAGTCATAGTGTACCTCTGCTGCTGCATGAAGTTAGAACGAAATTTTGATCTTAACTCATCATGACTATTGATGCCCCCAGAAGGTAGCGATTCCAACCCCAGGCGTGCAGTACCCTTGAGCGTCATTGAGAACATGTGACACGCCACCGGTGGTATCCATTTGGATATCTTCATGGCCCCTGCAAACAGGCGCCAGTGATCATCTGGGTCCCCTGTTCCATCGTATACCCCTACGTTAGAGGGTAGCTTCAGACCTTCTGGAAGGGGATAATCTTCAATCCATTCCGCGAAAGGGGAGGGATCTTCTCCATCAACCTCCTGGAAATGGGTTTCAAGGTGAAGGGGTTTGGATCCTTTTTGAAAGTCTTTACAGGCCTGGCCCAGGGAAGTCCTGCTTCTGGTGGGTATTACCACCTCCCCCAATCCCCTAAGCCCCTGGTTTGTGAACCTCACTTGGGGAGGGGGCTCCACGTGCTCTCTCCTCCTCATACTACCCAGCGCCTCAGAAACCTTACCTTGCATAAGGTTCTCCCTTCGAGATGCAAGGGTAGGTGGTGTGGCGAAGGAGGTACGAGCGCCTTGCATCCTCTACCTAGGTACGCTTCGTGGAAGGGGGTTGACCTCGCTTCCCACCGACACCTTAGCCCTAGCCGCTTGTGCTTCTTAAATCTTGAGAGATACTCCTTCCCTCGCGTCCAACTCCTGCGTATCTATATGCTCATCCATTTCTTCTGAGTCTACATCTTCGTACTCTATCATCACCTCATTGGTCCCATCCAAGGGGAGGACCTCCGTAGAACGAGAGTGTTCTTGCATCAGGGCCTGGAGTTGTTCAAAATTTGCTACTACGAACTGACGGCTTATCACCTGTGTGGTTGTCTCCGAGTCTAAAGAGGGAAGAAACGCCTCCACGGCTGGAGGTGGATTAGTCGCTCCCAAGGGGGCCTGGAAATCCGCTTGGGGAGGGGGTTTCTCTCCAGCTACAGGTTCTTGAGGACCTGTTTCAACTACATCAGGCTTATCCATTCTGAATTTCTGAGAACTTGAACTAATATCACTTTAACCAGTCGGGTCCCACGGATGGCGCCAATTGTTTGTGTGTATGACAATCAATAATTATGGGTTAGGATGATAAATAGCTTGACAATGTCTCGAGAGGGTTCAGCAGAAGGATTGAAAGACCTGCAATAAGGAAATAGAAGACTATCGTTAATGCCGGCACAGGGGGAGCCCTTGTGAAGGCACTCCGATGCCTAAGTCAGCCGTCATCTTGAGAGAATCGGTTTAGGGAAGAATATATGTAACAATCATAAAATGGACATTACCCTTATCTGAATGGTGAGGACCCTATCTATACCTTCCCTTTTCCAGGCAAGGTGCTCCATCGGGAGAATCCCATTGGCTGGAGGAGAACGTGCATGGGAGTGATCTCCCTGATTCCTCAAGAGCCAATCAAAGGCTCCGCTTTTTCTCCTTTCCCTGCATGGCACCTGTCGCGCGACAGACTTCTGTGGCTCGCAGATCTGTCGCTCCATGGACCTCCTGCGGGTCAAGCGAATGACCTCGGGACTTATGGCAGGCCTGAGTAGCAAATAGGAAATGGATTGGGCGCTTTGGGCCCGTGGACCAATTTAGAATTGGACCCACGTAAACACCTACCATAACGGACGGAAGCTCGCTGGACGGAACCCCAAGGTTGGAGAAATTGTCGACTATGCAGCAGCTTATTGACCACGTGGGGAACGACCTCGGAAGCAAATCGAGTCCTTTCTTAAGATAGAAGGCCAACGACCTCGATGGCGTCTTCCTACTCTTTCTTCAGAACTTCCTCCTTTGCACTTAACTGATTTACGGAAGGCTTAACGCCACAGACCTTTTCTTCTCTTCCTCCACCTCAATCCACAACCTCTCAATTTCTAACCTCTGACCTTCCACCTGAGCCCTCATCTCCTCAACACTAGCAATGCGCACCTTTTCTCTCTCGTCGGCTTTATGAAGCTCCTCCTGAGCCTTCATAAACCTATGCTCGGCTATGGTGACTCTCGCTTTCACTTCTGGAAGGAAGGTGCTAAAGTTCATAACAGCCGAGCCAAGTGAGTCGAAAATAAGTGCATTACTGGCATGTTAGGCCATTTCAATATGGGAAGGCGGCATGCTATGATATAAAAAATCCCACAGACTTGAGGGTGTCTCCAATAAGTCGCAATTCTTTATCTCCCACTCAGGCACGTATAACTCCTCACGGTTATAATCGCTTTTTTCACGCCTGAACGGAGCCAAGGGAGTGGCCTCCCCACCTGAAGGGGGGGAGGGGGTAGATTATAGGGGGTTGCTGAGAGAGGAATCGCGGGGATAGGATCGGTGTTAGCTGGAGGAAGATCGGACGAGGCCACTCCCTACCTTTGGGGGAAGGCCGTTTCACAGATATCTTGATCTTTTTTGACAATACAGCTTTGTCATCATCATGGTCGGGACTGGAAACTTGGAGAGGAGAGTCAACTCCAAGAGAGGTACCGGCTGCTTTTCTCTTCAAACGAGTTCAGGAAGAAGGACAAGAATCGGGTCGCCAAAGCTTGTTCAGATGGGGCAGCAATGCTATCCCCCTTGCTAGAAGAAGACCAGGCAGAAAGATGGCCTAAAGGAGTCAATGAACCATCTGGGTCTGCTTGACCGGGTCAGAGACTTTCAGCATCTGAACGATTCACATTGACCGCCTCAAACCCATCCAAATCATCAGAGATAGGTACTCCAACACACTCATGACTGCGGTGAAACAAGAAAAGCGTTAGGAAGATAGTGGCAAACAAAAGAAAGACAATCAACTAGTCTCCAAAAAGAAAACAGGGGTCCTACCAATGCCCCCTTTTGTTATTATGGGAAGAGTGGCAGAGTTTACCCAGTTGGGATTCATTCCCAACAGAGCAAGCACAGCGTTGGGGTAGGTCCTCAATTTAAAAGTTTGGTGAGCAAGTAAGGCCAGAAGGTCAACATCCAGGTCGCTGGTTTCAGGGGGACAGGTCAACGAATGGGGACGCCCTGCTGCTCTCCATACCAACACATCTCTGTCGCTTTGGGGAACAATGGTGTTGTCTATCCAGTAAAAAGCCCCTCTCCATTCACGTAGCCCCTGCAGGGGATCGACGAACACATTGGGCACAGGAGCTTTTCTCCTCTCAAAGCTGAACCAATCCTTCAGGCAGGTCAATTTGAAAAAATATCAAAACAGAGGGATCGAAGGGATACCACCTAGGGCTTTGCAAGCCGCCTCAAAAACGGTGATTCTCAATACTGCTAAGGGAGACATCTACCCTGGATGAGTTTCATAATGTTTTAACAATGAAAGGTAGAAGGGAGTGAAAGGAAGTCGGAGATTCCCGCCGGAAAATTGTTTGGCGTACAAAGCCACCTTGCCCTCAGCAGGGCAAAGTGCTGTCGATCGATGGTTCGGAAGCAGAGGGTGAAGATCAGTAGAAACACCATATTCAGCTAAGAAGATTTTGAACTCGGAATTGGTAAGGATACATGGCACCTTATCCGCTGAAGGGGCGGTCGGCATAATGACAAGAAGAAAAATAAAAGAAGGAGGAGGAATAAGGCTAACCTGGGAAAGAAAAGGCGTCGAAGGAATGCCGAGTAAACTGCACAAGGAGGGTGGAAAAGCTTTGAAGGAGGAGTTAAGAAAAAGGAGCAGGTTTTTTCATTTAAACTTTGAAAAAAGCTTGAAATGCGGGTTTAATGGAGGAGTGGGAAATAAGCGGGAATATCGTCGGACACGTGTCACTTCCCTATTAACCCTGCCTGTAACGGACAGAGAGACATGACAGTTAAGGGACGCGCCACGCACGCGTGGAATCCCTTGTCATCATGACTTTCATTAAATGAAGCTTACGCCACCTCGCCTCCGATGCTCTAAGCGTGGGGTGGTCATGCTTCGTCACCACACGTGTTCCCGACACTGTGCCACTCATCCATTCCACCGGTAAGTGTCCTAGCAAGCCATTAACGACTCGCCTTGTAACTTCAGGGCCAAGGCGTGACCTTCTGAAGTTCTAGGCAAAACTGCATGTTTTCACTAGAACTTGGGGGATTTGTTTGCGTGGGTCCAACCCCGAATTGATCCACAGGCCCAAATGGTCCAATTTATCTTATATCCATGGCTCAGGCCTGCCACCTGATCCAAGGCCATTCGGCCGACCCACGGAGGATCCGTGGAGCGACATACCTGCGAGCTGCAGAGCCTGTCGGATGACAGGCGTTATGCAGGAAAAGGATAAAAAGCGGGGCTTCTAATTGGCTCTCAAGGGATCATGGAGGTTACACCCATGCACGTTCTCCCTTGACTAATAGGGTTCCTCCAAATGAGCGCCTCGCCTGGAATAGAGAAGGTATAAATAAGGTTCTCAACATCAATACAAGGGTAATGTCTATTTCACCATTCTCACTTAACATTTCTCTCCAAACCTTTGCTCTCTAACATGATGGCTGCCTTTGGCGTCGGAGTGTCCTCACAGGGGCTTTCCCTGTGTTGATAATAACGATAGCTTCCTCGTTTCATTGTTGCAGGCCTGATAATTCCCTTCCTGAATCCTCTCGAAGCATTACCTAGCTAGCTATCACTTTGACCCATATTTATTGATTGTCAGACGCACAAACATTTATCATATAAAATATTCCAGGATAGAAACTGAATTTAGCATCATGAAATGTAGACCAGAAGGAAAGATTGGAAATCTATCAGATTCTAATTTTTGTCTTATTCAACCCCCAATGAGCTAATTTCACATTTTTCATTATTCTAACATAAACTCACAATTTCAATAATAAATTACTATTATAATTAATATAATAAGAATTATGAAGATTTTAAAAAAGAATTATAACACCATTTAAATTAAAACATAACGATAAAGGCATTGTATACAAGTTATTACTAAGTAAAATTTATCGATTTACTAATTTAGACATCATTTATATTTCATAGGAAGGAGTTAGTTGCCGTAACACCCAAGATTTGAGGAAATATCTACTAGGACTATTGTGAGTATTCATGGCCCCTTTTTACTATTCTTAACGTTTTGGGGTGAAAAGCATGATACATTTTAAGCAATATGGTGGTTTTATCATTCTTGATAAATATGAACTCATACATTTGTTCACTTATTTTGGCACATTGGTATGTATACGATTGTAGTTTGTATGTGTAGACAAATTATACATTGTATAAGACCACACGACGAAACACTACTCAGTTAACTCATTTTGATCAGCCGGATGATTTTTTTATGGATATCGATATTTGGTTGACCACCCACTCATGATGTACTAGTGAGTGCATACTTATCATACATACATTTATGTGATTTCACATCGTGGCATTCAAGTCAACATACTAGGTTTGAGTAGTGGCTTATTACATATACATCGTGTATAACATTACCTTTTGCTGCAAAGACAAACATTAAACAACCATGACATATTGCAAACATAATTTCATTAGAAATTGCTTATTTCATACAAAACCTGTGAACTCACAAACTATTTTCAATAGTTGACCCGTATTTTATGGCATGTTTTTCAGGAAATCATCAGTAAGTGATCCCTCATGACGCGTGTGCTAGCATTGAAGTAGTGTGCTCATGAAACGTTGTATTTTGGGATATGGACTTTTTGTTAACGGCTATGGTTGTAAACTTAAACAATTTACTTTTATTTGCTTTGGTTTGAATGTTTTGGAACTATTTCCATGAATGGTATGTTTCTATACTTATGCAATGATCACATCACTGTTACATTCCGTGTTTCCGCTATAGCGGGGTGTGACAGTTTTTGGAATCAGAGCCTAAGGTTATAGAGAATACCAAGTTCTTCATTAGAAAATTTTAAACTATAACCATTAGCTCGAAACAAGTTTCAAATTATTTTGCATATTACTAGTGTGATTAAATCAAGTGTGGCATTATCGGACTAAATTAAACAAAGCTCGATCACCTTTGTTTAATAAAGAAATATAGGGCTACACTTGAAATAGTTACACTAGGAGTATGTTAAAGTGATTTAAATACTTTAAATATTTACAACAAAAGTTTTAACATCTTGTGTGTGTGTGATTATTGCATAACTCCCTTATACCTTAGACATTATGTTTATACCTTAGAAGTGAAAAGGTACATATACGAGGATACATACCTTATTCTCATGATAATTACATACTCAGCGACAAACATGTATTTTATTTTAGCACCATGTCATGCTCATCATCATCCTACACTGCTTACTCGGCCGATGCATCTGGTTATGTTACGGGTCGCCCATGTAACATACCATGAATTTCCGAAGGGGAGGAAGACCCATCAGAGCACGAACAAGAGGAATCTAGTGGTTATACCCCAAGTCCTGATCCACCAGCATCACCCGTGACCCTACTACCCCCGCCAACACCCGCATATCCCCCACTAGCATTTCGTGGACCCCGCATCCGAGCGACAGCAAGAAAGAGTGTCCCGATACCTGCAAGGGCAGAGATGAGAGCAACACCCACTGAGACCGTTAGAGCATCCCAGCCAGTCATGGGAACACCTGCGAGTAGCGTACCTAGTATGGCAATGGACCAGGCACGAAGACTCCATGTCTTGGACTTATCGGTTAGGGAAATTAGGCATGACTTAATTTATCAGCAGCAATTGGTGACTAGTTTGGCTGAGGCACTTCACGATGTGCTTACTGCGTGTATGCAATCAAGGAGGATTGCGGATGAGGCCAAGATGGCCGCTAGGGGACTGGAGGGTTACCTATGCTTTATTGTAGGTACTATGTGTGTGATGTTTGTAGTCCTTGTGGTGGTGACTGTCCTGTGGGCACGATTCTAAGGATGGCAACCATGGTTACGTTTTGGAAAAAAAAATCTCATCCTTACTCTTATTTTGAAACAAACATTATGAATTAATTCTTTTGAAGGATGTAATGTTATATTCAGGAAAATTATGAAATTTCAAATTTCTTATGTACTGTTTAAATTTCAATCGAAATATGAACTTTTAATGTTGTTCGTGGGATGTAATGTTGATTTTCCTATGAACCTTAATGTTCTAAGTTTATGTTTTGGTTGATTATAAGTTGTAAAAAAAAAGAGAATATATATATATATATATATATATATATATATATATATATATATATATATATATATATATATATATATATACACACATACATATGTATATATATGTATTTCAATGCAAAAATGTTTGTAAAGGTTATACATATAACAAATTCTAAACAAATATCGTAATTTGGATGCTAGAATCATGCACCATGAAGGAATACACGTAACTCTGAAGGTGAACCTAATCTGGAGCAGATTATAGAGCAACACATCAGAAACGCGATTCCTGACATAGTGACCCAAGTAACTGCTGGGATTAACATTGGACGAGTTGGAAATGAAGGTCAAAACAACCGTAACAGAAATATTGAAGACCCAAATAACCGAAACAATAAGAGGTCATACAAGGCTTTCATGTCTTGTAAACCAAAGGAATATTGTGGGACGGAAGGGGCGACCGGGCTGATCACCTGGATTGAGCACATTGAAGCCGTACTGAATATTAGTCAATGTGCGGAGGATTGTAAAGTCAAATTCTCAATAGCAAGATTTGAAGATCGGGCTTTAACATGGTGGAATTCACAAGTTCGCAACCGTGGTCGTGAGGCAGCAAATCAAATTCCGTGGGAGGAGTTTACTGGTCTCCTAAACAATGAATTCTGTCCAAGGAGTGAAATCCAAAAACTTGAAGCTGAACTCTGGAATCATACCATGATAGTGAAGGAGATTAATCAATACACTCATCGTTTCCATGATTTATCAAGACTAGTCCCTCATATGGTTACCCCAGAAGAAAAGCTGATTGAACGCTACATTCATGGATTGGCTCTAGAAATCAGAGGAATGGTTATGGCTGCACAGCCTGCAACAATTCAAAGTGCTGTGGATTTGGCCATATGTTTGACGAATGATGCGGTTAGAGAAGGAACTTTGGGGAGAAAAGAGACTGGCAAGAGGAAGGCGGAGAACCAAAAGGGGAAAGGACATGGGCAAAGCTCGGGGAAGAGTCAGAAAGTGGGGACTAATTATGGGGTCGAAGTTTAGGAGACAAAACAATATTTAGGGGGACTTCCAAAGTGCGCCAAATGCAACTATCATCATGAAGATAAATGTGCTTACTGCATGAACTGCAAGAAGATTGGTCACCCTAACAAAGTATTTGCAAAGCTGGAATGACGGGAAGAAAGAAGAAAACAAGGAAGGAAGAAAGTCTTGCTATGAATGTGGAAGCCAAGAGCACTTCAGGAACAACTGCCCGAAGTTGAATAAGGGCCTTGGTGATAACCGAAATCCGGATAGACAAGCTAAAGGAAGAGCCTTTGTTCTGGAAGCTGAGGAGGCAAAGCAAGACCCTAACGTGGTTACTGGTACATTCCTCTTAAACAACCACTATGCATCCATATTATTTGATTCAGGAGCTGATAGAAGTTTTATTTTGACTGAATTTAGGCCCATGATTAATACGAATGCAAAGAACTTAAATAATCCTTATGTAATTGAGTTTGCTAATGGTCAAGAAGCTAAGGTCCATGTGGTTTTAAATAGTTGTAGTTTAAATCTTGATGATAAGTCATTCGACGTTGACCTTATTCCGACCGAATTAGGAAGTTTTGATGTGGTTGTAGGTATGGATTGGTTATCTAAACATAGGGCAAAAATTTGTTGTTCTGAAAAGATCATCAAATTACCCATTGAGAATGGAGAAACCTTTATCATACAGGGAGATAAACCGAACAGGAATTTTAAGCTTGTATCTAGTATGAAAATATGAATGTTCCTTAAAAAGAAGTGTTGTGCTTTCTTAACCCATATGGTGGATAAAAGGACAAAAGAGAAGCAGATCCAGGTGATTCCAGTGGTGAAAGAATATCCTGAAGTTTTTCCAGAAGATTTACCCGTATTACCCCCGTCGAGACAAGTAGAATTTCATATTGACTTAGTTCCAGGGTCAGCACCTGTGGCCAAGTCACCTTACCGTTTAGCATCTGTTGAAATGAAAGAATTGTCAGATCAATTACAAGAACTTCTTGTCAAAGGTTTTATCCGACCTAGCTCTTCACCCTAGGGAGCCCCAGTCATATTTGTCAAGAAGAAGGATGGCTCTTTCCGAATGTGCATAGACTACAGGGAGTTAAACAAGCTAACAATCAAGAACCGATATCCCCTACCTCGAATAGATAATTTGTTTAATCAGCTGCAAGGAGCAACATATTTCTCAAAGATAGATCTTCGATCAGGATACCATCAATTGAGAGTTCGAGAGGAGGATGCTCCGAAGACAGCCTTCCGAACTCGATACGGGCACTATGAGTTTCTTGTTAGGCCATT
>JAANYP010008208.1:0-66654 GCA_020465985.1 Centrapalus pauciflorus
AATGATACAAATCCCCTATTACCCCCCTTGAAGTCTGTGAGAAGACTTCTTTCCCCCGTCATATGCCTGGAGCAACCACTGTCGACGAACCACTTGTTGTTTGGAACGGTAGTTATCTCCTGCACATGAAAGAAAAATAGGTTAGTTATCACGGGGAACCCAAGCCATGACTGACTTGGTAATACCATTCTCGTCCACATACTTGAACTCTTTCAAGTACCCATCTCGCCTTTCAGGTGACTTGGGCCTTTGAACTGAATTCTGTTGTGGTGCCAAGTGATTTAGATTCACTCTTTGCCTTTGAGTAGGCATTTGTTGTGATGCTCTAGAATAAGTCTTATTATAATGCATTTCAGACTGTGATCCCTGAGCTTTTACCGGAACATATTGTCTAACAGGAGTATGTGACCTAACTGTAGTGTGTGACCTGCTAGGTGTTGTGCTCCTATAGACTTGTTGAGGTGCTGACCTAGATTGATTAATGACACGATTCGGTGAATTTGTCCTAACCACTTCTTTTGGTCCAACCTTAACCGGTGTTTGTTTCACAACAGGTTTTGGTGCGACCTGCACAGTTTTCTCGGTACTCTGAGAACTACTAGTGCTCGCCACACTTGGTGAGGGCTTAACAGGTGTTGGAATCACTGTCTTAGGTGTAACATCAGCTTTCCTATTTGGACAGTGAGAAGCAACATGCCCTTTCTCGTGACATCTAAAGCAAGACATCTTATCCATGGACTTTTTGGTTGGTCCCTTAGATCTAGGTGTCTCACTAGTGTCTATTACCTTTGGTACATCTACAGTGTCTGTCTCTTCGACCTGGTCAGCCCATGAAATTTTCTGTGTTCCTGCAGGTGTTTCACTGGAGGAAGACACAAATTTCACTTTCTTGACCTTGACGGTTGAGTCATTCACCTTAGGTGTATTTTCAACTTTAGGCTCAGGTGTAGGTTCAGGTAGGTCCTCTAAAACTACTGACTTGTCAGTTTTCTCCTGAGGCTGAGGCACATAGTTATCATTGAAAGGTGGAGGAATTTCGTGAAAACCTAGACCTACAGGCTTCTTAGACTGTCTTTGGGCATCTAAGACTTTCCCTAGGTTTAGGCTCGAATTCCTAAACTTTTCCAGCTTGCTATTTGCCTCGGCTACCTTAACCTTGGTCTCGGCTAGCTCTATGTCCTTGTCTTTCAGACTTTTGGTCAAGGCCTCTACGTGCTCATACATAAGTTCTATCCTAACACACTGTTCACTCAGTTTGTCTTTTAGAACGATTACATCTTGAGCATCAGCCTTAAGCTTTTCTTTTAAATCTTGTTTTATATCATTTAGGCTAGCATTTTCAATTTTTAAATTTTCATTTTGAGCAGCTATGGTCTTATGTGAGTCTAAGACTAGATTTAACCTATCGTTAGAACTAACACATAAAGCACATAAATCACGAAATAGAGAAATAGAAAGACTAACCTTAGAGTTATCAGATTCCACGTTGGCCATCTGAGCAGCAAACTCCAGCACGGTCTGATCATTCGCCTTCTCTACCCACATCGGATTGTTTTCCCTTGTGGTCTGCTCATCTTCATCACAACCATTCTCCGTAACTTCAGCCATGAAAGCTCTAGCGTTGGACTCAGGATGTGAACTCCAGTCATAGGAACCATCTAGCTGTCTGTCAGAAGTGACATTAGATATCAGACCCGCTAGATTGGCCTGACCAGATGAGGAACTCGGAAGGTATCTCTGTTGGGACTGACTTTGGTACTGTCCTTGATGCTGACTCTGCCCCTGGTATGTCTCTACCTTCGGTCTTTGACACTCCCTGGCGAAGTGTCCCAATCCCTGACAGTTGTAGCATTTCACCTTGGACTTATCAAATCCTATCCCCTTGTTGTTCATCTGCAGATTCCTCCCAGTTCTCTTTATGAATCTCTTAACCCTCTGGGTTACCATGGCCAGTTGCCATTTCAGATCCATTTCCTCTAAGTCATCAGGGTCGACCTGATCGTAGTCTTCATCCCAAAGAGCCGGATCATTGATCTTCCCTTGAACGCAATTTCCGTATGCGGCCACAAACGAAGCAAGCAGATTCAGATGTTCTTCCGCCGATTTTGCGCTCATTGGCATCTTAGAATAGCTCTGACTGGTCGATGCCTGTTGGACTTGAGGTTGCGGTTCTTCCGATCTTCCTAACCCTAAGAACGTGCGATTCAGTGAGTCTTCGGACTCTGGTGGCGATGACGTTTCTCCGGTGAAAAACGCTGTAGCACTCTTCTGATCAGCTGTCACTGATGATTTAGATGTCTTTCCAAAATACATCGCCGGATTTTGGACTTGCTCGTAATCAGTCTCAGCCTTTATCATTTCGAAGTGATATGCTCTCAACGTTCCCACGATGTCATCCAGTGATTGAGCATAGTATTTATCTTCATTCAGCTTAATCATTGCCACGTACATAGCCCATTTGGCTGGTAGGGCATCAAGAAGCTTATTGTTCTTGTCACTGTCCGAGTACTCAATGCCATGACTTTCAAGCTCTGTTATCAGATGATAGAATCGTGTGATAATATCATCCAACTGTTCATCCTTAAGAGCCTTGAAAATCGCAAACTGTTGGGTCAACAGCTCTGTACGCTTTCTTCGTACCCGTGGATTACCCTCACACCTTTTCTGCAGAGATTCCCAGAGTTCTTTTGACGTCCTCTGAGTCCGAAATGTGTGCAAGATATCTTGAGGTAACGCCATACGGATAATAGAGAAAGCCTTGTTTTCAGCTTCAAATAGTTTCTTGTCATCCTCTTTCATCATCTGGTATGACAGAACCTTTTGACGGCCTTCAACCTCAGAAACTGGTGGAATGTACCCTTCATCAATGCACACCCACATGCGCATATCGTTGAATCGTACAAAATCCGTAAATCTGTCCTTCCACCAGTAGTAATCCTCAACTTTCATTAGCTTAGGTGGTGCATTGGCCTTCCCAACTTCGTGATCCATCTCAAGGAATTTCTGAAGGTTTGACATCTTTTCTGAAACAAATTGAATTTAGACTTAATTAATTTAATTCGAAACTAATGTGAATTAACTCTTTCGAATCTAGATAGATTCGAATGTAATTAGATTCCAATTTATTTGGGATTAAATTCGATTAAGTATTTTAATTCAATTAGATTCGAAATATGTCAGATTCGAACAATTCCTTAGATTCGAAGATATGACAGATTCGAAGGACCCCTTAGACTCGAAGACCCTTAGAATCGAAGGCACAATAGAATCGAAATTCAGCAGAATCGAAACACAGACTCGAAACAGTAACCAACTCGAAACAAACTCGAAACAATATTGACTCGAGATCCAATTCGAATGTAGTAACAGATTCGAAATAACACAGACTCGAAACTGACTGAAATTGACTCGAAAGGAGCGTATTTTGGTTAGACTCGAAAATAAAGTATAACCCTAATTACCCCTATAGATTCGAGCGCCGCAAACTCGAAAAACGGCTAACACTTTGATTTTTTGACGTTTTACGGATTAAATCACTATTTTTCAAACGAAAAATAATGATTTCGACCAAAAACGTGAAAAACCACAAAGTGTTTCCCGAATATGAATTTGCTAAGCTCAAAAACACGTTTTTGAGAGAAAAACCGTCCAACTAGCGTCAAGAAACCTAGAATGTATCTGATGAACACGAAGAACACCACGAACACTCCGTAGGCTCTGATACCACTTGTAAGGTCTACCACTGCAAGATCTATCTAGACGCGGATCCGTTAACGAGTGCGGAATCCTCGTTGACGGTTAGACGGACAACTCTCAACAAACGGAAACACGGAGACTATTAGACGCTGAACGAACGACACACGAACGATCCTACATACTAATTCTCTCCGAAACGGGACTCACCTAGCTGATAAACTCGAGATCGCCTATTGCTTAATTCCTCACGAATTCTGCCAAAGGTCTTCTAATGATTCGAGTCTATCCCTAATTATAGACCCTGATTCGAGTTTGTTGTGGGCCAACCTCGAATCTGGCCTAAGGCCCATTCGAATCTGTCCATCTGACAGATTCGAATCTAACCTATATTCGAATCTATGGACTTATTCGAATCTATCTCAGATTCGAATGCCATCCTTAACCTATTCGAATCTAGCCAATACACTTAAACACTTAAGTGATGAAACTTATGTTTTAACTTATGCTTGACATAATCTTTGACCTTTATGTTTGAACTTCTTGTAATATGTTACATCAAGTTCAAACACACAATCAATAACATACAAACACATATTAAACATATATCAAAATACTGGTTAACTCAGAATATTACCTAAATCATAATCGATTAGACTGCTATCGTCACACAGGGTGTACCAACAAAGTCTCCTTACAGACTTCAAGGGTGGGAATCGGGGATTTGTATCATTCGCGGGAAACAAGGGAGGAAACATCACGGGTACCGGAGTGGTCACTAATGGGACGATCAAGTTGGACCAAGTTTATCACGTTGATAAACTGGTTCACAATCTCATTAGTGTATCTCAAATCTGTGACAAGAAGAATTCAGTGTTGTTCACTGACACTGAAGCGTTAGTGCTAAAACCGGGATTCAAGATTCCTGAAGAATGGGTATTGATGCGGGCACCAAGGAAGAATGACTTGTACATGCTTGATATGAACAAGCCGGAGACTTCGATGGGGCCAATCTGTTTGTTATCCAAAGCTTCGGAGACGGAATCGGTATTGTGGCACAAACGCATGGCTCACTTGCACCTAAGAAAGATGAATTACATAACGAAAAATGGGTTGGTGCAAGGTGTGCCTATGAAGAGCTTTCAGTTCGAGGACAAGTGTCTACCATGCAAGAAGGGCAAACAACATAAGAAGACACACAAGTCCAAGACGCAGAACTCCATAACCTCTACATTCGATTTGTTGCACATGGATCTTTTCGGACCAATCAACAAAAGGAGTATAGGAGGTAGTTGGTATTGTTTAGTTATCACTGACGACTACTCACGATTTTCTTGGGTTTTCTTTCTAGGTACAAAGGACGAGACGGCTTCCAAGCTCATCGGGTTCTTAGACCAAGTGGAGAATTCCTACGGAACAAGGGTTAAAAGGATACGTAGTGATAATGGAACTGAGTTCAAAAACACTGTACTTGGTGTATATTGCCTCTCAAAGGGCATAGTGCATCAATTCAGTGCACCATATGAGCCTCAACAAAATGGGGTGGCCGAACGTAAAAATAGGACATTGATTGAGGCTGCAAGGACTATGCTTTTGGATTCAAAGCTTCCTACCATGTTTTGGGGGGAGGCAGTGAATACCGCGTGCCATATTTTAAACCGAGTCCTTACAGTCAAATCTTTGAAAAAAACCTGTTATGAAATTTTGAATAAACGGCCACCTAATTTAACTGGCTTCGAACCGTTTGGGGTACCATGCACTCTTTTGCGAACAAAACATCAACCTAAGTTTGGTGAAAAGGCTGACGAAGGATACTTCCTAGGTTATGTGCTAAACTCACCAAACAAACGGGTTTTTAATGAAACAAATGGTACAGTCGAAATTGTGTATAAGAACCCCAAACAGGTCCGGAATGGATATTTGACTATGATAATTTATTTGAGTCATTTAACATTCCTTTGGATGAAAATGCAGGTACAATCGAAAAGGACATGGCGACGTTACATCTGAATGACGAAGGTCATACCTTTCTGAGGACTACATTTCAATCCGCAACCGAGCCTACTGCGACTGAAGATGGATCTCCAGAAGTTGCTAATCCAGAAGCACCTACCACTGAGAATCAGACTCAGGCAACAAGTTCCAACTCTGAGGAAAATGTCCACGAGGAGGAAAATGTAGAATCTGAGGCTGTTCCCCCATTAGGTGAAATAGGATCTAACTTAGGAGATAATCTGAGAGTTGACGAGATAGAGACCTCTAGGATCAACAAGAACCATTCTATAGAAAGCATCATAGGAAATCCTAACGAGGGTGTGAGGAGTAGGAGTAGTTTAAATAACAACACAGTGTTCTTTTCGATGATAAATGACTCCGAGGCATATCACACATGTCTCTATTCTAGTTTCATATCGCAAGTAGAGCCTAAAAATGTGCAAATGGCACTTAAGGATAACTCCTGGGTTGAAGCGATGCAGGAAGAACTCTCGTAGTTTAGGAAACTAGAAGTTTGGGAGTTAGTTCCATTACCTGGAGGGGAAGTTGCCATAGGAACCAAATGGGTTTTTAAGTGCAAAAGAGACGATCGGGGTATAGTCACGCGCAACAAGGCTAGGCTAGTTGTAAAGGGTTTCAACCAAGAGGAGGGAATCGATTACAACGAGGTGTTTGCGCCAGTAGCAAGGCTGGAAGCCATTAGGTTGTTTCTAGCTTTTGCCTCCTTCAAGGGCTTTAAGGTATATCAATTAGATGTTAAGAGTGCTTTCCTATATGGGAAAGTGAAGGAGCTGGTGTATGTAGAACAACCGCCCAGATTCACAGATCCAAAATATCCTGATAGAGTATATCGCTTAGATAAGGCTCTATATGGATTGCATCAAGCACCAAGGGCGTGGTATGAGACTCTATCCAACCATTTATTAGAGAACGGGTTTGAAAGGGGTAGGATAGATAGTACTGTGTTTGTTAAGAGGAAGGGAGAACATTTCATCTTGGTACAAGTGTACGTCGATGATATCATTTTTGGATCATCAGACGAACAGATGTGCAAAGATTTCGAGAAGGTGATGAAGTCGAAATTCGAGATGGGTGCAATGGGAGAGTTAAATTTCTTTTTGGGGTTACAAGTTGACCAGAAGAAGGAAGGGATGTTTATCCGTCAGACGAAGTATGTCTATGACATATTGGAATGCTTCGGGATGGAAGGAACAAAATTGACTGCCCATTTCAGCACGCCGATTCAAGTGAATCACAATCTCGGACCGGGTACTGAAAGTGATACCGATGTGGATCCGACGTTATATCGGGCCATGATTGGATCACTTATGTATTTAACTGCTTCAAGACCTGACATCATGTTTGCTGTGTGTATTTGTGCTAGGTTTCAAGCTAATCCGAAGGAGATGCACATGAAAGCTGTGAAGCGGATTCTACGATACCTCAAGTCGAAACCGAAGCTGGGACTTTGGTATCACGCGGAGGGAGATCTAGAGTTGGAGGCATTCACGGATTTCGACTATGGAGGATGCAGCTTGACGCGCAAATCAACAACTGGAGGTTGTCAGTTCCTAGGAGGGAGATTGGTATCCTGGCAATGCAAGAAACAAACTTCGGTAGCCGTGTCAACGTGCGAGGCCGAGTATGTTGCTGCTGGTAGTTGCTGCTCACAGGTTTTGTGGATACAACAACAATTGCGGGATTACGGTTTGGCTTACACTCAAACTCCCATTAGGATAGACAATCAATCTACAATTTCTATAACTAACAATCCAGTTAAACACAGTAAAACAAATCACATAGATATTAGGCATCATTTTATTCGTGATTGTGCTGAAAAGAACTTAATCAAATTGGTAAAAGTGGCAACAGATGATAATAATGCTGATTTATTTACCAAAGCATTTGATAAGTCAAGGTTTGAATATTTAATTCAACTAAATGGAATGCGCAACCCAGAGTAATTTGGCCTTAGTAGTAGTTTATTTCCTTTTATAGCTGTAGTATTTCTTTCTTTTTATAGTAAGTCTGCTAATTTAGGATAGTTTCTAATTTTAGTAAGTTTCTATTTTTAGTAAGTTAGTAGGTTATCTTATTTTATTGCTATTTCTTATGAAAAACAAAAGACAAAAAGAGAGAAAATCATAAAAATACAAAAAAAGAGAATATCAGAAAAAGAGTTAAGTCTTAGATTCATAGGATCAAAGTGACGAAAATTAGCACAATCGTTACAAACTCTAAGTGTTTAGGCTTTCACACATAATGTACCTAAAATTCTAAGTGCTATACTTTATTTTAGTTTGATGTGTTGGTAGGCATAATACATATAGGGAGTCTCAAGGCAAATAAAATATTCAAGAAAAAGTCAAACGTGTCACTAACTTAGATGTACGACCAATCGGTCTTAATTTTTATGTACAAGACATACAAATTTTGAATCTAAATGAGGTATGCAAACTTTCTGGGGATGTATGGCAACATCAAATACATCTTAAAATGGAAAGAATAGAAAAATCATACAAAATTGAGAGTCGAAAGTATGTAACTCTGTTGTACGTAAGTACAGACCTGTTGCCTCTGTTTAGATTCGGGTTAGCAAGATACGTCGCTTTGTTGTACGTCGGTACAGACCTGTCACCGCTGTCTTGCTAGCTTTAAGAATAAACTTTAAGTCAAACTAAGACACTTTGTTGTATGAAAATACAGACCTGTGTCCGATGTTTGTCTTTTAAAGAAAGTTTGCAAATACCAACAAGTTAGAATCTTTGTCTGTATGCCTTGATCATAAAAGTATGTCTTTGTCTGAGTCACGTAAGATAATTTCATGATAAATAAAAATTCCAAGGGATATTCCGAAATGTAGCATGTTTAAAGGGGTAAATACCAACAATCGGCTAAATTGGTATGTCACGACAAACAATCAAAGGAATCAAAAATTCCTAAGTGTGAAAGTTTAAGTACTGAAAGTGAGTCTCTGACATCGCTATCTGATTGAACCTTTCTTTGACTATACTCATCAAAAATATTTTGTTTACCGTTTAGCTTAGGTTGTAAATTTTAATAAGTATAGCTTAAGTATAAGTTAAATTTTTTGGTCAAAATTTTAAAATTTTATTTTTTACTTAGTTTTTATTTTATTTTATTTTATTTTATTTTACCTTAGTTTATTTTATTTTATTTTATTTTATTTTAATTTTTACTTAGGTAAAAGGTCAAAAGTTACTGAGAGTGCATTCATAGTTGGATAAAATAAACACTGCGTGAAAAATATTGTGCTTAGGGTAATAGATTTGGCATAGTTTATCTCGTTACACAATACCGTTGAAAAGGTTGAAAAAGTTGAAGTTATTTCAAAATTTTCGAAATTTTTCTAAGTGTTTGGTGTAATTCGAGTTTAGGACAAACTCGAAATTGGGTGGTTTCGAATCTGTCAGTAGATTCGACTTTGGCCATAGATTCGAAGCTAGGTGTTATAAATAGGTAACAGTAATTGTCATTACTCTTATCTGTTTTCGAATCTATACACTCGAATCTATTTGGCGACTTCGAATCTACTTCCTCGAATCTACTGTTTTCCACAAAAACGACAATTTGTCGAGTTTCTTGCTAAAGTGTTCGATTCTACTGATACTTCTAGGTAAAAACAACTGGGTTGTACGAGATTCATGTAGTTTTATACACCATTTAAGCCAAAATCATTGATTTTTGAAGGTTTATGGGTCTAAATCGTGTTTTTCAAGATTACAAAGTTTAGACCAGTAAATAGTCAAATTAAATGCATATATCTGTGATTAGTACCTAGTTGGACTAATGTATGTGATTTTCTAAGTTCAAAATGGTTAAAATCATGGGTTTTGTTGTTGAGTTTGGCCGACGGGTTCGAATCTGTTCAATACCTCTCTCGAGTTTGTCAGTAAACTCGAGAAGGTCATTAGATTCGAGTGAGTCATCAAACTCGAAACGTGGTTTATTCGAATCTGTCTATTCGAATCTGTTGTTTTATTTGAATTATTCAATTAAAATTTAATTAAACTTGTAGAAATTTATTTGTGTTGGAGTTTGTACTTAAACAAGTTCAAAGTAAAACAAATTTGAATTTAAGCAAGTTTATTGATTTTTAATACTTCTAATAGTTTATCTATTGTGCTAATATGGTTGTTCGAGTATTTGTGCCGAAGCACAATATGGTCATTCCCCCCGACCATCATATCCCTGAGGCGCAGGGTTTTCGTCAAACGTTGGATTTCCTAGTAGAATCTAGGATTGCTTTTGCTTTGTCTCATAACATTCAGATTGTTGTTCCCTATGTTCGCCAATTCTATGATCATCTACAAGTGGATTGCTCTGTCACCCCGACAGTGCTGAGAACCAGGATCGCAGGACAACCATTGGTGTTTTCTGCCGATATGTTGCGTCAAGTTTTGCAGCTAGGATCTCAGGAAGAAGAGTCTGGGCCTATTGACTTTCCCTTAAGTATTAGGCAGGCAGCTTTTCAGAGAATGGGTTACAGTTTAGATGTTACGAAGACATCTTACATGAAGAGCGGGCTTATTGGTCAATGGAGATTTTTGGCTCATGTTTTCATGGTTTGTTTCGCGGCAAAGAAAGCTGGTTTTGATTATATTGTCTCGAAGATCCAATCTGGGATGATCGCTTTAGTGTATAATCGGCCATTCAGCTTTTCGGAAATGTTTTTCTCAGAATTCGTTCATCAAATCACCGCTCCAGAGCAGCAACAATTTCTGCTATATCCTCGATTCATAATGATGCTCATCAGGCATTTCTTGCCGAATTTGCCGCAGCAAAATGAGATTCAGAGTGTCGCGGTAATGGATAAAAGGATTTTTGCTGATTGTTCCTCGCACAGAGGAAGGTTGGCGGTTCCGGTCGAGCGACCGTTGTTTGGAGCAGTTCTAGATAGGAACTTTGAAGCACCAGATACTGCCAACTGGGCAGGTGTAGTGGAAGTTCAGCCTGGACAGCCACAACAACAACCACAGCCACCGCGAGCACAACAACAAAGGCGAAGACAAAGAGCTACTGCGAGTCAGACTCAGGCATCTAGGCCTTCGACAAGTCAACAGCCAGAGGTACAGGAAGCAAGGCCTTCAAGTGCCGCAACGGAATCTGAGCAGATAGCCCAAACTTTGGAAGAAATCTGGGCGTCTGGGCCTCATGCAAATGAGGAAATAACTGCAGAGTTGGTTGATCAGTTACTACAGCCTCCGGAAGGAGCAGAAGATGTTTTTAGGCAAGTTGAGGAATATGAACCAGAGCAAACTGGTAATGACTTGTCATCATCTGCAACTGAGTCAGAAGAAATGGAGGAGATAGAAGTTGAAGCTCCAGAGTCAGTATCTACAGAACCTCATGTTCAAATAGGAACTTATGGATCACGGTTAGTAGTAAATGAAGAAGCTTCAAGGCGTAGAGCATCACGAGAGTCTGATGACTCTGATTTTGAAGAAGAAGAGGTTGCACCATTAGTGACAAGGCAACGGGCCAAACGTCATAGATTTATGCAAGGATCCTCTTCAGCTTCAGCAGAACAACCTCAAATTTATCAAGCTCAGGACCCTCAAACCACCATTCCATCATCACCACCTCATGATGAACCATACATCCCAGCGCCTATCATTCCAACTCCAATTCAATCCATCCCATCAACCTCATCCACATACGCCGACAATCAAAGGTTTCTGCAGCTTAAAGCTCGAGTTGACTTCCAAAATATCCAAATCTTAGGCCTAACAAAAGCAATCGGTGAGATTCAGACTCATAATGCAAATCTTGATAAGGAGAATGCCGATCTGAAGAAGATTGTGGAAAAAGTTCAGGTAGAGAACTTAGAGCTAAAGACGTTTGTCGCTGATCAGGCAGCCGAGCTAAGATCGATGCGCTCCCTAGTTGAGCAATTAATGAAAATTTTACAGGCTCAGGGGGAGACATCGTGCCGTGATCAAGAAGTGCGCAGAGAGGAGGATGATGATGATGAAGATGACCAAGGCAATGATCCCAGCTCTCAAAGACAGAATGAGCCAGTAGATTTTTCTGCTGCTCAGGATGCTCAATCTTAGGGGGAGCCAAGTCAAGCAGGAGGTGAAGTAGGAGAGGCCAGTTCGTCTAAACCTACGGATTATGAGATAAGTGAGATGATTGATGCACTCATGGATCTCGATGACGACCCGATGGATTTGGGTTTTGACTTTGAAGAGGATATGGAGGAACTAGAAGAGGGAGAATTTGTCCCTGAAGAGATTGTTGATTGGAGATCAGATGATGAGGTGTGTGCTGACGAAGACGATGAAGCTGATGAAATCATCGTTCAGCAAAATCCTATCACTGATACATATGTGATAGAAGGAAATGATGTTGTTAACATAGAAGTGGTGAATGCTGCTTTAAATGTTGAGTCTTCAACAGAAGAACCTGCCAGAGAGCTAACTAATGAAGAGAAAAGGAAGTTGTGGTTCAGGGCTGAGCAGAAGGAAATAGAGCTGAAAAGAAGATGAGGGTGTCGGGGACTGGAAAACTGTCAGGAAGCATTTTAAGCTGGTTCTTTGATCAAGAACTGCAGCTATTCATAATCAAGAGAAAAGATAGGCTCCAGTACCTGAGGCGAACTCTGAAAGTATTCAATTCACTGCCGAAGATTGAGATCAAGGCGTTAGCATGGAAAGAACTGATCAATATCGGCAATGACCCCTACGCAGATATAATAGCCAGAATCATAAGGAAAGAGGGAAGATCAAGGAAGTTTGAACGCCTAAATCCAAGGATAGGAAAAAGAGTAGAGGATCCTTCTCGAATTGATCCTCTAACTGGGCGTCCTTGGATGAAGATTCAATACAAACCCGTAAGATGTCTAAGAAAGGTGCCGCTCAGGCCTATGCCACAGAATGTCATGAAAAATCTGAATTGGTGGTATGTTGAGAGTGAAACTGGAGAAGCGGTGATGGAAGATTTTGAAGAAAAGGTGATTCTTAGAATCTATGATCCTCTTTACCTGGTAAACCTTTCTCGAGATGACCTTCCAATTTTGCATGCTCATAAGATTTCAAGTGATACTCATATGGATGGTGAGGCTAGAAAGTATGAGAATGCAGTTCGAGTGTGTATTGAAAAAGGTTTGTATGCTGGAAGCAGTTTAAATAAATAATGAACAAAGTTCTTAATCAAATGTGTGAATTATTAGAAGCTATCGTCAAGGGGGAGTCTGTTGGTACACCCTGTGTGACGATAGCAGTCTAAGTGATCCAACATTGTGGTTTAGCAAGTGTTAGATATATATGTTTTTATATGGTTGATAATTATTATTATTTGTGTGTTTGAACTTAATGTAACGCATTACAAGAAGTTCAAACATAAAGATCAAAGATAAAATCAAACATAAGTTAAAGACATAAGTTTCTAGTCTAAGTTAATTAATTGAATGAGTAAATTCGAATCCTCAAAGGACTAAGATTCGAATCTAGGTCAGATTCGAATAAGTCAATTGGGCAGATTCGAATGTGTTGTGTGGCAGATTCGAGAATGTCAGTGAGGACAAACTCGAATAAGCCTTGGGCCGGATTCGAGTTTGGCCCATGGCAGACTCGAATTAGCCTCTATAATTAGGGATAGACTCGAAATATTATCGGACTTTTTGCAGAATTCGAGAGTGATTAAGCATTAAGCGATTTCGAGTTTATCATCAGTGTTTCGGAGAATCAGTTCGTAGGTGCGTTCGTGTGTCGTTCGTGCAGCTTCTGATAGTCTCCGTGTTCCTGGTGAGTGTTGTTACCGTCTACCCGTTAACGAGGATTCCGCACTCGTTGACGGTTCCGCGTCTAGATAGATCTCGTAGTGGTAGACCTTACACAGTTGCACGGATCGAAGCAATCAGAATCTTCTTGGCGTACGCGGCACACAAAGATTTCAAAGTGTACCAAATGGACGTCAAGACTGCCTTTCTAAACGGTGTACTTAACGAGGAGGTGTATGTTGAACAACCACAAGGCTTTGTTGATGCACATAAACCTGACCATGTTTATATGCTAGATAAAGCCCTCTATGGTTTAAAACAAGCACCTCGAGCATGGTATGATAGTCTTTCAAATTTCCTTATTTCTGCCGGTTTCTATAAAGGTGTGGTGGACACAACTCTGTTCACAAAAAGGGAAGGCCCACATATAATGCTAGTACAAATATATGTCGACGACATTATATTTGGATCTACTGACAGTAATTTTTGTAAGGATTTTTCAGCCCTAATGGAGTCCAGTTTCGAGATGAGTATGATGGGGGAAATGAACTTTTTCCTCGGATTACAAGTCAAACAACTTGAGGATGGGATTTTTGTGAACCAGTCGAAATATACTCTTGACATTCTCAAGAAGTATAAGTTAGACTCTTGCACGAGTATCGCAACTCCCATGGCCTCCAACTGTAAGTTAGACACTGATCCTTCTGGGAAAAGTGTTGATAATACAACTTACAGAGGGATGATAGGATCCTTACTATACTTGACTGCCAGTAGGCCGGATATAATGTTTTCAACATGTCTTTGTGCTAGATTTCAGGCCGACCCAAAAGAATCACACCTAACTGCGGTAAAACGCATTTTTTGTTATCTTTAGGGTACACCCGAACTTGGTCTATGGTATCCAAAGGGAACCGATTTCGATCTTACCGCGTTTTCAGATGCTGATTTTGCAGGTTGTAGAGTTGACAGAAAAAGCACGTCGGGAGGAATACAGTTTTTAGGAGATAAACCGGTGAGTTGGTCTTCCAAAAAGCAGAATTGTGTTTCCACATCTACAGCCGAGGCTGAGTATGTAGCAGCTGCAAGTTGTTGCTCTCAAGTGCTGTGGATGAGAACACAATTACGCGATTATGGATTCTCACTCACCAATATCCCAATTTACTGTGATTCTCGAAGTGCAATTGCCATCTCTTGCAATCCCGTGCAGCACTCTCGAACAAAACACATAGATATCAGGTATCATTTTATTAAAGATCACGTAGAAAAGGGAACCATTGAGTTGTATTTTGTTGGCACGGAATATCAACTTGCGGATATATTTACTAAAGCTTTAGACGAACCTCGTTTTCAGTTTTTAGTATCCCATATCGGCATGTTGAATTCGCCTTCCAATTAAATATCAGATATTGTCTTAAATAATTCTATTTCAATCTATCAGGATTGAAATTCCTTTATTTTTATAAAAATATCTGTTATTTAAATTTAAGGATTTTAAATTTTTATAATTCTTTGTATCTTTTTTTTTTAATTTCTTATAGTTAAATTTTAAATTTTAGGTTGGTTATACTTTAATTTAATTTTAAGATTAATTTAATAGGTCAGAAAATTCCAAAAAGATTTTAAATTTCAAATTTATCAAAAAGCCAAAAATATTTTATTTTATTCTATCTTATTTTATTTTGGTTTAATTTTATCTTAACTTAAACTCTAAAAGAAAATACCAAAAATATTTTACTTTGTTGTTTCAAAGAAAATACTCAAAAAGACTAAATAAAATTAGGCAAATTTTTTTTATTAAAAATCTTGTTTCTTTCTATTTGATAAAAGCCCAAATTTTTATTTTTTGGGTGTGTGTGTTAAGTGAAAAATCCGGCGGCCCATTCACTCTTTGGGCACGGATCTATCATACCCGACCCGACCCGCTCTCTTTAAATAGGGCGGGTCAAACGGTCAAACACATTTCTTCCACTTCAAGTCTTTCTTCTTCTTCTTCTTCTTTCTCTCTACCGACGTGAAACCACCGCCCAATCCACCATTATCACACTCTCAAGCTTTTGGAACTTCGATTTTTCTTCGTTTTTCTTGCATCATTCATCTTCGGCACTTCAAGGTAACATCCTTTTAACTTTCTTGTAGTTTTTAATGTCTTCTTTTATGTGTTTGATTCTACATTTTTTCCTACATTATATTCTCGGTTTTTTATGGTTTTAGGTCCTTTAATGTGTTCTCTTTACTTAGTAGCAGTTAGATAAAATGTTCCTTAGGTTGTTTTAGATTAGAATCTGTAATTTCATGCATTTTTGTTAAGTTTCAACTGTTCACGTTTAATTTTTGCATGAACTCATTAACTGCTCTCATGCATTTCGGATGTTCGAGTTCGGACCATCATCCGAATTCGGTCACTGTAGATCGGAATTCGGTCCACAATGATACGAATTCGGTGGTTCAAGGAATTTTGAAAATTAACTTAAGTCTCATTGCATCATCACTGTGCATCCGAACTCGGGTTGGATCCGAATTCGGTTCTCATCCGAGTTTGGTTCCTTGTCATTCCTGCATACATAACATTTCCATTCGCACCACATCCGAATTCGGACATGCTCTTGCACCATCCGAATTCGGACCACCTCACATACACATTGCCACTTACATCCATTTCGGACCCCCATCCGAATTCGGCCACTCGTGTCACCTCATCCGAATTCGGACCCCACACATACCATTCATGCATCATCCGGATTTTGGCCTGATCCGAATTCGGTGACACTGCTCATCCGATTTCGGACCATCCGAAATCCAACACTTAGCATTTTTCAAATTTTTTCTTTTTTTTTTGCATTTTTTATAAATTCAAAAAATAAAAAAATATTTTCCTCACGATGCACCATTGATTAGAGTTAGGACTAGTGTTTGAGTGAAAAAGTCTGGTCTAACATCGGTCCCTTAACAATTGACTTTGGACTTTATTAGTAGAATTTCATTCTACTAATAAAGACCCGATGCTAAACAGATCAGGCAGTTTCTATTTCACACTAATCTAGACTTCACATCAATTCCTTATCAGTTAAAGTCTTCTTATTCTAACTCTGATGCACCTTGCAGGATGATGGAACCAGCAGTCATTCTTACCATACCTCATCCCCCCATCCCAAATAATAACGCCCAACTCCCAGAACAATCCATCCTCCCCAACGCCGAGTTTGTCGAGTTTATTCCACACAACTGGCAGCTCGACGTTTCCATCCTAACCAAAGAACCCCAAACCCTTGCATTTGACATCCTTACTCGCCACCCCATCTATTACGCCTTATCTACCGCAATTGCTGTTCCCCAGATCTATCTGCAACAATTCTGGAACAGGTTGCAATACTTTCCTGACCCCGAACCTCACTTTACATCCACCATCGACTGTGTTCCAGTCAAACTCACCATATCCGCCAACCGCCACATCCTTCACCTACCCGCCGAATTCTACCTACCAACCCGCGAACATTTTGATCCCAACCCATCCATCACCAAAACCCTAGCTGAAATTCAAACACTGGGTTATGATGGCCCTCTTTCCAAACCCTCAGATTTCCGCACCGAAAATCTTCAATCTCACTGGCGGATCCTCTTTGATGTAAACAACAAATGCTTCACCGCGAAGCATTCCGGCCATGATTCCGCCTCGGCTCAGGTACTAGCCATGTTCACTGGCTTTGCTTTTGATCGACATGTGGATTATGCTGCTTTCCTTTTCGAGGAATTAAGAAGAGTCCACGTGGAGAGGGGAACTAAGAAAGGCAAAAAATACATACCTCTACAGCGATTTCTGCAGCTAATCATCCAATATGCCATGGACCATGATGACGATATCCACGAACGTCCTGAGGCAGACGTCTACCCCACAGTGGCAATTCAAAAGTTAACTCTGCCAAAGGGGGCCCCCGCGGTGCCGATAATGAAAATTCCTCTTTCTCTGTTAAAGAGGTCAAGGGGGTTGGAACGGGTTCGGGCATATATTCAAGAGTGTTATCCGGATGAGTCTCAGTCAGAACCGTCTGAGACTAGCCAATCCAAAGGTGAGGCGAGCATGAGTGAGGATGAGGGAGCTCGGGTGGAAGTATAACAATCTCTGGGTATTGGTGAGAGGGAGCCTGTGTTAGTGAGGGAGGAAGCAGGTGGTGAGGCAGCAGAGACGGCGGATTCAGAAAGAACCGTCTCTGTCGTGCGAGCGAGGGATATGCAATCCGAGGGTGAACCAAGGCCAATCAGCCGGACTCCCCATCATAAGACCGTCAGTCCAACGGTCGAAATAACCACCACCACCCACTTGGTTTCCCCTCAAAGGGAAACCACTTCATTCCACGGGGTCATAGCACATACTCTATCGCCCTCTCATTTGGAGAATGGCGGTGTTGAAAGAGGTCACACCCCTCCCCATGTGACCGCACTTCATTCATTCACAATTCCATCCCCCCAAACACACACACCGCACGATGCCTCCGTGGCATCCCCAAGAGCTGCCTCCGTGGCAGCTCCTCAAACTTCCGGATCTGCGCGTCCTATACAGGAGCCAGAAATGACGGAAGGAAGACCGGGAGTGGCTCAATCAACGCCATCCACTTCCGGCCATCTCCCAATCAATTTGGAGATGTTAACGGCAGCTCTACGTGCTGCCGGCGTGATTTCCTGGGCTGACCTGGACGCCCAAAGGGAAGGTGCCGAGGAACGTCACACCGCCCTACTTTCACTCATGAAGGGTAAGGGTGTCGCTTCCGAAGCTGGCCCTCCACCAGGATCCCATTCAGTCCAAACCCAACTGGCAGAGCTATCAGAAAAGATCGATGCACTTACACGCCTAATTCTGCAAGTTCAGGAGTAGATTAATTCAAGAATGGATCGCCTTGAGTCGGCAGTAATCGAACTCCAGTGCCGCCCTCAAGCAGAGGCCTCAAAAAGAAAGCATGACGATCGGGACGACCCTGATCGTCATGAGGGGGAGAAAAGGCAGAAGGTTCAGCATGAGGAACCCGTGATGTTAATAGGGGGAGCAGAGACCACTGAAGGGACAGAGTTTCAGGGGTCAGGGGAACAGAGGCAGGAGGCTCAGGAATACTTATTAATAGAAGACGAGCCCATGGTCGAGGGTCCAGCTCCACTGGATCCGATGACAGCTATGGTAGAATTCGAGGAAGCTCATGAGAAAGTTGAAATCATTTTGGTATCTGATTCAGATTCCGATATTGACGACAACGAACTCTTACTAATTCCTAAGCCTGAACCCGAATCTCCAACGAATAAATCTTCATCGTCTTCCTTTGACTTCCTGAACTCACCACCACCAGCCCCTCAAGAAGAAATCCTATCATCTATTCAAGCCCCCCAGTCACTCAAAGAATCCCACATAGTCCTAAGCCCTCCAAGATCCCCAAGCCCTCCTCCAGTCCAACAAACCGAACATCCAGGACCTTCCCAAACCAAAAGGGTCGATTACTTCGATGAAACTCTAGAAGGCCCTGGTATATTTAGAAAAGATGACATATTCTGGGT
Organism: Centrapalus pauciflorus; assembly: GCA_020465985.1. Classification (NCBI taxonomy): domain Eukaryota; kingdom Viridiplantae; phylum Streptophyta; class Magnoliopsida; order Asterales; family Asteraceae; genus Centrapalus; species Centrapalus pauciflorus. Next base: position 18,968 of record JAANYP010008208.1, read on the forward strand.
CGGTCAGTATACAAAAGGTGAAGTTCAAAAACTGCCTCAAGAAGAAAAGGATAAAATTCGACAAGAATGGTGTAACAACCTAACTTTTGTCGATCGTGTAATATGTGATTTTGAAATAATAATATAATTTTGTTATATTATTTATGTTGCAAATAGTAACTAAGAAATGAAAATTTTATAAATAAGAATTTTGATTATATTTATAATATAATTAAAATGAGTAAATTAAAAAGAGATGTAAAATACAAAAGTTTAATGGGTTAAATTACAAATATATTTAAATGAAATATATAAAACACAAATAAAGAACATTTCACACATCATTAACACAATTAACTCTCTCTCTCTCTACTCTCTCACTACAATCATACGGTTCAACATCATCGTCTTCAACCTTCACCAACAAATCAAAATTATACAGTAAGATTTGAAGCAAACATCAAGCAACAACAATCCACCAAGAATTTAAGGTAATATTATGTTTAAAATTGTTCTTGTTGCATATTGAAACTCACGGATTATATGGGTTCTGTGAACCCAAAATCAACTTCAAAATTCTCAAAATATTAAGCAAGTTTTGTGATAAAAACTTGAAGTAATACACATGCATGTAAGGATTAATGTATAAAAGTGTTGAAATTGTTATTTTAGAAAGAAAACAGAATGAAAATGAAACAAGCAGTGTGTGATGTGTGTGTGTTTTGATGTTGCCGAAACCCCAATTGTGGGTACCGAAACCTTAAGGTTTCGGTACTACCACACTACTGAAATAATTTTACTGAAACCAAAATACAGAAACTCTTGAAAAGTGAATACTGAAACTTTTTAAGGATACTGAAACCTCATGAGTAGTACCGAAACCTTGTGAGGTTTCGGTAAACTCACTACCGAAACATATATATGTGTGTGTATGTGTGAGTTGTTGATTTTATACCGAGACCCATAAGGTACCGAAACCTCTAAAGGTTTCGGTAATGTACCAAAAGCATGAAACCTACCGAGACTTTACATGTTACAAAAACTTATACCGAAACCTCTAAGGTTTCGGTAATGTACCGAAACCCACCTTATGAAGCTACCGAAACACATTGCTACCTTGAAGTTTTGGGAAGGTTTCTGTACTAAGCTACCGAGACTAATATTGAAACCTGCCAAAAAGGTTTTGGAAATCATATTACCGAAACAATTCCCGCAACAATTCTTTTTGGTGTTCTCGGCAATATGTATGCATGGGTAGTGTGTATATATATAGATACTCACACATATGTGCAAGTGTATTGATGTAGGTGTGTGTGTTATGTATATATATAGACATGTGCATGTGTGTATGTGATATATATGTATATATATACATAACTCGTGTGTGTATATATATATAAGACATACATATATATATATACCAATCTTGCATATGTATATATATATATACATACATATATATATATATATATATATATATATATATATAATTGTCAAATAAATAGAAATTCATGTGCTTTGAAATATATAGAATTGCATAAAAATTTACAAGCATATGAACTTATAAAAGTGATCATTTTTTTTATAAGATAAATATCAAAACACACTTATAAATTGATACAAAGTACAAAAATCTATAAACTTTTAGTTTATATATTAAAAACAGATATTATGATATAAACATGACAAAAGTCACACATGTCCATGAAAAATGGACATAAAAGTTTATAAGTTATCAGAATCAGATCAATTAAAGTTAAAGACTAACATTCTTGCAAAATGATAAAATGTTGGACAGGTTCAGTTAAAATTCTGAACATAGATTTAAAGAGAGATTGACAGTGGGTTCAAGATTTGAAAAGGAAAGCCAGAGCTCTGATTACAGATAAAATCCTGAGATAACTCAGGTGGTGGATTATAAATCTGCATTATAAAGACCCCGGATCTGTGAGTTATAGATATTCAGATTGAACATGTTTAAATTCCGGTTGAGATATGTTGTTGATGTTAGATTTATTGACATTCATTGTATCAGCTGGATTGAGACCTGTGCACACCATGGTTCGGTGTTGCCCAGTGGATCATGATAGCTATTTGATTATCATTTCATATTGCATTTAAGACTTCTTCAGATATTGCTTTATGATTCATTGCTATCATGACTTCTATGACTTAAGCTTGCACTATTGATCAGACACTTGATAGATTTATTCAGCTTGATTAGCCTTAATGGTCTATTGTTCTAGACCTGGCTATTTCACCAGTTCTTATGAACTTGGTAATGACCTCCGATGTTCCGCCATATTGACTTACTGGTAGCTAGCCCAGTATGTGGCTGATCCCCACGATTTAAGCGTGAGTGTGGCCTGAACATCATCCAATTCTATGATTCTATATCTCAATCAAGAGGGCTGTAGCGGCAGCCAAGATATATCACGCTAAGACTAATGACTCCGCTTTACACGCATGTTGATATTGAAAATCTATAAACTCACTAAGCATTGCTTACAGATGTTGCATTAATATTTTACAGGTAAAAGCAAAGGAAAATCACCTGCAGGACCAAGTACTTAGGTCATTCAAGATCCAAGTTTTGAAGCTTTCTTAGACCACTACTCAACAAACCTTCTGATACTGATTGGAAGACATCAAATGTGGTGGTTTTGGGTAGACTTGATGTGACTTATGATGTTATGACTAGATTAGATGTTACCCTTTTATAACTTTATTTTGAAATATGTAAACTTAAATCCTAATCTGTAATGTACATGTAATTTTATTTTTCCGCAATTTAATTACCCTATCTTAGTATGATTGATATTGTGTTGTATGAATTGGGACCTAGACTCTGAGGACTGCCTCGTAAAGGGAGGTCTTCACAGGATGGTATCAGAGCACTAGTTTGAGTGAATCAAGTATTACGTGAGTATACTTGGTCTCAAACTGAAGCAGTACATATATATCAATCATTTAGGTGGTTTGAACTGAGATAGGATGTACAGACTGTTAGGATGGGAAAAAGGGTACATAGATCTAAGTCTATAAACTGATAGTTACATGCTTTTAATTTTTCAGTAGAAGATGTCAGGATCAGGATCAGGTGATATTCCCAGCAACATGAACCCACAACAAATGTTTGAAATGATGCAACAACTTCTAGCCCAACATTCAGAACAACAGAACAAAATAATGCAAGAACAGTTTCAGGCCAGAGATGAGGCCGAAGCTAAAAGACGTGAAGATAAAAAGAATAAGAGAAAAGAAAAGCAAGTCCAGACTAATGAATCTGATTCTGATAAATCTAATCCAGAAACTCAAACTGCTCAGCCAAAAGGCTGCAAATTTAAGGATTTTAAAGCGAGCGGTGCCCTAAACTTTGAGGGTACAGTGAATCCAATTCAGGCGATGGATTGGATCAGTCATACAGAAGAAATCTTTAGAATTTCCGACTGCTAGATTCTAAGAAAGTGAGTTATGCGTCTGCGCTATTTGTGGGAGCTGCCCGTGCCTGGTGGAAAACTCAGAGAAGTATCTACGGCGAAGAAATAATTCAGACTCTAGAATGGAACCAATTTCTTGACATGTTTAACGCAAAGTACTGTCCAGTCGATCAGCGAGATAAGATGGAGGTACAGTTAATGCAGCTGACTCAGGGAACGAAGACAGTTGACGAATACGAACACGAGTTTTCACGACTATGCGGTTATTCCTCATACCAAGTAGCTACCGAGGAGAGAAAGATGAATAGATTTCGTGTAGGACTTAATCCAAGATACAGGCATCCGATGAGCGCTATCAAATACAAGAGTTATCTGGAAATGGTAGAAGCAGCAAGACAGATTTTGAGAGGATATCTAGAGTACGGCGATCAGCTATACGCTCCAACAACTAACCCAATGAATCCGTCTCCTCCGAAGAAACAGCGATTTGGCAAATTCTTTAAACCAAATAAGTCACAATCTCAGCACTCTCACCAATATAGTCCGCAACAAAAAGCACAAGTCTATTCCCTAACGAATGAGCCACGGTTTTGTAAACGATGCAGAAAGTCTCACATGGGATTGTGCAATCCAGATGACGTAACTTGTTTTGCGTGCAATATGATCGGTCACAGCAGTGAGGAATGTCCACAGCAGGGACGAGGATGTGCGAAATGTGGTAAGAGAGGACACTTCATGTACCAGTGTCGAAGCGGGCAACGTTATCAGTCTCAATCATCAGCAGGAGGTTCTACAGGGAAAAGTTCTGCTGCAACGCCGACTGCACGGACTCGAGCTTTCCAAATCACAGCCGAGGAAGCAAAAGAAACACCTGACGTAGTTACCGGTATGTTCCTGCTTAACTCGATTCCGGCTCGTGTATTATTTGATTCTGGCGCAAGTCGTTCTTTCATATCAACCTCTTTTGCACGACAATTATGTAAGTCTCCATCAAAGCTTCCCGTGATACTAGATATTGAGACAGCCAGTAACAATTTTGTTATGGCTGATTCTGTTTATCGAAACTGCACACTACTTGTTGATAATATCGTATTCAATCTCGACCTCATCCTGATTCCGTTGAAAGAGTTTGACGTCATCATCGGCATGGATTGGCTAATGAATAACGAGGCTACAATTATCTGCAACCGGCGAGTCATTAGAATCAAGTCTTCAGACGGCCGAGTATTGGAGATCAAGGGCGAGAAGAGGAAAGGTACACATTGTTTCATATCTATAGAAAAAGCTCAGAAATACTTGTCTAGAGGTCACGACTCCTATCTTTGTTATGCTCTATCTGAGTCCAGCTCTGAAAAGAAATCTTTGTCCGATATTCCTATCGTCTGTAAGTTCCCAGACGTATTTCCTGATGACATTTCCGGAGTGCCACCGGAACGTCAAGTCGAGTTCAGTATTGACTTGGTTCCTGGTGCGGCTCCTATCGCAAAAGCTCCATACAGACTTGCACGTGCAGAAATGCAAGAAATGTCTAAGCAACTGCAAGAGCTGTTAGAGAAGGGGTTTATCCGACCGAGTTCTTCTCCGTGGGGTGCACCAGTTCTATTTGTTAAAAAGAAAGACGGAACCTTCCGTATGTGCATCGACTACCGCGAGTTGAACAAAGTCACTCTAAAGAATAAATATCCTCTGCCCAGAATCGATGATCTGTTTGATCAGCTACAAGGAGCCAGTTACTTCTCGAAAATAGATCTCCGTTCTGGGTATCATCAGTTGAAAGTTAGAGATGAGGATGTTCCAAAGACAGCCTTCCGTACAAGATACGGTCATTACGAATTTCTCGTGATGCCGTTCGGCTTAACAAATGCACCAGCGGCGTTCATGGACCTCATGAATCGCGTGTGCAGACCAATGTTGGATAAATCAGTTATCGTATTCATAGACGATATTCTGATTTACTCCAAAACGGAGGCTGATCATTCTATTCATCTACGGCAATTGCTAGAGTTACTAAGAAAAGAAAGACTCTACGCAAAGTTTTGTAAACGCGAGTTTTGGCTCAGACAGGTATAATTTCTATTATATATGTCTTGAGTTATTTCTAAGTATTCTTTGATTTACATCAGAACTTGAATTTCTATTTTGATTCTTATAGATTCAATTCCTTGGCCATGTTGTTTCTGGCGAAGGGATTTCTGTTGATCCGTCTAAAGTCGAGGTCGTTCAGAAATGGCAAACGCCTCGCAATGCCTCTGAAATAAGAAGTTTCCTTGGATTGGCTGGTTATTACCGGCGATTCATAAAGGACTTCTCGAAGATTGCTGTACCTCTAACGATGCTAACACGAAAGAATACTCCTTTCGTTTGGTCTAATAAACAGCAAGAGGCATTTGACATTCTGAAACAGAAGCTTATCCAAGCGCCGATCCTAGCCTTACCAGAAGGCAATGATGATTTCGTTGTCTATAGCGATGCATCTGGTACTGGCTTAGGGTGTGTTCTGATGCAAAGGGGAAAAGTAATTGCCTACGCTTCAAGGCAATTAAAGGATTACGAGAAAAGTGCACCAACTCATGATCTTGAGTTGGCTGCAGTTACCTTTGCTCTGAAGATCTGGCGTCACTATCTTTATGGGACTCGGTGTCAGCTCTACACCGATCACAAAAGTCTCAAACATATTTTTACTCAAAAGGATCTAAATATGAAACAGCGTCGGTCCTTGGAGCTTATCAAGGACTATGATTGCGAGATCCTATATCATCCCGGCAAAGCAAATGTGGTCGCGGATGCTTTGAGTAGAAAGACGTATCCAGAAAAGTGCTGCTATGCCTTAACTCCAGTTATATTCTCTTCTGATCTTATTGAAGACTTCTGAGTTGCTCAAACTGAAGCACTGAAAGAAGAGAATATTGATTCTGAAAATCTTAAAGGGCAATTACAATTTCTAACTCTGAATCATTTGGGACTTCACTGTCTCAAGGGGAACCGAATCTGGGTTCCTAAGTATGGTTCAATTCGCAGCACTCTTCTGTCTGTAGCTCATCAGTCCAAATTATCTGTTCATCCTGGCAGCTCAAAGATGTATTTTGATCTGAAAGCTGACTACTGGTGGCCAGGAATGAAGAAAGACATCGGTAGATATGTTGAAAGCTGCAGAATCTGTCAGATGGTTAAGGCAGAACATCAGAAACCCTTTGGGGATATGCAACCACTACCCGTTCCTAAGTGGAAATGGGAACATATAACTATGGATTTCATCACGATGTTGCCGAAAACCAAAAGACAACACGACTCCATCTGGGTAGTCGTGGACCGATTAACAAAGTCAGCTCACTTTATACCGATGAAAGAGACGTATTCCCTTGATAGATTGGCACAGTTGTATATTACAGAAATAATTTCTCGACATGGTGTGCCGAAATCTATCGTATCAGATCGTGAAAGTCGTTCCACATCCAGATTCTGGCAAGCTCTACAAGACGGGATGGGTACTCGGATTTCTATGAGTACTGCTTATCATCCTAACGCAGATGGCCAGAGTGAGCGTACTATCCTAACACTCGAAGATATGCTTCGTGCATGCGTTCTTGATTTAGGTGGTAACTGGGATGACCACTTGCCGTTGGTCGAATTCTCGTATAATAACAGTTATCATTCAACAATCAAGATGGCTCCTTTTGAAGCTTTGTACGGTCGAAAATGCAGAACTCCCACCTGTTGGCGTGAAACAGGTGAATCGCCTATACCGGGTCCTGCCCTTCTACAGTTGACTCACGAAAAGATTCAGCTGGTTAAGGGAAATATTCTTGAAGCTCAGAGCAGGCAGAAGTCATACTATGATAACCGGCACAGATCAATCAGTTTTGCAGTTAACGATTGGGTGATGCTGAAAGTATCTCCAATGAAGAATGTGGTGCGGTTTATTAAAAGAAACAAGCTAGCTCCAAGATTTATCGGTCCGTTCAAGATTGTGGAAAAGATTGGAAACCAATCTTATCGTCTTGAACTACCAGCTGACTTAGCTGGAATACATCATGTATTTCATGTCAGTCATCTGAGAAAGAGTTTAGCAGACGAAAGAGAGGTACAGATACCACATGTTAACTTGCAGATAGATGAGAAGCTTCGTGTGGTTGAAGAGCCAGAACGTATCCTGGACTCGAAGACCAAAAAGCTTCGGAATAAAGAAATACAAATGGTGCTCGTCCAGTGGAAACACCACAAGGGTTCGCATCAGTCTTGGGAATCTGAAGATGTAATGAAAGCAATTTATCCCAGTCTGTTCGAACATAGCTAACTTCGGGGACGAAGTTTGTGCGTGGTGGAGCCCATTCTGTAACAACCTAACTTTTGTCGATCGTGTAATATGTGATTTTGAAATAATAATATAATTTTGTTATATTATTTATGTTGCAAATAGTAACTAAGAAATGAAAATTTTTTAAATAAGAATTTTGATTATATTTATAATATAATTAAAATGAGTAAATTAAAAAGAGATGTAAAATACAAAAGTTTAATGGGTTAAATTACAAATATATTTAAATGAAATATATAAAACACAAATAAAGAACATTTCACACATCATTAACACAATTAACTCTCTCTCTCTACTCTCTCACTACAATCATACGGTTCAACATCATCGTCTTCAACCTTCACCAACAAATCAAAATTATACAGTAAGATTTGAAGCAAACATCAAGCAACAACAATCCACCAAGAATTTAAGGTAATATTATGTTTAAAATTGTTCTTGTTGCATATTGAAACTCACGGATTATATGGGTTCTGTGAACCCAAAATCAACTTCAAAATTCTCAAAATATTAAGCAAGTTTTGTGATAAAAACTTGAAGTAATACACATGCATGTAAGGATTAATGTATAAAAGTATTGAAATTGTTATTTTAGAAAGAAAACAGATTGAAAATGAAACAAGCAGTGTGTGATGTGTGTGTGTTTTGATGTTGCCGAAACCCCAATTGTGGGTACCGAAACCTTAAGGTTTCCGTACTACCACACTACTGAAATAAGTTTTACTGAAACCAAAATACAGAAACTCTTGAAAAGTGAATACTGAAACTTTTTAAGGATACTGAAACCTCATGAGTAGTACCGAAACCTTGTGAGGTTTCGGTAAACTCACTACCGAAACATATATGTGTGTGTGTGTATGTGTGAGTTGTTGATTTTATACCGAGACCCATAAGGTACCGAAACCTCTAAAGGTTTCGGTAATGTACCAAAAGCATGAAACCTACCGAGACTTTACATGTTATAGAAACTTATACCGAAACCTCTAAGGTTTCGGTAATGTACCGAAACCCACCTTATGAAGCTACCGAAACACATTGCTACCTTGAAGTTTTGGGAAGGTTTCTGTACTAAGCTACCGAGACTAATATTGAAACCTGCCAAAAAGGTTTTGGTAATCATATTACCGAAACAATTCCCGCAACAATTCTTTTTGGTGTTCTCGGTAATATGTATGCATGGGTAGTGTGTATATATATAGATACTCACACATATGTGCAAGTGTATTGATGTAGGTGTGTGTGTTATGTATATATATAAACATGTGCATGTGTGTATGTGATATATATGTATATATATACATAACTCGTGTGTGTGTATATATATAAGACATACATATATATATACCAATCTTGCATATGTATATATATATATATATATACATATATATATTTATATAGAATTGTCAAATAAATAGAAATTCATGTGCTTTGAAATATATAGAATTGCATAAAAATTTACAAGCATATGAACTTATAAAAGTGATCATTTTTTTATAAGATAAATATCAAAACACACTTATAAATTGATACAAAGTACAAAAATCTATAAACTTTTAGTTTATATATTAAAAACAGATATTATGATATAAACATGACAAAAGTCACACATGTCCATGAAAAATGGACATAAAAGTTTATAAGTTATCAGAATCAGATCAATTAAAGTTAAAGACTAACATTCTTGCAAAATGATAAAATGTTGGACAGGTTCAGTTAAAATTCTGAACATAGATTTAAAGAGAGATTGACAGTGGGTTCAAGATTTGAAAAGAAAAGCTAGAGCTCTGATTACAGATAAAATCCTGAGATAACTCAGGTGGTGGATTATAAATCTGCTTGATAAAGACCCCAGATCTGTGAGTTATAGATATTCAGATTGAACATGTTTAAATTCCGGTTGAGATATATTGTTGATGTTAGATTTATTGACATTCATTGTATCAGCTGGATTGAGACCTGTGCACACCATGGTTCGGTGTTGCCCAGTGGATCATGATAGCTATTTGATTATCATTTCATATTGCATTTAAGACTTCTTCAGATATTGCTTTATGATTCATTGCTATCATGACTTCTATGACTTAAGCTTGCACTATTGATCAGACACTTGATAGATTTATTCAGCTTGATTAGCCTTAATGGTCTATTGTTCTAGACTTGGCTATTTTACCAGTTCTTATGAACTTGGTAATGACCTCCGATGTTCCGCCATATTGACTTACTGGTAGCTAGCCCAGTATGTGGCTGATCCCCACGATTTAAGCGTGAGTGTGGCCTGAACATCATCCAATTCTATGATTCTATATCTCAATCATGAGGGCTATAGCGGCAGCCAAGATATATCACGCTAAGACTAATGACTCCGCTTGACACGCATGTTGATATTGAAAATCTATAAACTCACTAAGCATTGCTTACAGATGTTGCATTAATATTTTACAGGTAAAAGCAAAGGAAAATCACCTGCAGGACCTAGTACTTAGGTCATTCAAGATCCAAGTTTTGAAGCTTTCTTAGACCACTACTCAACAAACCTTCTGGTACTGATTGGAAGACAGCAAATGTGGTGGTTTTGGGTAGACTTGATGTGACTTATGATGTTATGACTAGATTAGATGTTACCCTTTTATAACTTTATTTTGAAATATGTAAACTTAAATCCTAATCTGTAATGTACATGTAATTTTATTTTTCTGCAATTTAATTACCCTATCTTAGTATGATTGATATTGTGTTGTATGAATTGGGACCTAGACTCTGAGGACTGCCCCGTAAAGGGAGGTCTTCACAAATGGAGGGGGACAATCATAAAGCTTCTTGAAGCCAAAAAGGATGACATCGAAGAACCCCCCGTTCAGGGCCTTAAAGAATTCTTACAGAAGTATCCCCCGGAGCAGTTTCAGAACCCGTACTTAGAAGAAAGATTCACAATGGTATTCAGAAAGAAGCCTGGTTCCTTCAGCAGACGCCTACTTATGGAACTCACAAATGTTACCAAAGCTGAACAGGCCGAATACTATCAACTGATGCTCGGGGAAAGAAGGTCAAAGGTCTCGAAATCGAAGATAAAGAAACTCCAAACCATAACAATGTGCAAAAGAGCCAAAGTTTACTATCCTTCCTTTCAAGTAGAAAGAGAAGATGGCACGGCTGATGACATCTTTGAGAATGACCTAGACTTCATAATGGCCGACGACGTTGAGTTTTTGCACAACTGCCTGAAAAATCGCATCAGGAAACGTATGACCCACATGACTGCTATAGGTGCCCTAGTACGAAGCATGAACCGCCGCTCGATCATTATGTGCCTAAGAGACTTCCAGATGGCGATCGAGAGCGCGTTGGTTAAAGTAGGCCTACGAGCACCAGAACAGGATAGCTTCCTTCTAGCCCATCATCCGGCTTACAGAGTTGTACTCTCTGGAGACCCGGGTGTCATTTTTGTCAATTACAAGGGCTATAAAAGGTACATGCGCTTTGAGGATCTTCCATGTTACTCCGATGGTACACTCCGATTAGTTCGAGCTGCACTGACACAGAAAATACAAGATTTTGATGCTCTACCAGCACCTGAACGAAGATGCTCACCAAAGGAGATACAGGATACCCTCAGCGGCATTGAACTCCTGAACGAACGGCTTCATACGAGACAAGTGAGCAGACGCTTCGACGTCATCCTTGGACTCCGAGAATCAACAGACCATGCCAGAGTTCCAGGACCTCCTAAATGATCGAAAAGGAGGAGATTGTTAGACATTTTATTTCGATCATAGGGAGTTGTTTTGTAATAATTATTAACTTAGTAGTTTCCTTGTATTTTATTTCCTTGTAATTTATTTCTTTGTAAAAGTCTAGGGGCCAAAGTTGACAATGCTCCATAGTTAGTTAATGGAGCCTAGAAATAGGCTCCTAGGGTTTCATTTGTAATACACGGTTGAAAAAGAATTGAATATTACTGCAGCCGCCACTTTTATTCTCTCTCAATATTCATATTGTCTTCTTCATCATTTCTCAATTATTGAGCTTGATTCTTCTTGGGATTTGATAAAGAACATTAAAGGTGCTGATAATATTCGGGAATACAGATTTACAGAAGAACGCTAATTGTTCTTAGGGTTTTACAACCTTAGAGGCTTGAGAAACTTTATCAGAAAGCGGTTACAATGAAGCACACATTTACAGTACTTGCACGTACAGACTTACAATAGAAAGACCTAGGGGTTGTTTGATAGCACTTATCAGCCTCTTATCGGAGCTAACCTCTTATTCGGTAAGAGGAAAACCCGATAAGTGCGTTTGATTTGCATAATACATAAGAGGCAAAATCCTCTTATTTTGTCTTACCATGATCAGATTTATTTTTCCTCTCATCACCTCTTATCAAAACCCTCAAAAGAAAAACACAAAACACTCCCTTCTCCTTGCTGAAACCCTAGCCACCTAGCACCCAATCTCCCTCATCGGCATCGGCACCGGCACCGGCAGCGCCTCTCCCTCGCCGTCGACTTACAGGTAACGACTCCCTCGCCTTTTCTCTTCCCCCTTACTGTTCTTCGATTTCGCCCCACCCCCCTTTCCTGGCGTCGACGGCAGCCCCACCCCCCTTTCACGGTGCCTTCTCTCTTCCCCCTTACTGTTCTTCGATTTCGCCCCACCCCCTTTCCTGGCGTCGACGGAAGCCCCACGCCCCTTCACGGCGCCTTCTCTCTTCCCCCTTACTGTTCCTCGATTTCGCCCCACCCCCCTTTCCTGGCATCGACGGCAGCCCCACCCCCATTCACGGCGCCGTTCTCCCTTCCGCCCTCCTGATTTCAACCTATTTTTACATCTTAAAATTACTATTTTTGGTTCTAAAAAACGATTTTTAGATGAATGATATGAATTTATCTAGGTATTTTTTATTTCTACCCTAAGTATAGTTGTGTATGTTTTGATTTCAGGTTTGCTATTGACAAGCATTCTTTGGCAAACAATCTTTGACTAGCATTCTTCATTTGAGGTATTCATTACTTTTTTTTTTCAAGTAATCTTTGATATCATGTATAAAAAGTAGTTGATTTATGATTTTTGAACCATTTGATACTTGGATTTGATTCTTTGATCATGTATGATTCTTGAACCATTTGATTCTTGGATTTGATTCTTTGATATCATGTATAAAAAGTTAGTTGATTATGATTCTTGAATCATGTATGATTCTTAAACCATTTGATACTTGGATTTGATTATTTGATATCATGTATAAAAGTAGCATTCTTCATCATGTATGATTCTTGAACTATTTGATACTTGGATTTGATTATTTGATATCATGTATAAAAAGTTAGTTGATTATGATTCTTGAATCATTTTCAAGTATTCTTTGGTACCATTTTTGAAAATTGTTGATATGGTTAATTGATTTAATTGTTGAAACTTGTTACTTGAATTTTTACGTTACTTGAATTTTTAGTCAAAATTGATTGTTGTCCATCAATTTATTTCTTATAGCCATGATTACTTTAAGGAAATATGGTTGATAAAGTAGGATGCGAAACTTGAATTAAATATATAGCATGTTACTTTTGAATATAGCATAATGGCGGACCGAGTGAAGTGGTCAACCGATGCACTAAAGTTTTTCTTGGAAGCGTGTATTGAGGAAAAAGGTAAGGCCGAACCTAATGCCACTAGCCTTCGAAGACAATCATGGGCTATTATTTCCAAAAAGATGGAAGAAGTGCATAACATGTCACTTGAACAAAAACAACTGAAAAATTGATATGATCACCTAAAGACGAGATACCGTTCGTGGCACTACTTAAAGAACAAAAAAGGCAACTATTATAACCCTGCAACTAACACTTTCAACCTCTCCAAACAAGAATGGGAAGACTTTAGTCAGGTGTGTTTAGTAAACATTACTACATATATATTTAAATGCAAACATTACTACTTAACAAATATAATATATTAAAAAATGTTACTTGCAGGGTCATCCGAAACTGAAAACTTTGAAAAATGCTCCATTGCTTTTCCCTGGTTTGTGTGACACTTTATTTCTATCAACTACTGCTTCTGGTGAACATGTTAAGGCTGCTAGCTCAAATGTGATGAAATCTCGGGTTTCTTCATCTTCTTTTACTTCACGCATTCGAACATTTGAGCTTGATGATGAAGAAAGAGAAGACGAGGATGATATGGGTTCTAAAGAAAATCCAACTCAAGAAGAGGGGACAAGTGAAAACCGAACTCAAGTTGTTGTTGGACCTAAGAAAAAAAAAAAAGAAAAATGATGACAATCTTGATGAATTGATTAAAGTATGTAGTGCTGCACTTTCTAAGAAGCTGTCTAAAGAGAAACAGGCACCAACAGAGCAACCAATAGAAAACCAAACAGAAAAGCTTAGGTGTATTGAAAAGTTGAATTCCCTTGGGCTTGATGCGGCGGATCCCCTCTATCATGCAGCGTTTTTAATTGTTTTCTAGTTCAAGAGATAATCAAGAATGGTGGTTGATGATGCCTTCAATTCCCGATTTGCTTAAAAAGTGGCTTGAAAGCACGGGAAGGTCCTTAGGGTATCTAAAGGAATAGTTGATTTACAACTAGATAAGTGGATAAATTTGGCATGCTTTTTTTGAAACTTGATTGAACTAGATAAGTTGGTGTTTCTTTTTTGGATGAATTATTTGGCATGCTTGTTTTAAAACTTGATTGAACTAGATAAGTTGGTACTTATTTGAGCTTGATGAATATTTGGCATGCTTGTTTTGAAAGTTGTTTGTTGTTTGAAGTATGCTATAATACTTTTTTATATTTTATCGTGTGTTGAAGAATATGTCGTGTTTTTAATAGGTATGGACGAAGTTGATCATCGACGTCGTTTACTACTCATTATTATGTTGTTATTATGTTGTATTAAAAAGAAGAGGATGCAAAGGAAAAGGAAAAGGGGTAACGACTCGATTCTTAGTGGTTATCAATATACAGAAGAGTTAATGAAAAACAATCTTCAATGTATTGAGTTACTACGCATGTCAAGGGATGCATTTATTCGATTATGTGTACACTTCAAAACAAAAGGTTGGTTAAAGGATAACAAAAATATATCAGTTGAAGAGAAGATGGCTATCTTTTTATCAATTATAGGTCATAATCAACGTTTTAGGGTGGCGAAACGTAGGTTCCAACACTCGACACAAACAATTTCTGCTATATTTCACGAAGTGTTGGAAAAAATGCAGTGGTTTGCAAATGAGGTTATCGTGCCTACATCGTTTAATCCTAATCCAAACGTTCCCGGAAACAATAGGAGGCTACGAAGAATTTTCAAGGTAATAAAAATAATTTTATAATACATGCTGTAGTTCCAATCATTGATTACTATTTTAACCGCTATCTTTAATGCAGGGTGTGATTGGTGCACTAGATGGAACTTTAATACATGCTGTAGTTCCAATCAAAGATCAACATTTATACAGGGGAAGAGGAAAATATGATTGTTATCAAAATGTTTTAGCTGTTTGCGACTTTAATATGATCTTCACTTTTGTTGTTGTCGGTTGGGAAGGAACTGCACATGATGCGAGAGTTTTGGCTGAAAGTATATCAAATCCTGAGTTGAATTTTCCTGTTCCTCCTCCAGGTATAAATAGTTTGATTTATATATCTTTGATATATTACATATCCTAACTATCTTTGATGTAATATTTGAAATATTTTAGGTAAATATTATCTTTGCGATGCCGCGTATACAAATACTCGAGGGTTTATGGCACCGTTTTGTAATGTTAGATATTGGCTTGGAGATTATCGGCGTACACGTGCCACAAACAAGTATGAAAAGTATAACCATTCTCATTCAAAACTAAGAAATGTTATTGAACGTGCTTATGGAGTATTGAAAGCACGTTTTCCAATCTTGAAGAGAATGGCCCCATATGCACTTGAGGTTCAAAGAGATGTTGTTCTTTCATGTTTTGCGGTTCATAATTTTATACGGAAGGAAGGATTAACTGACGAGTTTTTTGAGTATGATCAAACAAATGATGAACATGAAGAGGTACAAGGGGAAGGTCAAAATGAGGTTTTGGAAGGTCAAATACATGGAAATACTACCGATCAACAATCTATGAGTAACTTACGTGAACAAATTGTGAATCGACTAATGCAAAATGAAGATTGATATTTGGTATTTGGTATTGTAAGAACTTAATGGAACTTGATGTTTTAAGAACTTTATGGAAGTTGATGTATTTGCATTAAAAACTAATGTATGTTTATTATTTCTTATTAAAATGAATTGCTATGTCATTTAATTTTGATTTTCAAAAAAATATTACTATTGTTTTGTTGGTAAAAACATGTGATTTGAGAATGAATATATAAAATTAATAAAAATAAAAGAATCAGATAATTTTTTAAACAAACAGACTTATTAAAATTTTCTTATCAGATCAGTATCTTATCAGGACCACATCTTATCAATCAGAAGTGGGATCGGACATCAGACAGATTACCTCTTATGCTATCAATCAGCCCCCTAGTCTATCTATATATATAGCCTTCTGATTTGTTTCCTTGACGAACTCTGATTTCTCTGATAGTAGATATGCTTGGAAGATATTCAAATCTTGAAATATATATCACTTCCTGAATTTCAGCACTTTCTGTTATTAATCTGTTGAGCATCTTGAACTTTTAACTCTGGCAGCTTAACTTTTGTACTAACAGCTTGAACTTGTTGAACTAGCAGCTTGAACTTTGTAATTACACAGAAATACTACTAACAGTTTGAGAAATCTAACTAACGGCTTGACATACTTAGAATATTTCCCAACAAAAACCTAAATGGATTGTAGTCCTTTTCGTTTAGAAAATTAATAAACTAAATAATTTGTAGAAACATAAATACGAATTAATTATACTATTTTTTATTATTTTTAAACAAACAAAAAAATGTACCATCCTGGTTTTTTACTTTTATCAATCTAAATGGGTTGTAACTTTTTATTTGAAAAACTAAATTCAAAATGGGTGGCAATATTTTTCATTCGGATAAACTATAAATCGGAATAAATTAAGTGTTTTTCGTTGTTATAAACACAAAAATATATAGGTTGTAATTATTTTGTTAGAAAAAATGAAAAGTCATGGTTTACAGTTTTTTGTAACGAAAATCTATAAAATAAATGTGTCGTAGTTTTTGTCAATCGGGAAAGATAAAACCTGAATGGATTGTAGTCCTATGAATAATTACGGTTTAGAGTTTTTCTGAATGAAAATACTAAAACCCATTTTGGTTTTTGGTTTTTGATTTTTTAATAAAAAATTATGACTCATTAAGATTGAAAAACTGAAGACTAGAACGATTTGTATTATTTTGTTCGGAAAAACTAAGAATGGGATAGTTCGGAGTTTTTCGTTTGGAAAAAGTAAAATTGAAATGATTTTTAGTATTTTTTTTTCGTTCATATTATATATACTTATGATTAAATAATAGAATATTAATAAACCGTAAATACATATTCATAATATATATTAAAAACTTTATAAGTTTACGAAAAAATAAAACTTACAAACTAATAAATTTATTAAAATTAAAAAATAGTAACTAAACATAGTAATAATATAATTAAATAAATATTAAATAAATAAATAATAATAATAAAATAAAAACTAAAATTTTATTGTAAATTTCACAATAAAATTTGAAATAAAAATTGGATTTATTTTGGTGTTTATGAAATCTTAGAAAGCTTAAAAAATATAAAAAAAATTATGTTTTAATTTGATATGTTACTGTTATTGATAAAAATTTGAAAAGTGTTACTATTTTTGATAACTGAAAAATTGTTGGTGACCTGCTAAAGAGGTTTGCAGGTTACCTGTTAGATTGTATTTTAATTGATGGAAACAAAGTCTAGAGGTTGTTTTGTATTTCTTTAATAGTTGTCAAATATGTATATAAATAGTATGTTTGACTTTCAATAGAATTAGAGATCTCTGACATTTCACTTTTGTACGGAAGAATAGCAGTTACTGATATTGGAAATTATTCTCTCATCATTGTAATCGACATTCTCAGATATTGAATCATTCGGTTAGTTGTTTGATTACTGAATTGTTATTGTTCTTGATTTGTTGTTTGATTGATATGAAACTGTAATTCACAATTGGTATCAGAGCTTTAGGGGTGAATATTCTGATCTGAGATTGAATTTTTGTTCGAAATTGCTCACTGTTCTTGAGAATTTTTTTTTTTTTGAAAAACCCTAAAATCACTAAGGGTTTTTAATCTGTTGAACATTAACAGTGAAAATTGGATCGAAGGTAAAGGATTGATAGACGAATCAATTGAGTATAAACTTGAATTGATTCACAAAACACAGAAAAAGATCTAGGCATTTTTGCTAAATTTTGACCAATACAAAAACGAACACTGTTCTATTGAAAAAGTCAAACCTAGATCTATTTTTGCACAAAGGTGTATCACAAAAAATGTTTGTATTCAAAATCCTCACCTTCGATTGCAATTTGAGTGAAAATGGGCAAATTTTTGGATTTAATTTGAATTTCAGACTTGAAAAATCAGAAAATATTAAGAAACTCGAAATACACATATCCTTTGTGTTATTCGAGTTGAATACCTGTGAAATTCGAGTTGACAAAAGTGTCAATCGAGTTGACAATCACTGTCAATCGAGTTGACAATCACTGTCAATCAAGTTAGATATAAAGTTCATTCGAGTTTATTAGAAGTTTGAAATTTATTCGAGTTTCAAAGAAAACAAATTCGAATTTCCTTCCAAACTCACTCGAGTTTCACACCAAACTCAATCGAGTTTCACATTAAACTCAATCGAGTTTCACATTAAACTCATTCGAGTTTCAGTCTACACTCATTCGAGTTTCATACTTAGATCATTCGAGTTTCATACACACATTAATCGAGATTGTTGCAATACATCAACATCAAGTCTATTTAGTGTCTGAGTCAAGTTGATTATTGCTACTAACAAGTTACTGTGTTGTAGATTTCAGTACTAATCTGTGTTTCCAAGTTTGATCAAAATTTTCAATCTCAATCGAAGTTCATCAGATCTTGGACAGTTTCCCATATATCAATCAAAATGTCAAAAGACGCGCTAGCAATGGGATCAGAAACCAAACCCCCAATTCTATACAGGGGTGAATATGTTCAATGGAGGGAGAGGTTTCTTGAATTCATTAGTTTTCATGATCTATCGGAAGAGATGCTGAAATCTTTAACAGAAGGACCAGCCACTTTCATGGAAACAATCCCTGGAGTACCAACTGGAAATCCCCCAATTCCACCAAGGACAGTCGAGGTCACCAACCTGACTGAGGCACAAAAGGAGAGAAAATTAGTGGATAAAACTGCCAGGAAGTTACTTCTGATATCCATCCCCAATGATATTTACACATGCCTCACAAACACTAAAACTGCTAAGTCAATTTGGGATGAAGTGTGTAAAATCATGAGGGGATCTGACAGAGCTGCCACAAACAGGGCTAGAAACAGCCTAATGACGTTTGAAAATTTCAGAGCCCGTGAAGGTGAACTACTGGAAAACACTTACATAAGGTTTGTGAATTTGGTAAGTGAAATGAAACGAAACGGAGTGACAAAGTCCAATCTGGACATAAATGTCAAATTCCTAAATGTTCTGAATCCTGAATGGGAAAAATATGCTATGATTATCCAGCAAACAAAGGATATTGAGGAAATGGATTTTCATATGATATTTGAAAACCTCAACAACTATCAAGAGGTTGTGTTGAGGAAAATATCAGGAAAGAGGAAAGCCGAGAAAGAAACTGCTGATCCATTGGCTCTACTGGCAGAGAAAAAGTACAAATACAAAATGAAAAAGGAGAAAAGAGTCGTAGTCAGCAGCACATCTTCCGAATCAGAATCCTCAGATTCAACTGCTGATTCAGAGATAGAAGAAATGAAAAAGCAGATGGCACTGCTAACAAAAGCATTTCAAAAGAAATTCTACAGAAAGCCAACCAACAATAAGATGCGCTACAAAACAGACTCGAGGAAAATTGAGAAGAAGGACAAATATGAGAAATCTGGAGAAAGCAGTGGAAGAAAGACTGCCAAATATGAAAAGACTGACAAGTCAGCAAAGAAAGACTCAGAACAGAAATGTTACAACTGTGGAAAACCAGGTCATTATGCCCGAGAATGCAGATCCCCAGTAGTCAAAAACTCAGACTACTATACAAGAAAGGCTCTCTTAGCCAAAGAAAAAGAGTCTGGCAAAGCTCTTATGGCGGAGGATGACCACTGGTTGCAGTTATCTGAAGATGAAGATATTCTGGATGAAGATGCTCATATTTGCCTCAAATTAGAAATTTTCAATGAGTCAGAATTGAGTGAATCAGCATTGATAGCTGAAGATGAAGTATGGGTTGGATTAACTGATGAAGAGGATGCAGAAAGACAAGAATCTGAGGAGGAAGAGACAGAAGAAGTTGCATTGATGGCAACTGGCAAAAATGAGGCTGAAAATGATGAAGATTCAGAGTCTGAAAGATCAGATGCTTCAGATAAGCCGGAGGTACATTCTAATTCTGACTCTGATATTGATGAATCATGTGTACTAGAAGAAAAACTAACTCATATGGCCTTTATGCTTAAAAGTTTGAAAAATCTTTAAATGCGGAAAAGAAAAATGCTAATTCTTTGGAAAACAAACTTTGTAATGAACATAACTTAGTTTTAGACTTTTCCAAAGATAAAGCATTAGCCTTACGAGCAGTTTCAGACTTACAAGATAAGGAAAGAGTACTACAAAGCAATATACTCAATCTTAATCACAATATATCTGATTTACAAGAAAGACTGCGAATAGCAGAATTAGAAGCTTCAAATTTTTCTGTAAAATATCATGCTATTTTTGAAGAACGAACTAAACTTTATGAGAAAATAAAGAAGATGGAAGATGAATTTATCAAAAGAGGGCAAACAGATCAAACAATTTATTTAAATCAACCAAAAGAAACAGAATTTTATAATTCTAAATCTGGAATTGGTTGGGAAAATCCAAAGTATCTGACAAAAGCAATATCTAGTTCACCAACACTGTATGATGTCAGATACATGAACTTAGGATTAAAAATGGCATTTATGAAAGCATCTGATGAAGTAGAATCTAGTGAAGAAATAAAAAGATTACGATCAGACAAAATGCAAAATTCTGGTGATTATACCAGAATAAATGAAACAAGTAATATTCATGATATTAAAGAAGAGTACATTCAAACATATTCTGAAAAGGATTTGTCTGAATTACCTACTCAATCTCAAAAATTATATCTGCCATATTCAATTTTAGAAAAGATAAATTCTGATCTAGAATTGAAAGTTAAAAATTTTGAGACAGAGAATGGAACTCTCAAGGCTGAACTAAGAACTATGGAACAAAAGTTGTAAAATCAGCCTAAAAACATAAAGTTGTCTGATCCACAATCCTCTACTTCTCTAGATTCTATAAATTCAGAAAAGGAATTTGATCTGTACATGCACTCTGACTTTAATTCATTAGAGCAAATGTTTAGCAAAATTGATGAATTTATCAAACCTTTGCATAACAATCAATCAAATGATAATAAAGAACCTGTTAAAATTCTGCAAAGAATGTCTACAGATTCTTTAAAATCATCTGAAAATTCACCATTATTACAACAAAAGAAGGAGAAAACAAAAATTATTGTTAATACTTCTAACTTTGAAAACGGTGAATCATCTTCATCAGCGGACTCATTTGCACTTAAAGTCCAATCTTCAAAAGGTATGAGAAATTTACAGAAGAAACAAGTATCTAAATCTACTAATTCTCATACTTCTTTTATGTCAGATATCATTGTGAACGGTTCGAGAAAACAAGTTTGGCGAAAGAAGAAAAGAGAACAGAAAAACAAGAGTATAAAACAAGAGTGGCGCGTGAAGGACAAAATTGTTACAGATAGAAATAGCAACAATGAACATTCTGTCTGTAATAATAATAAACTTGTTAATAATTCTTGTATAAAGTTTTCAAGAACGGACTTAATTGCTTTGAATTCTTGTGCTTGTAAGCCTTCAATTGTTAAATATAATAAGCTCGTCTGGCAACCGAAGAAAAAGGACCCAATTTATGAACAGAAAAAGGTTCCACAGAAAAGTATTTCAAAAACAATTTCACCGCGAATTGTACAAAAGTGGATACCTAAAAGAACAGTTCAAAAGTGGGTACCTAAAATAACATCAAATGATAAGCTAAAAGCCATATCTGTTAGAAAAACAAATAATACTGTGCATGAATTACCTAAAACAAAAGTACCCAACTACAAGTGGGTACCTCATGTGCTACTTCGTCTTATAGGTAAATCATGTCTGGTATCTTGACTCCGGATGTTCCAATCATATGACCGGACAACGAGACACACTCACGGACTTTGTAGAAAAGTTCTGTGGGACGGTCAGATTTGGAAATGATCAGTTTTGTCCGATCAAAGGATACGGAAGTCTCAAATACGACAAAATTACCATCCAAAAGGTTTTCTATGTTGATGGTCTTAGACACAATTTGTTTAGTATTGGACAGTTGTGTGATAAAGGTTTAGAAGTCAATTTCAAAGCCAATCGGTGCAGCATCAGATCCGGAGAAGGAAAGGAAATATTGGCAGGAAACAGGAAAACCAATTTGTACTCCATTGATTTAGCCTCGATTAATCTGAAGAAAGATGTCTGCTTAATGTCAAAAGCTACATCTAAAACAGCATGGTTGTGGCATCGTCGCCTTTCACATCTGAACTTCAATGAATTAACCAACCTAGCAAAAGGAGGGTTAGTTAAAGGGCTGCCGACTCTCAAATTCCAAAAGGAGCAGTTGTGTGCCGCATGTGAAAAAGTAAAAATGACAAGAGCTACACACAAATCCAAAACGGAACACTCATCCACGAGAGCACTGGAATTACTGCATATGGATTTATGTGGACCAATGAGAGTACAAAGCATTAATAAGAAACGATATGTATTGGTGATAGTTGATGACTATTCACGATACACATGGGTTTTCTTCCTGAGGTCCAAATCAGATGCAACCGAAACGATCATAGACTTCATCCGAAAAATACAAGTGAAGTTGCAACTCACAATTCAAACAATTCGCTCAGATAACGGAACAGAATTCAAGAACAAATCACTTGACTCATTCTTGAATTCTATAGGAATTACATATCAGTTTTCAGCTGCTCGAACTCCACAACAAAACGGTGTCGTTGAAAGAAGAAATCGGACACTAGTGGAATCAGCTAGGACGATGCTGGCATATTCAAATTTACCGTAATTCTTATGGGCAGAAGCAGTTGCAACATCTTGTTTCACACAGAATCGTTCAATCATAAATAAGAGATTCGGAAAGACTCCTTATGAATTGATTAATAAACGAATACCTAATATTAAATTTTTCCATGTCTTTGGTTGCAGATGCTTTATTCTAAACGACAAAGATAATCTTGGAAAGTTTAATCAAAAGGCAGATGAAGGAATATTCATCGGATATTCAAAGGAGTCGGTTGCCTTCCGAGTGTACAACAAGAGAACCAAGACAGTCAACGAGAGCGTGAATGTCAAATTTGATGAAGGAGTGTTAATGGCTTCTGATCACACCAGTTCAGGACACGAACCTAAAACGCAGACTTCATTGGAGTCATCTGAACAAAATGTTGAACACTCAGAATTACTTAAGTGGACAAGAAATCACCTAATGTTCTAACTTTGGTGCCTGACAGGATTACTGAAGATCCAGTCGTAGTCTCTGATCTTTCTCAACAACAAGTTTCAGAAGAAACTGGAGAAGCCTCAACAGCAAATGTACAGTCGACTACTGATATTGTACAACCCATTGAACCTCCAAATTCTTCTGAAACCCCCATTACTTCTGAACATTCAGAAGCTCCTACCTCAGATGTCCCACCTACTACATCTGAAGTAACTCCCCAACCATATCTAGATCGTAATCCCAATCAACACCAAATAGAACCGTTTCCACATACTTTTAAGTGGACAAGAAATCACCCAATAGAAAACATTGTTGGTGATCCATCTGCGTCAGTCCAAACCAGAAGGGCAACCATAAATGAATGTCTATTTTCAAATTTTCTAAGTAAAATTGAGCCCAAGAATGTAAAAGAAGCACTTCTGGATGCTGATTGGATTATGGCGATGCAAGAAGAACTGAACCAGTTCGAATGGTTAAAGGTCTGGAGACTTGTTGAGCGCCCAAAAGACAAATCCATTATAGGCACGAAATGGATCTTTAAAAACAAGAAAGATGAACATGGAGTAATCATTCGGAATAAAGCTCGTCTCGTTGCCAAAGGATACAGCCAACAAGAAGGGATTGACTATGATGAAACGTTTGCACCAGTTGCACGAATTGAAGCCATTAGAATGTTTTTAGCTTTTGCCGCTCATAAAAACTTTACAGTCTATCAAATGGATGTTAAAACTGCGTTTTTAAATGGGGAACTAACAGATGAAGTATATACATATCAGCCCGAAGGTTTTACTGATCCTTCGAGACCTGATCATGTATATATTTTAGATAAGTCACTGTATGGCCTTAAACAAGCACCGCGTGCTTGGTATGATGCACTTTCAACATATCTGTTGAAATGTGGATTTACAAAAGGTGCAGTTGACACAACCCTGTTTATAAAACGTCAGGGGCCGGATATCATAGTTATACAAATATATGTAGACGACATAATATTTGGGTCTACAAATCCAGAATTTTGTAAGAAATTCGCATTTTTAATGTCCCAAAAATTCGAAATGAGCATGATGGGGGAAATAAATTTTTTCTTAGGATTACAAGTAAAACAATTAGCTGATGGTATTTTTATCAATCAGTCAAAATATATGCAAGACATGTTAAAGAAATTTAACATGGTCAGCAGTACTCCTATGAAAACTCCCATGGCTCCGGATTCAAAGTAAAAACTCGATGAGGACATCTCAGGGAAACCTGTCGATGTGACTCATTATCGAGGTATAATTGGGTCATTAATGTACTTAACAGCTAGTAGACCAGATATTATGTTTGCTACATGTGTCTGTGCAAGATATCAGGCAAATCCTAAAGAATCATACTTAACAGCTGCGAAACGAATTTTAAGATATCTCAAAGGAACTCCAAATCTTGGTTTGTGGTATCCTAGAGAATCTTCATTTAATCTAACTGCTTTTTCTGACGCTGATCACGCAGGTGATAAGATGGACAGAAAAAGTACGTCTGGAGCAGTACAGTTCTTAGGTGACAAACCCGTATGCTGGTCATCCAAGAAACAACATTGTGTCTCATTGTCTACAGCTGAAGCAGAGTACGTTGCTGTATCTTCTTGCTGTTCTCAGGTGTTGTGGATGAAGAGCCAACTGCACGATTACGGGTTTACACCAAAGAAAATACCAATCTGCTGTGATTCTCATAGCGCAATAGCTATTGCATCAAATCCGGTGCAACATTCAAAAACAAAACACATTGACAATCGGTATCATTTTATAAAATATCATGTAGAAAATGGAAATATAGAATTATATTTTTTGCCGACTGAATATCAACTAGCTGATTTGTTTACCAAAGCGTTAGATGAAATACGGTTTAATTTTTTGGTATAAAAATTAGGTATGTTGAATCGTTAAGATTTAATAATTCAGTAGTTTCAATTTATAATTTTAAAATTTTCATTTTTTTATTGATTTTTATCTGATGTTAAATTCTTGAATCATAAAAAGTTTATATTCTTTAGAATTTAACAAGATCTGGATTGTCATGTGCATGGGGAGCTAGAAAAATAAATTTATCTGATTTTGAGTAAATCTGATAAAATTTTATCGGTTATTTTGTAGGGGGAGCTCAACTGAGAAATACAATACATATTTGAGGGGGAGCAACATTCAGAAATAAAAGGGGGAGCATTAGTTTTTTTTTTTTGTGTGTTAATTTTTGGTTATGTGTATTTTTAAAAAAAAAATTTAAATTTTCTTGTTTTATTTTTTTTGATATTGTTGATTGGTTTTAAATCTGTTTTTGGATTTTTTTTTTCAGGAATTTTTTTTTTGTTTGTTTGTTTTTATTTTGTTCAAAAATATTTTTTGAAAAGATATTAAGTGGGTTTTATTTGTTTTGGATGATGGGCCGAATAAAAGTGAAAATAATGGGCCGGATAAAATCTTCAAAAATGGGCCTGTGCATAATCTCTTCTATAAATTTGAAATTCAAATTTCAAATTACCTTTTTCGGATAACTAAATACTCATCATCTTCTTCACAAAGTTCCTTCACCATTAAGCAACCTAAAACCCACATTTCATCTACCGACTCAAGATATCTTTTCATCATATTGTGAGTAAAGTTTTTTTTGTTGTTTTTTAGTTTATTTTTTTTTTTACATAGTTCATTTCAGTGTTGAAATATATATGAAACAGTGTTCGTGTTTTTCTTAGTTTGAATGTTCATGGTGTTAATAATCTGTTGTTCATAAAACTGAAATTAAATGTGTGGTATCTTTCGGTTTATGAATGTGAACATGAATCTGAAATTTCATGGTTCAAATCAAACCACACAAACAGAAATTTTGACTTTAGTTTTAAAAACCTTCGTGTTTTTCATAGTTCTGAAATTTGAATTTTTAACAACTTTAATGTTGGTTTTGTTCAAAGTTCAGTAAAACAAATGTGTTTAAAATTGAATTTCGAGTGGGACACAAGTGTTTATTCAATGAAAAGATCCATGAAATTGATTTTTGGTAAATCAGTGGAAGTATACTTGAAAAATAATTTCAAGAAAAGTTTCTCGATTAAAGCTATACTCGAGAAAAGTCCAAGAGTCATTCGAGTTGCTTTCAATGATATTCAAGAAAGGTCTTAGTTCATTCGAGTTGATTCAAATGATAATCGAGAAAGTCTCTGTGTCACTCGAGTTGACTAAGGGTTTATTCGAGAAACTTATGTGTATCATGCGAGTTGACCAAGTTTGTTGGACTTAGAAAATTTTCAGAACTTAGGTCTCGATTGATACATTGTCCGAGAACACTTAAAGTTTATTCGAGTTGGGGTAATGTTGTTATCGAGAAAGTTCATTATTCATACGAGTAGAGTGTTAGACATAATAGAGATGGTCCATATACACTTGTTTCATTCGAGTTTAACAAGTATTTCATTCAAGTTTAACAAGTATTTCATTCGAGTTTAACAAGTATTTCATTCGAGTTGGTCATATGTTGAATTCGAGAAAATTCCTTATTCATTCGAGTTGGACTACTAGAACATACGAGAGCACTTAAGACTTATTCGAGAATGTTCATGTTTTATTCGAGTTTGGTACTTGTGTTATTCGAGAAAATATAGTTCATTCCAGTTGATACATAGACTAAGTCGAGTTGTTTCAAGTGTAATCCGAGACTAGTCAAGAATCATTCGAGAATGAAGTAATTTCATTCGAGTTTTAATAAAAAATTTGTTGTAACATCCTCGGAGTTAATCATTGTAATTTAGATTAATTATTTGAGAAATTTGTAATTTGCATAATTAAGTTGGACTATGAAAATGATTATGTGTTCAGTTATTTAAAGTTGGTTGTTATTTTAAGGAATTAAGGAATATTAAGAATGTCAAATTATTTTGGTTAAGTATGATGATTTTATTTGTTGGTGATAATAAAATTAAGATAGAAATCAGTAATTTATGGAACCGGATAAGTTGAGGGGCTAAATGTGCCAATAGCCGATAATTGGAAATAAAAAGACTCTTGGTCTTTATTTTAGTTCATTTTCAACACTTGAACTCCTAGAACTCTCTCAATCTCTCTCTAAATTTCTACTGAAAATCGATTAAGTGAAGATAAATTCGTGAAATTATATCTGGAAATTAACAAGATTCAAGTGGGGATTAAGGTAAGAATCATTATATCTCAATTTGGGCTTTATTTTGAGGGTTTTGAGGTTCAAAATTTGGATTTTTAATCTGAGAAATCGTTGATGCATGTATGTAATATTAGTTGGAAATCAACTATTGAAGGTTTCTGAAGCATTTGGAACAAGAATCAACAGTTAATTCGTGCAAAAAGGTTAGAAATCTGACCTTTTATTAAGTTATGTGTTCTTGAGGTTTTTGCTTATTTTTGGTTCAATCTGGACGAAATTAGAGGTTAATGTTATGGAAAATGATGTAAAAACGTTCAATATATGTTAGTATATCATTATTATGGATTGCATGTTGCTAGGAATGAATTTATGGAAACTTTAGTGCAAAATCCGTAGCTGCGAAACTGCAAACCTGCATGTGAACTCGTCGAGTTCTCAAGAACAGTTTGAATAAATCTTCAAAAATTCATAAGTGTTGGATCCGAATTCGGTTGGGACCCGAATTCGGATGAGACCCGAAATTTGGATAGGACCGAAATCAACTTAAGAACCGAACTCGGTGGTGTCCGAATTCGGATGGGTCAACCCAATCCGGATGTGTCCGAAATTCAGTCAATGGTCCGAAATCTGGATAGGAACTCGGCGAGTTCCTTATGCCTACTCGGCGAGTTCGATCATTTTTGGGTAATTCGGATGAGATTAAAAGGGATCCGAATTTATGGTCAAATAAACAAACTTTTGGGATATCTTTCGCACTATAATAAGGCATATAATGGAGGGTTAATTGGGAATAATAACACCTTGAATAACGGTATACAATATGAGTTTCGGATGACGGTTCCGAATGTTGTAACACTTTCATTTATGCAAATTGATGTCAAATTGTTAAGGAACATACAATAATGTTATGTTTTCCTTATGGAAATGAAACAGCTCCCTTGTGGTGTTGTTTAACCCACAGTGGGGTACTTGGTGGATCCGGTTGAAAGCCCGAGGAGAAATAAAATTGATTAAAGACTAATAACGCACCCACTGTGAGTACAGTAGATTTCGCATGATTATATCTGCTTTATGTTAAGCTTTGCCTGCTGAGACCTATTGTTTCATTTGTTTGGTTGAAATTCTACTAACTTGCGTAGATTTAGATGCACATTCTTACTTGTTGCATGTCCGTTCGATTGTTGTGCATCTAGTGATGGACCAATGGGTCGCATCGATAACTCTGATGTTACTGTGCTATATGACCCTGGAGCTGATCCCTCCAGGTCCGGTAGGCAGTATGTCATCCCCGATCGTACGTTTGTCTCAGATGGTATGTGTAAATGCCGAGCTTTGGGCTCGAAGGGGCTGCGGCTCTGGTCCGTACTTGGTGTACGAAGAGAGTATACGACGTTTGTCGTCTCTTGGGCTTCATAAAGATTTATAATGTGCGCAATCTATGTATTCACTAAGCATTCGCTTACGTTTTAGTTGTTGTAATTTTTACAGGAAAAGGAAAATCAGCTGCGGGACCATCTAGCTAGGTTGTTGTTTGAAGTGAATTGAAGACTCAGTTGCTTATTTGGTAACTTATTGTTGGGATTATTGTTGTAATAAATTTGGGATTAATGTAATGTAATTGAAGTTTGTAGATATAGACATGTAACCTTTGAAGCACTGTAGAGTGATTTGAAATTGTTGTAATACTTTATTATGTACTTCATTTGCTTCCGCATTTAATTAAGAAATCAGATAATTATATAAATTACGAATTGGTGATTAATCATGGGTGTCTTGTTAATGGTGGTTGTTGTGGCAAGGGTGTCACACGAGATGGTATCAGAGCAGTAGTTTGAGATCCAAGTGTCCGTGAGGTCTTGGTCTCAAACATTAGGTGATGATATGTAGTGATGATAAGTAATGATCTGAACTAAGATAGGTTACGATCTAGTAATTATAAGAGATTGACTATCATACGGGACAAATGGGATGGTGTCTTTAGAATTAATGACATGTTACTAAACAAGTTATGTGTTTATTATTTCAGAACATGTCTGGAGGAGGAATGACGCCTGAAGAAACAAGAGAGATGATGCTAGCCTTGATGGCTGAGCAAAATCAAATGATTCAAGACCAGTTTCGGGCTCGAGATGAGGCTGAAGCTAAGAGAAGGGAGGATACTCGGGATCTTCCCGGTCTTCACAATACTCATCACAGCAGTCCTTTCGCCGACCGTCTGGTTCTTCTGATCGTGGTCGTGCTCGTGCATACTCTATCAACACCGAGCCACAATACTGCAACAAGTGTCACCTGGAACATTTTGGCAAGTGCACTAACGGACGTGCTTGCTTTTGCTGTGGAGAACTGGGACATTTTCAGAATGATTGCCCAAGGAAGGGTGATGCTTGCTATAAGCGTGGGGTGTGGGGTCACTATAGTAGGAATTGTAGAAAGAATGCTCCAGCAGCTGCTGCCCCATCATCAACGCGATCGTCGGGAGGTTCGAGTGGTGGTTCAGTTAACCGCCGGGGTCAGTCACAGAGGGCACCGGCTCGTGCCTTTCAAATCATTGCAGAGGAAGCTAGGGAAAACCCAGAGGTGGTCACGGGTATGTTTATTGTAAATTCCATGCCTGCACGAGTTCTATTTGATTCGGGTGCCAACCGTTCTTTCGTGTCTACTGCTTTTGCACAACAACTTGCTATGCCACTGTCTAAGTTGTCTGCTATACTTGATATTGAAACTGCTAGCAATACTTTAGTCAAGGTAGATCATGTATACCGTAATTGCACGTTAGTAATTGAAGATGTAGTCTTCAATTTAGATCTGATTCCGATAGAATTCAGTGAGTTTGATGTAATTATCGGGATGGACTGGTTGATCGAAAATGAAGCTCACATAGTTTGTAAGAATCATATGATCAAGATAACTACTCCGGAGGGGCGTGAGATCTGTATATATGGGGATAGGAGAAGTGGGGATCTGTGCTTACTGACCATCGCAAAAGCTCGAAAGCTTGTTGCAAAGGGGTGTGACGCCTATCTGGCATATGCTGTTGATGCCAGGGCTGAGAAGAGGACGTTGGCAGACGTGCCTGTTGTTTCACAATTTCCGGACGTGTTTCCGGAAGACTTGTCTGGCGTGCCGCCTGAGAGACAAGTTGAATTCCGAATTGATCTGATCCCGGGAGCTGCACCGGTAGCTCGTTCTCCTTATCGCCTCGCCCTAACCGAGATGAAGGAAATGATGACACAGCTGCAAGAATTGTTAGACAAGGGCTTTATTCGACCAAGTTCATCGCCGTGGGGAGCTCCGGTGTTATTTGTTAAGAAGAAAGATGGCTCGATGAGGATGTGCATAGATTATCGGGAGCTGAATAAGTTGACGATTAAGAACAAGTATCCTTTGCCGAGGATAGACGACTTGTTTGATCAGTTACACGGGGCTAGTGTATTTTCTAAGATTGATCTGAGATCGGGATATCATCAATTGAAGGTTCGAGAGGAAGATGTGCCAAAGACAGCATTCAGGACTCGGTATGGACATTACGAGTTTCTGGTGATCCCTTTTGGATTAACCAACGCCCCGGCAGTGTTTATGGATTTAATGAATAGAGTTTGCAGACCGATGTTGGATAAATCGGTAATTGTGTTTATCGATGATATTTTAGTATACTCTAAGTCTGAAGCCGAACATGCTGAACATCTTAGAGAACTGTTGAAATTGTTAAGGAAGGAAAAGTTGTACGCCAAGTTCTCAAAGTGCGAGTTTTGGCTACAACAGATACAGTTTCTAGGACATGTAATTTCTGGAGCCGGAATTTCAGTGGACCCGGCTAAGGTTGAAGCAATAAAGAACTGGGAATTGCCTCGTTCAGCTACTGAAGTTAGAAGTTTCCTGGGGTTGGCCGGATATTATAGGAGGTTTATAAAGGACTTCTCCAAAATTGCAGTTCCTTTGACTGCATTAACCAAGAAGAATGCACCGTTTATATGGGAAACCGTGCAGCAAGAGGCGTCTGAAATCCTGAAGAAGGTATTAAGTGAGGCGCCAATACTTGCCTTACCTGAAGGCAATAATGATTTCGTGGTATATACGGATGCTTCAAGACTGGGGTTAGGCGCTGTACTGATGCAGCGTGGGAAGGTTATTGCTTATGCTTCAAGACAGCTTAAGCAACATGAGAAGAACTACTCAACTCATGATCTTGAGTTAACAGCTGTTACGTTTGCATTAAAGTTATGGAGGCATTATTTATATGGGACTAAGTGTCAACTCTACACGGACCATAAGAGTTTGAAATACATCTTTAGTCAGAAAGAGCTTAACATGAGACAACGTAGGTCGATGGAACTTATAAAGGATTATGATTGCGAAATCCTTTATCACCCCGGAAAAGCTAACGTGGTGGCTGATGCTTTGAGTCGCAAAGCATATGCTAAAGATTGTTGCTACATGTTGACATCTACTATGTTAACATCCACAATTATAGATGATGTCAAGGCCGCTCAGGAGGAAGCCTTGAAAGACGAGAATGTTGGTGCTGAGGATATAAGGGCGCAGATTAAGAATATGGAAACAAGTGAGTCGGGTTTGAAAGGTATATATGGGAGAATCTGGGTGCCGAAGTTTGGTGGGATGCGAAATGTGATCATCGAAGAAACGCATCAATCAAAGTAACCTGTACATCCCGGGAGCACCAAGATGTACAATGACTTAAAATCAGACTTTTGGTGGCCCGGACTAAAGAAAGACATAGGTCAGTACGTGGAAAGATGCCGAACTTGCCGACTTGTGAAAGCCGAACACCAGCAACCATATGGTAGTTTGCAACCACTTCCCATTCCGGAATGGAAGTGGGAACATATTACTATGGATTTCGTTACAAAGCTGCCGAAGACTAAACGACAACACGATGCAGTTTGGGTAATAGTGGATCGGTTAACTAAGTCGGCTCACTTCATACCGATTCGTGAAAGTTATTCGCTGGAGAAGTTAGCTCAGATATATATGGACGAGATCATTTCTAGGCATGGAGTGCCTAAGTCCATAGTATCGGATCGAGATAGTCGGTTTACTTCAAACTTCTGGTCAGCATTACAAGAAGGATTGGGAACAAGGATCGCAATGAGTACAGCCTATCGTCCGCAAACCGATGGCCAAAGTGAACGAACAATTCTCACGTTGGAGGATATGATGAGATCATGTATACTAGATCTCGGTGGCAACTGGGATGATCATTTGCCACTGATAGAGTTTTCGTACAATAATAGCTATCATGCGACAATCAAGAAAGCACCATTTGAGGCTTTATATGGAAGGAGATGTAGGACTCCTACATGTTGGAGAGAAACGGGTGAAACACCAATCGCTGGGCCGGCCTTGCTTCAAGAAACAAATGAGAAAATACAGTTGATCAGGCAGAACATGAAGGCGGCCCAGGATCGACAGAAGAGTTATTATGACAAAAGACACAAACCGATCAACTTTGAAGTGAACGACTGGGTGTATCTGAAAGTATCACCAATGAGGGGTGTTACTCGTTTCGTGAAGAGAGGAAAGTTGGCTCCGAGATTTGTTGGGCCCTTTAAGATAATAGAAAAAGTTGGAAATCAATCTTATCGTCTAGAGTTGCCTGAAGATATGTCAGGCATACATCCAGTATTTCACGTTGGTAATCTCCGAAAGTCATTTACAACCGAAAACGAAGATTGGGCTGACCACACTGAGCTGCAGATTGATGAAAGGCTCCGGTATGTGGAAGAGCCGGAGTGTGTGTTAGATACAAAAGTGAAGAAGTTAAGAAGCAAAGAGATAGAAATGGTGTTTGTACGTTGGAAGCATCACAAAGGAGCGAATCATACTTGGGAGACTAAGTCGGAGATGTTAAAGAAATATCCGCAACTTTTTGGATCCGAGTAACTTCGAGAACGAAGTTGAGCGTGGTGGAGCCCATGTTGTAACATCCTCGGAGTTAATCATTGTAATTTAGATTAATTATTTGAGAAATTTGTAATTTGCATAATTAAGTTGGACTATGAAAATGATTATGTGTTCAGTTATTTAAAGTTGGTTGTTATTTTAAGGAATTAAGGAATATTAAGAATGTCAAATTATTTTGGTTAAGTATGATGATTTTATTTGTTGGTGATAATAAAATTAAGATAGAAATCAGTAATTTATGGAACCGGATAAGTTGAGGGGCTAAATGTGCCAATAGCCGATAATTGGAAATAAAAAGACTCTTGGTCTTTATTTTAGTTCATTTTCAACACTTGAACTCCTAGAACTCTCTCAATCTCTCTCTAAATTTCTACTGAAAATCGATTAAGTGAAGATAAATTCGTGAAATTATATCTGGAAATTAACAAGATTCAAGTGGGGATTAAGGTAAGAATCATTATATCTCAATTTGGGCTTTATTTTGAGGGTTTTGAGGTTCAAAATTCGGATTTTTAATCTGAGAAATCGTTGATGCATGTATGTAATATTAGTTGGAAATCAACTATTGAAGGTTTCTGAAGCATTTGGAAAAAGAATCAACAGTTAATTCGTGCAAAAAGGTTAGAAATCTGACCTTTTATTAAGTTATGTGTTCTTGAGGTTTTTGCTTATTTTTGGTTCAATCTGGACGAAATTAGAGGTTAATGTTATGGAAAATGATGTAAAAACGTTCAATATATGTTAGTATATCATTATTAAGGATTGCATGTTGCTAGGAATGAATTTATGGAAACTTTAGTGCAAAATCCGTAGCTGCGAAACTGCAAACCTGCATGTGAACTCGGCGAGTTCAGGGGGAACTCGGCGAGTTCTCAAGAACAGTTTGAATAAATCTTCAAAAATTCATAAGTGTTGGATCCGAATTCGGTTGGGACCCGAATTCGGATGAGACCCGAAATTTGGATAGGACCGAAATCAACTTAAGAACCGAACTCGGTGGTGTCCGAATTCGGATGGGTCAACCCGAACTCGGATGGGTCAACCCAATCCGGATGTGTCCGAAATTCAGTCAATGGTCCGAAATCCGGATAGGAACTCGGCGAGTTCCTTATGCCTACTCGGCGAGTTCGATCATTTTTGGGTAATTCGGATGAGATTAAAAGGGATCCGAATTTATGGTCAAATAAACAAACTTTTGGGATATCTTTCGCACTATAATAAGGCATATAATGGAGGGTTAATTGGGAATAAAAACACCTTGAATAACAATATACAATATGAGTTTCGGATGACGGTTCCGAATGTTGTAACACTTTCATTTATGCAAATTGATGTCAAATTGTTAAGGAACATATAATAATGCTATGTTTTCCTTATGGAAATGAAACAGCTCCCTTGTGGTGTTGTTTAACCCACAGTGGGGTACTTGGTGGATCCGGTTGAAAGCCCGAGGAGAAATAAAATTGATTAAAGATTAATAACGCACCCACTGTGAGTACAGTAGATTTCGCATGATTATATCTGCTTTATGTTAAGCTTTGCCTGCTGAGACCTGTTGTTTCATTTGCTTGGTTGAAATTCTACTAACTTGCGTAGATTTAGATGCACATTCTTACTTGTTGCATGTCCGTTCGATTGTTGTGCATCTAGTGATGGACCGATTGGTCGCATCGATAACTCTGATGTTACTGTGCTATATGACGCTGGAGCTGATCCCTCCAGGTCCGGTAGGCAGTATGTCATCCCCGATCGTACGTTTGTCTTAGATGGTATGTGTAAATGCCGAGCTTTGGGCTCGTAGGGGTTGCGGCTCTGGTCCGTACTTGGTGTACGAAGAGAGTATACGATGTTTGTCGTCGGGGTTACTCTTGGGCTTCATAAAGATTTATAATGTGCGCAATCTATGTATTCACTAAGCATTCGCTTACGTTTTAGTTGTTGTAATTTTTACAGGAAAAGGAAAATCAGCTGCGGGACCATCTAGCTAGGTTGTTGTTTGAAGTGAATTGAAGACTCAGTTGCTTATTTGGTAACTTATTGTTGGGATTATTGTTGTAATAAATTTGGGATTAATGTAATGTAATTGAAGTTTGTAGATATAGACATGTAACCTTTGTAGCACTGTAGAGTGATTTGAAATTGTTGTAATACTTTATTATGTACTTTATTTGCTTCCGCATTTAATTAAGAAATCAGATCATTATATAAATTACGAATTGGTGATTAATCCTGGGTGTCTTGTTAATGGTGGTTGTTGTGGCAAGGGTGTCACATTTGTTCCAAGTGTTAAATTTTTCATGTTTTAAGAAAAATGTCACATTTTTTCAAGAAATTATTATGAAGTTGTAATTTTCTAACATTGGTCTCTAAACGATTGACTCTGGAGTCCTGTCAATAATAGTTTATTATTGTCTGGAATCCCGATGCCTTAAACAGAAAATCACAACTTTTTATAATTTCTGATGAAATGTTACAATTTTTCTACATTTGAAGGATTTTCATTTGTTTACCTGTTCTGACTAACATTTTTTTTATTTTGTTTACAGGTGTTCAAATGGCATCTCCAGTGCAGTCTCAGAATTCCAATTCATCTGACTCCTATTCATCATCCAATCATACTCTCGTATCCACACCTGTTCGTTCTACTTCTGTTGTTCGTCCCTCACAGTCAAATATCATCCCAGATAACCAATTGGTTAAACCTAAACATTGTCAACCTTTTAGAGATAATAACCATCGTCTGGATACCAAGGTTATTAAAGTCAGTCATCCTATCATAGTTGACATCCTCAAGGGCCATCCGTTAGGTTATCTGCTTCAATATAAACCTTCTATCCCACAGGTTTACCTACAACAATTTTGGCACACAGTCAAATTTGTACCTGCTGACGGCAATCACCATTTCAAAGTAACAATAGACCAATTCAAAACCAAAATCACTCTAGCCAGACTTCGTCACAATCTATTTCTTCCAAGACATATAGACACAGTTAACTTTCCAGAGTTGGCTGATTTTGAAGATTTTGTGTCGGATGAGGAGCTGGTTCATGATCTGATTTGCCTGGGCTACTCAAATCCACTACCAAAGAGCTCCAAATATCATAGGAATGGCTTGAATGGGGAATGGTACACGCTATTTGGTATTATCAATAGGTGTATGACGTCTAAGCACACAGGCATCGACAGATGCAGCATTCATTGTCTAAGGATTTTTCATGGAATCGCGTTTAACAAGCATTATGATTATGCTCAGTGCATCTGGGAGGACTTAAAGGAGATTGTTCTTGCAAAAACTACAAATAGAGCAAGAAAATTTGTTCCGCTCCAGAGGTTTATACAAATTCTTATCCGAGGAATTCTTCGAGCAAATGAAAATATCTGAAGCGAGCAAATTCACAGCGATGTCCAGATTATGTGATGATGAGTTTACACGAAGTGCCAGATTCTCCAAATGCAAATATTATGCCAATCCCGAAGTCGTTATTAAAATATGCAGATCAAGAGAGTGAGCAAGTGAGATTATATAGGATAGATCATGCTCCAATAGAGACCCAGGAGCCGGGATCTCTTACCCAGGGAGCCTTAGGACTAGAGGAACCTCAGCAAGGGGCTGAAGTTCAGGGTGCCCAATCTGTGAGTGAGGGAGATGACGTTGTAAGGGGAGGTGAGGAAGAGGCTGAGAAATCTAATTCCGAGAGAACTTTGTCGGATATCCAAGAAGAAGAAGGTGAAGGTGATGATAATGATGATGATGATGATGGTGGTGCTGATGGAGGTGATCATCATGAGGGAGGAAGTATGATGATAGATATAGTAAGCATTGCTGAAGAGAGTGTGAGGGATACCGTAAACCTAGAAAGCCGGGGTATAACCACATCTGCTGTTAGCTCTCCTATGAGAGTTAGCATTGAATAAGTCAGTATCCCACTGACGACTGCACACCCAACCATCCACTCAGTCTCCTCTCAACAGGAGATTGTTTCAATTGAGCACCGGGATGAACCTTATAGTCTATCCGAGAGTCATTTGGACTTGATGGATATTGAAACAAGTACACAGCTGCCCGAGTGTACGACTTCAATTCAATCACTGAGTATAGATCCTATACAGTCTAGGACACTCGAGTCAACTTCATCTGTTGAAGTTAGTGTGGTTGAACTTCGTGTTCCCACTGGAACATCCTCAGCAACGGAAGCATTTGTTGCTCCGTCGCTTGAAGAGGGTGGAAGTCCAGTCAGAGCAACTACATTACCAACTCTGAGTACTGGCCACACAGACGTACTTTTTACAAGTTCGACTGTAGTGACAACTGGAAGTCTACGTGACCCAGTGGTGACTTTATCCCCGTTTGTAACTGAATCAACATTAAATCATGTAAGGTCTACGACTGCAAGATCTATCTAGACGCGGATCCGTGAACGAGTGCGGAATCCTCGTTGACGGTTAGACGGACAACTCTCAACCAACGGAAACACGGAGACTATTAGACGCTGAACGAACGACACACGAACGATCCTACGTACTAATTCTCTCCGAAACGGCACTCACCTAGCTGATAAACTCGAGATCGCCTCTTGCTTAATTCCTCACGAATTCTGCAAAAAAGTCCCTAATCATTCGAGTCTATCCCTAATTATAGACCCTGATTCGAGTTTGTTGTGGGCCAACCTCGAATCTGGCCTAAGGCCCATTCGAATCTGTCCATCTGACAGACTCGAATCTAGCCCATTCGAATCTAAGGATACATTCGAATCTATCACAGATTCGAATGTCTTCCTTTACCTATTCGAATCTAGGCAATACACTTAAACACTTAAGTGATGAAACTTATGTTTTAACTTATGCTTGAGTTAATCTTTGACCTTTATGTTTGAACTTCTTGTAATACGTTACATCAAGTTCAAACACACAATCAATAACAGACAAACACATATTAAACATATATTAAACATATATATCAAAATACTTGTTAATACTCAGAATATTACCTAAACCATAATGCAGATCGATTAGACTGCTATCGTCACACAGGGTGTACCAACAAATCAAGCGTTGAATGAAGCTGTTGCTGGGGTGAATACGCATGTATCTGCTCAGTTGTCTGAGGTAATGGCACAGATGTCAAACATTCACAAGTTTTTAAAGGGTAAGTCTGTTGCAGAGGAATCAATGAAGCAATCTGAATCTAATCAAGCTATCAATGAATTGAAAGAAGAGTTGAAAGATTTTGTGTTCGAACAATTTGATGAAATGAGAGAGCGCATGATAAGTTTAGAAAGCACTGTAATAACTGCATTAGGTAATTTATTAGAAAGGGTTGCAGCAATTGAGGAAACCTGTAAGGCTCAAGCTTCCTCATCCAAGAGGAAACATGATGAGCATGATGAGGACTCCGATGATGCTCCTCATGAGGGGGAGAAGAGGAGAAAGCTTGATGAAACTACACCTGGGGTCTTGATGATCACATACCCAGAAAAAGAAACTGAAGTTAAAGAGAGAGAGGCCGGGGGCTCAAAAGAATCGGCTGATGAACAAAGTGAGCTGGGATCGATTCTTCATGAAGATGTTCCAGTTCCTTTGAACATTCAGTCTGATATTTACAATTTTGTAGAATATATTGATTCTGATGAAGATGTTCAAGTTAAGCATCATGAGTTGAGTATTCAAGGAGTAGGAGAATAGAGAGAGGAATACATTGAAGTATCTGAAGATGATGATGTAATTGCTTTAACTGATATTGATTTTAGAGCTGAAAGGATTGAAGATGAGGAAGGTTTAGTTCAGGAGATCTTGAAAGATACTGAATCGACACCAACAGTTGAAAAGCCTGAGGTGGTTATTCAAGTTAAGGAAGAAATTGATGAGTTTCCAGTTGAAAACGTGGTAGTTCAAGAAAAGGTTGAATTGAATGAGGTTGAGGTGATGGAAAGATTCTTCAATGAATATGTGCTTGCTGATGAGTCTCAAAAGCAACGTAGACTCAGATTTGAAGCACAACAAGTCGTTCAGAGGGAAATTCAAGACATG
The DNA here is from genome assembly GCA_020465985.1 of Centrapalus pauciflorus. Taxonomy (NCBI): domain Eukaryota; kingdom Viridiplantae; phylum Streptophyta; class Magnoliopsida; order Asterales; family Asteraceae; genus Centrapalus; species Centrapalus pauciflorus. The sequence goes on from JAANYP010008208.1 coordinate 58,574, forward strand.
CTGACACTGTTGAACAAAGATGAGATCAGCAAAAAGAAAGTAAAGAAACTTGAGCTTCCAGAGAATAGATCGGCAGAGTTTATTAGAAAAAGGAACAAGATGCCATACATCGAAGATATTCTTGAAAAACGAATATTTTGCAAGAAACAAGCACCATGTTCTTTTCTCAAGTTATTTAGAGTGCTAGAGCCAAACATGCCAAATCTGGTCAACTATGCCAGCTTTCTGAGAAATAAGACACAAGAAGTTGAGAAAGTCAAGAGTGAGTTCAGAATAGTTGATCTGGTGAAAATAGAAAAGGAAAGATTTGTTAAGATTTTCTATCCGAAGTTCACTGTCACTAGAGCTGATGGAAACACCTATACGTTCACAGAAGCAGATATGTTCAATATGCACCTCGTCGACATTGAAGATTTATTTGATGAATTGTGCAGAAACAAAACAAATGAACACTGCAGATTTGCACTTAAGACACTTTTTCATTTCATGCATACCAAATTGGTATTGATGTCAGTGCAAGATCTGCAGATAGGTATTGAACGTTGTATGAGGAAGATAAATATGACAGCTCCTCACAGAGATATCAAGTTTGCAGGTGAATTGAAAGAATTCCAAGTGGTCATGGTAAAGCATCCAGCAGTTATGTACAGAGATAGAAATAAGAAGTTAAGAGCTATGAGAAGTGTAGAGCTGAACAAATTTTCAGATGGGACTTTGAATAAAGTTTTGAGTGGTTTAAAAGGGAAGCTTGCAGCTGATAAGAAGAGAAAGACGAAGAAAGGAGCTCTATCTGTAAATGACCGAAGACTCATGGTTGAGTTCATTTCAAAGATTGAATGGAGGCTCTTGGATCGTAAAAGCATTAGAAGATTAGAACAAAAGCTGGGTTTATCAATTTAAAGACTTTGCTCTTTCCATCAAAGGGGGAGAATGTTAGATTGTATTTTAATTGATGGAAACAAAGTCTAAGGGTTGTTTTGTATTTCTTTAATAATTGTCAAATATGTATATAAATAGTATGTTTGACCTTCAATAGAATTAGAGATCTCTGACATTTCACTTTTGTACGAAAGAATAGCAGTTACTGATATTGGAAATTATTCTCTCATCATTGTAATCGACATTCTCAGATATTGAATCATTCGGTTAGTTGTTTGATTACTGAATTGTTATTGTTCTTGATTTGTTGTTTGATTGATATGAAACTGTAATTCACATCACCAATTACTATTATTGATAAAATAATAAAAAGTTGTTACTATAAACGATAAAAACTATTAAAATCAATGTTATTAATGATAATAAATAAATAATATATGGTACCATTAATAGTAAAAATGTTAAAGCTTATTACTATTTTCAGTTATTTTCATCAAACCCACTAGCCACCAACATACCACAAAAACTCTAAAAACACTTCAAGATGTTCTTCATAAATAGTTAAATACCACCCAATAGTCCTGCCACCGACCATCACTGCCAGTCGACCACCAGTCGACTACCGATCTAACATCGGTAACTTAAAATAAAAAAAGAAAAACGCTCTTGGGCTCATTTCAAAACCAAAATTAAAGCAATCTGATTTCGGAATCAAAACCCAAACAAATAAAACAATATTTATAAATCTATAGGTTGTGTTTGGTAGAGATAATCGAGAGAAAGGAAATGAAGACAAATTATTAGTTAGGAGACTTGAATTATGTATATCAATTTTCTATGACATTTCAAGTTGCATCAATATATAACTTAAAATTCAATTTTCTCATTTCTCTGGCAATGTTGGAGAATTAAATAGAAACTAAAATTAGAGAAAGAGAATTACAACAATCTTGTATCTTCAATTCTCTATACCAAACGTAACCTAATGTTCTTTTTCTTAGAAAACGAATTCGAATCCTAAATCTCAAATTTGTAGAAGTTGTAAAGATTTTAGTTTAAAACCTAAATGAAAACCCTAAGTGGCGTTTGGTTCGTGTGATAAAAGTCGATTGAATTGGAATTTAAATTTAAGTTGTTCACAGTTTTTGATAACTAAAGTAAAGGGTTAAATTTTATGTATCTTTTATCAAATTTCCTTGTTTATTGGAATTTGAAATTCTTTCTAACTCATATATGAATTTAACTACACATGAATTAAATTCTAAACTACATCCGACCAATATTAATAATTACCTTCTATCTTCACCATCAATCACATTAATAAATAAAATTTAAATTCCAATTTATTCGAAATTCATCTTGTGAAGTGTGAACCAAAGGGGATATAAAAGTTTTAGAAAAAATTTCTCTCTAAATGGTCTCAAAATTTATTAAAATAATGAAGTCCTTCCTTTATTACGAAAATATCTTAAAATTTGTGTGATAAAATAGTTAAAATCACAAAAAACAAGTAAAAGATGATTAAAAGTACATATCACAAAAAGTCTACCATCACAAAAATAATAGGTAAATTGGTAGACCAATATTTTTAATTTTTAATGCATATTCTTTAGGGAAATTTATAAAAAAAAATATACTTTTAATATTTTTCAATTAAGTCCCTATACTAAAAACGTTTTTATAAAAGTCATTCAACTGTATTCTTTACAAATTGTGTTGTTTTATGAGATTTCTTAACTTTTTGGAGTTTTTCAAAAGATTTCGTCAAGTTAAAGAACCTTTATAGAACCATTTATGTGTAGTGATTTTTACGAAAACGTTTTTAAGTTGAATGATTTTTATGTAAACGTTTTTTGTGCAATGACTTATTCAATAAATACTGAAAGTTCGTTGGTTTTTTACATGATTTTTCCTATTCTTTAATACTTCTCTCTTAAAAATGGGTATTTTTTATTGGGTTTAATATGAAAAAAAACATGTTTTCATGTTTTTTTGCTATTTAGTCCTTCCGTGTTATTTTTTCCTAAGAAAGTCCTCAAGTTATTGTTTTCAATCCGGTTTTCGGAAAAATTTTGTTTTTTTTCATAATCAACCCTGACTTTTTCCACAAGAAACCAATATGTTTTCATTAATTTTCTTCGAAAAGTCCACAAAACTTGAATAATTTTTCGAAATAATAAAGAAAAATTTAAAAATCACAAGCAAATATATTACTTAAAGATTTTATTAGTAAAAAATAATATGAATGAACTAAACCACAAAAACGTGAAAAACATGTTTGTTTTTTTTGTATTAAACCCTTTTTATATCACTTGTATTCATCAACCCAAACACAAACCATTTGAAAACTATGATTTGTCGACTATCATCATATATATATATAAAATACTAAATAAATCTATAATCACTTCTTCCTCTATAAATGTCCAATTATATACCATCAAACATATCGCTCTCCAATCAAATCTTTTAATTTTTTAATTATTTTAAATAAATTATTTATAATTATCGAAAAAAAAATCTAGAAAGAGTGGAATAGAAAGGTATTAAATTATTTATCAATCATGGACTCCAGTCCAGAGTGTGAGGATGCCATTTCTGTACCATATAAATTATTTTATTATCCAAATAATTTAATATTTTAATTAATTTAATAATAATAATTTTTTAAAAATTCGAACAAAAATGGGTCCCAATGAACACGGTTCCAATTTCAAGTTCCTTACAAATACCACCACCCCCCATTCCCTTCATCGGCATGTATCTCTCCTCATTCCACCATTAAAATCACCTTCAATTTCCTTCAATTTCTTCAGATTTTTCATTCCAAATCATCAATCTGATGACCCAAATGCAAGGTATTGTATCCATCCTGAAATCCGATAACCACGCAACCACGACCAAGGCGGCAGCATCACTACGGCGGACTCTTTCGGCGGATATGTCGTCCAAGAGATGGATGGCGGAAAACGGACTCTCATTCGGTCCGGTTATGAAGAAGATCGCGTCTTCCGAGCAGATCGCGATTGATTCTTTGTCCTCTGAAGAAGAGGAAGAGGAATGTGAGGTGAACGGAAACGAAGACGAGAAGAATCCGAGGAGAATCGATATTTGGACAGCAATTATGTCGCAAAAGGCACAAGACGATTCGGTGAAGCTTCCGCCGCCTTATGTTCATCCTCTTGTTAAGAAATCGGCAAGCTCCTTGAGCGAGAAGAGTCTTAAGATTTGCACCGAGAGTCTCGGATCTGAGACGGGTTCGGATGTGTTCTCGTCGTACCCGTCTTCAGAGACGGATGGTGACGAAAATAAAATACACAACGTCCAAGAAGAAGAATTGGACGTAATGAAAGAGACGGACGGGGAGGAATATTATAATAATAATAATAACAATAAAGTTGTCAGACATGCATGTTTGACAACTAAAAAAGCCCAACAGGCTCGTTCCTTCCCTCCGCCTCTTCAGTCTCTTACAACAGCTCGTACCGATGGACCGTCACTTCATATGCATTCTCACCGCATCGACGGTCGTTTAGTCCTCGAAGCCGTTTCCATCCCTCAACAAAAATACTTTGAAGCTCAACGTCACGACGGCCGCTTTCTCCTCACGCTAATCAACAACCCTAACGACCAACCACCCGAAAAAATAGATATCGACAACATTTCCAATGATGACGACGAGGAGGAGGCCGCCGAAAGTGATTTCAACGAAGAAACGAGAATCTTGAACCCACAACCACCAAATAATTCATCAACCATGTCGATAAACGTTCGAAAATCAATGGTATCAAAGATAACGAGAATCGCGGAAAGAGACAATGAGAATCCGTCGTGGTCCCGAAAGCTCAACACGAAAACCACAAACTTACCAAAGTTAGAAGTTGTGGAGGAGGAAGAGGCACCATCACCAACACCAACAACAATCTTCAGACAATCTCTTCCACCACGAGCCATCGGACTGCCGCCACTACCGCCGCCGCCACCGACCGCCACCACCTTCAACTCATACCAGTACTTTTGGAGGGCAAAACCAACTGTAGCCAGTGTCATTGACCCACTGATCACTCAACACCGCCCACCCACAAAAACCAAAGATCTGGTTTTGCTCAGAGGAAACAAAGCAGACTGCTTTTTACCTTCATTAAAAGGTTGCAAAGAGCCAAGAAGGTCAATTCTTATGTGGGAGCCTTTCTGCATAGCCACCTCTTAAAAAAACCCTGAAAACTCTCTCTCTCTACTCTCTCTCTCTCTCACATCACTTTTGTTATATCTATATATTGTATCTATATACATGCATACATATATACATATATATGTATGTATATGTATCTCTCTAAATAAAGATATATGAAAGATAGAGAGAGAGATGCATGATCCAAACAAAAATTAAAAGAGAAAAAATGTAACATAGATTTGATGATGAATAATTTAATTAGTTGAATATGATTAAAGAATAATTAGTATTTTGTATCATAATTAAGATGGGTTTTAATTATGATGATGGTGTTTTTGGGTACCCAATTGAAGGGTATTTTGGGTATGATTGTTGTTCATTTTGGAAATTGGAGCATAATTAAAGATCCATTTTTCTTGATTTTTATGTTGTGTTTTCTTTAATAAAGTTTGGATTTTTATTGTCGGGTTGAAGAAGAAAAGGAGTAAAAAGTTCATAGACATAGTAAGGTGCTATTTGGTTTTGGGTTCATTTTATATTTTTATTTCCTAATTTATGATACAATTTATTCTTTTCTATTAATTCAAAAACTATCAAATTTTGTTTAATCAGTGCAATAATTTTTTTGCGTTTTAAACAATTAACACAATTTTATCGTAACAAGTTTATGTAACAAGCTAGCTATATATTTTCTTAATACATGTGCAATAATTTTTTATTTTTTTTCAATCAATGCATATATTATATTAAAAAAAATAAAAATAAAGCTAAAATATATAATTTTGACAATCCCATATTCATGTATTTTAGTTTCTTACTAAATCTGATCGGGTTTTTTTCAGTTGATTAAATAAATAATATTTTGAAGTATACTTTATACAATGTATCAATAAAAGATAATAATTTGTCGCATATATAAGAAAATGTATAGTTTGTTGTATAAACTTGCTATTATAAAAGATAAATTTTATTAGTTGTTCCAAAAATAAAAGAACATCGTGTCGATTAAACAACTGGTAGTTTATAAAAATAACTAAAAAATAGATTGTTACATGGTAACATAGATTAGGAAAATATGCAAAGATCATTGTATACATATGCATTATATCATTTGGTTTTTTAAAGGTTAATGAATGTTTTAAATTTGAAATTCTTTCTAAAATATATATGAGGTGGTAAGTCAAATTTAAAATATTTAAAAATGTTTTGTAGTATGAAATATCTATAAATTTGTTAATATATAAAATCTTAAAAATAATCAAAATGATTAAAATATTCGAAAAGCCAATTGTTTTTTTTCAAAAAAAAAAAAAAAACGTGGATTTAAGAGTAGGGTTAGCATGATGGTAACAATTTTATATGTTAAACGATGGAATCGACTTGCAAATAAATTGAATTCAAATTTTAGAGGAGTTCAAATTGTTTACTTTTTCTAAAATAAACAAGCCCTAAATGTAAGATATCGAGATACTCAGTTACTTTTTAATAGAACAATGAAAAGATCAGATTCTACTTTTTGATAAGAATTTTTTCTTTTAGCTGATAAGGTTTACGAAATAAAGTTTGCATAATCGTTAAAGTATCACAATCGAAACACGTCAAAGGACAGTATGAGATAAGTTTTCGGTTCGTCTCTCTAAACTATTGAGATTCATACTTTGCTTAATCACTTTTTTGTTAACGAAATGTCAAATTGTAGCATATCATGTTCGCATGCTATATATTTGAATTGTCATCTAGAGAAACGTCAAGAATTACGAGTTTTTGATCTTTTTATATTTCCAAATATGGAATCATTTTAAGGGATATAAGTATGTTACTAGAGCATATATTCAAATCAATATGTAAATAAAATTATCTTATATTGATGTGTTTGGTACTATGGAATCATAATAAATGAAAATATGAATTGAACAATTATATCATTCACATATTTTTATATTTATTCTCTTGATTATCAAGTTGAAAGAAATAATTAAAATTAAATAAAAAAACATTAGAAGCTCATGTCTCTTGTATCTTAATAAAAATTATGAAAGTTTTATTAATTAAACACTATAAATCTAAGAAAACAATGAAATTTAAGTTTTTTGGTTTGTGTATTATTAGTTTTTTATAATTAAAAAAATAATATAAATATCCTTATATCAATTCATCATGATTTTACTATACCAAAGGCACATGTATACAACATCTTTAAGACCTATGGATATACATGCATATTCCTTTTTAATTGTTAGGAAGAAATATATTACTCCCTCCGTCCCAAAATAATTGTCCACATTTGACTTTTAAAGTCTTTCTTTTTCAACTTTGACCTCAAATATATTAGTTTGTGTTATATAATACTTGATGAAAAATATACCCAATGAAAATTCCTTTAAAATCAAATCCTTTCATATATTTTGCATCACATATTATATAACACAAGAAAAATTATTTAATGTCCAAAGTTGAGAAAAAAATACTTCAAATGCCAAATGTTGACAATTATTTTGGGACGGAGGGAGTAATATTTTTTATTAAGTTGTTTTCAAAATAAGCAATGGTTTTTTTTCTAAAGACTACTTTATATATTTTATAGTAGTTATTATAAGATTAGATGTATAAAATTTTTTCTCTTTTACAGTGATCGAGTTATAATTCAAGTAAAATTATGAAAGTCATGCATAATGTTCTTATGCATATGCGTAGAAATCGTACAAGTATTCCATGAGTTTACCTATTGTTTCGTATGTGTGATTGTGTAACGACTCGACCTTTGTCTCTCTAAGGTTCCCCGTTGGGGGTCATCTCACTGCAACGGCTCCTGCTGCTTCTCACTCTTCTCTCTTTTTCTCTCTAAAAATTAATTGGGTATTGAAATAGAAATATTAGAATGATGAGTATTTCCAAAAAATTAGAATGAAAACGATGGAGAGAGAAAAATTGATGTGAACTGAGGTATCCAAAATAGTAGACTTAAGAGCGATGGGTATACCTCTCACCCTTATTGCTTTTACATCATGCATGATACTTCTATATATAA